>MNCI01006783.1:648700-694251 GCA_015680685.1 Gnetum montanum | reverse complement strand
TTGCGAACTTATGAACAAGTTCTTAGCTCACTGGGAAGGGCCTTTTTTGGTCACTAAGGTGTATGACAATGGAGCCTTCAAGCTTGTTGATTTAGATGGCAATGAGTTTGCCAATCTTGTTAACCACTCGTACCTAAAGTCATACTACACTTGATATGCAGTATCATGCTAACAATAGAAGCAAGGTAAGTGCACATCTACTATGACATTAAATTGGCATATACATCTATTATAACATTAAACTAGCACAGATGTCCACTACGATGTTAAACTGGCATAGACATCTGCTATGACGTTAAACTGACACGGCATGTCCTTGGGCTATAACACTAAACTAGCACCCATAGCATGGTTCGCTAAGACCTTAAATTGGCCATCCACCATATGCTATGACATTAAACTAGCACAATGGTCTGCTAGGATCCTAAACTAGCACATCACAGTCTACCCAAACCTTAAACTAGGATCTTGGTCTACTAGGATCTTAAATTAGCATAACATAACCAAGACCTAAAACTAGGTTCACAGTTCAGCATCCATAGTTCAACATAAATAGTTCTATAGACAAGTGAGCGAGAATACTTCCAGTCCTCTGCAACTTGCCCACACCTCTCGAGGTAGGATGGGGTGGGACGCTATGGTTCCAGAATGAAGTTCACGTCATCAAGGAAAAAACCCTATGGAACATTTGTAGTGCCACCATCCCTGACATCTTGCTAATCTTCTGAAGATGCCTTTGGCATCTTACTGACCTTCTAAAGCTACCACCACTAGTGCCAACCATTCTGGTCATAGCTCTCGTTGTCAAAAACACTCGTTGGAGTCCTAATAGTACTGTGGCACAGCCACAACACTATCAACCTCTAGTCCTCACCATTGTCTAAGTCTAGAAGAGCATCTGGTAGCATGACTCCTCATCCTATGGCCAAGTTTCCTAGCTCCTACCTTTGGTGAGAACTTCTGAGCACCTGCATCACCATTACCTATAATGACTTGAGTGCTTGCTTCTAGTGTGGCTATTGGCGCTTTTGTAGCCTACCATCACTAATGCCTACATTAGCCTTTCTACTTTGGACATTGCATGCACCCACAACTGATGCAGCACTCATAGCCCTTACAATGCCCTTGGAAAATAGGACTTTGCCCTCATCTCACTTGGTAGTTATTTTTTTTCTTGTTTTCTCTATGTTGTGTTTGCAAGATGAAGCCTATGTGGTGTTGTTCAAAGGTGTGTTTCATCGCGGTGGAAAGGTACCGCATTACTTCGATGTGTCCACTCTAGCTTGCTTAGCTACTTAAGAGTCCACATCCCCACTTAACCAATCGACTCCTACCTCTTGATCTTGCAATCTCTCATACCCCTTGTAAGCTTCCCCAATGCATGTGGAACCTTTCCTATAATTAACTGTTGAATCCATGACAGGTGTAACACAACTCATCCCATGGGGAGCCCTTTTGGGTTAGTCAAAGCCCCAAATGAATATAACACAACTCATCCTAAGGAGGAAACACCTTGTCCTATAGATGCGATGTTGCTGCCTCTGAGCAAATGTTGGCACATAGTTCGCCTGGCAACACAAAGGGAAATAAAAGAAAAAGAGAAAGAGAGAGAGAGGAAAGAAAAACAAAAGAAAAATAAAAAGAAAAGAAGAATAAAAAAAAGAAAAGAAAATGGGACAAGCAAAGTGCCCAAGTCAAATGGCAAAGTTATTGTCTCGCAACTGGTCTAGCCCTGGATTGACCATCTCACAAGCACTTCAATGAGAGGTCAAAATCCAAAGAGTAGGCCATCTTCACATGCTGACTCCCTCACAAGCACTCCAATGAGGGATCATGCTTTGGTGACAAGCCATCATGACATTCCATCCTGTAGTTATCCTCTCCATCCATTACCCCTTGACCCATCTCCTTAACCTATTCCCTACCGTACTTCATTTTCTTGGCACTCTCAAGCATAGTGAAGTGTTGTTTGAGTAGGCACTAACGAGCGATGTTGGTGTCATGTTCATTGTGATGTTTCGTATTCTTTGTCGATGTCTCTTGGGTCAACACTTCATATGTCAACAAAGAGGGGCCAATGAAACACCACCAATTTTAAGCTCCTACAATTCAATGGCAGATTTTTCTAAGTGCTAAAACTTGGGAAAAATTTTTCTAAGTCTGGTGTTACGCTCTACAGCATAGCACACCTCAAGTTCTATTTTTTCCAATTTTTTTCTATGTCTATCTACTACGCTCCCCAGCATGGCCAACATAATGCACACTTCCATGGCCAATCTACACAAGTTTCAAGCCAAAAGCGGTCAAGGGTTTCTTAGAATAGACCAAACAGTTTGGCAAATTTTCTTTCTCTTAGACTGTCAACCTTGCTACTCTCTCCAACGTACCTATCTTGACACATGTCCCAATTTCCAGTTCCCCCAAGTACTAAGAAAGAGTTTGTTAAAAGTGCTTAGGATGGAAAAAATAGTTTTGCAAATTTTCTCTCTTGAGCTATCACACTTTGCTACGCTACACAACGTAGCAAGCTTGACACAGGTTTTAGAGCCCAATTCTACCTAAGTGTTGGACAAGGATTTGTCAAGCTAGCTCGACATGGAAGATGCATTTGGTAATTGTTTGACTTCTGATGCTACCTATCCTACTACACCCCAAAGTGTGGTCAGTGTGCCATGAAGGAACGTTGCAGATTTCATGAAAATTTGACAAAGTATTAATGTTATGCTTTGCAATGCTATGCAACGTAGATAGCGTGATGGATGTGGCAAGTCAAAATCTACAAAATTTCACTAAGTGTTCATGCTACACTCTGCTATGCTATGTAGCATAGCCAGCTTTACACTAGGAAAATACCTCTGAAAGACTCCATAAGTTTCTAATACTCAGCATCAACCTTCATCTCAGCTTTGATGTCCCTCTGATGGCCAAGATTAGCAGTTTTCATGTCTTTTGCATCCTCCATGGATCCCCAAAATTGTCCCTACACTTGACCCTACTTGGAAGAAGGGGCATGATGTAGTCCTAGAGCGTAGACTCCAGATTGCATTATTTTGACACTATTTGTAGGTACATGGTGGTCTTAGACTCTGGGACATGCAATCCATGTGGTGTGGTCATAGTTCAGTAGTCTTTTGGTTCCCGTTCCTATCCCACAAAGCATAACACTTTGCTATAAATGGCGTAACATGTTAGCATGACCCGTCTATGCTCGTGCCACGTGGCACCCATGCCACGTGGCATTCAAGCTACATTTTGAGGCAAACCTAGCCCTATAAATACCCTAACATTTAGCACTATAGGGGTTGAAAAATCATAAGAGCATTGAGCATTCAAGCATTCCTAGCATCTCCACTACTTGACACCTTGGCAAATACCACGACACAGTCTTCCCCTACACCTGCAAAGCATGACAACTATCAACCCAGTAGGCTTAGCCTCGATTACAACTACCAACATCGTCCCTAATGTTCTAGAGACTCTGACCACATCACTATGCTGCCACTATGCCTGTTTGATGCTGTGTACCATATTCACATCCTATTCAAGAAAAAGTTATGGTCCCTAACTTTGGGGCAGTGCATTTTTCTATTTTCAAACTTTTGTTCCATTTTCTTTCTTAGAATTTGCTTCAAATTTTTAGCATAACTCTTGTATTTCTCTACTATGAACACACAATTGCACATTTAAGTCATCATTTTTTAGGCCAAGTCTCTATGCTACGCTCTTACTTGTGTCCTGACTCCCATGCATAATGCTTTGTAAACTCCTTTACAAATGGTTACTTTACACCACGTAAGTCCTTGTTTCATCGACCAAACCATTTAAAGCACCTCATTTTTGTTTCCCTAGCATGGGCCTCACATGGATTCAAGGTTAGGCTGTATGCCTGTAGACCTCTCAATGTTCTAGCCACCGACATTTTTGGACATCACAATGGTGTTGGTGGCCAAGTATGACCATAAGATCATACTAAAGTTCTTTAGCAAGAATGCTAAGAACTCTTTGGCCCCAGACTTGAACCAATGAGAACCATGATCGAGGACCATGTTGGGGGCATATTATTTGATCTTGGTGTATTTATGCAACATAAAATCCACACTAGTTCAACAACCACTAGGATGGATTTCAAAAAGGTCATGCATATCCAAAAAAATACCATTAAAACATTATATAATAATAAGCAAAATTCAATAACATATAAGCACCAAAAATAATAACTATAACATCAATGTCAACATACAAAACAAAATAACTAAACCCAATGTTACAACCATGATAAAGAAGCAAAATCCAACTTATTAACATATTGTAAAAAACTGAGTAGAAACCAAGTAGCCTATGACAATGATGGTAATCACATAGTTAAAGAATGCATAAGAAATTACATGAATTTTATTTCAAGCATTAAACTATGAAAAAAGGTTGTAACAAGCTTAAAACTATGTTAATAATACACTAATAACAAGTATAAAAATTTCAACTTGAATTAAATGAAAATTTGGGTAGAAACCTTAATTTACAATAAAATAATTGTAATAAGACTCTAGGAAGGCTAGAAAAAAAATTTTAAAAAAATTAAAGCAACTATTGAAAACCAATATAAATCTTTTAAATTACCTTTAGAAATCTCAAAGATAGCCAACATAACACAAAACATTGACCAACGCTACCAATGTAGGCTAGGAAGCTTGCATGCCCAGCAGCTGAAACTACAATTGTACATGGCAATTCAAGTAACGAAGAATTTAACAAAAAAATACGAAAAAAAAATTTCAAGTCTAGGCAATGTAAATATCTACATTTCAACAAAAAATCTACTCCAACATTACAACATTAGCCATAGAAAAATTCACATTGTGGCATAGATTCACTTGGAATTCTTTTGAAAACCCAATTTGTAGTGAAACCTTTGGAAAAATTACAATTTTTTTAAAAAAATTTCAAAACTTATGCATAACCCTTCTATACTATCCTAGAAATCCCTAGGAGGTTGGGATGTTGATAAAAATATAGACAAAGTTTACCAACAATGTATGTCTTTGGAGAGCAAAAACATGAAAAAATTGAAAATCACTACGCATTGGTCTACAGAAAAAATCATAAAAAATTAACTATAGGTCCAAAAATAGTGATTCATAATCCATTATTACTATTAACACTATTGAATAACCCTATGGTCTCAAAAATCAAAATTTATGTTCCATATCCTTATACAAAATTTCAAAGTTTAGCCACTTTTCGGCAAAAAAATAGTAAAAAAATGCATAGAATGGGCTTAAAGAACAATTCATAATTTTTTTATAGAAAGGCCCTAAGGCCAAAATCACAATTTTAACACAACCTATACCTAGGATTTAATTCATACAAAGCTAAAATTGTTCCAACATGCAAGACTAAGTAATACAAAATGCCTCCACACAGTAATGAAAACTGGTAAAAAATAGTGAGAGAAGGGCACCTAGCAGTCATGCTAGAAGAGCCTTTACCAATGGAGGGATTTGGGAGTTTGGAGATGCCTCTGGTAGTATCATCTACCTCCTTCAATGTAGGGTTCATTTTGGTTCCTCCTCTCCTCTTCAACACCTTTCAAGATTAAAGTAGAATTCTCAGCTTCTTTGCAACTATGTTGCCTTGGTGATGGGGAGTGGCCAAAAATATGCTGACTATAGATGGAACTCAAGCTAAAAATGGTTGGAAAGCCTAGTTGCTAAGCATTTCTTATCCAAGAACTAAGCCAAATAAAATAGTTTGCAAAAACATTTCAATGTGAATGCCCTCCAAGTATTTATGTGTTGGTATAGCAACCATCACATCCACAACACCTACCTAACACCCAGTGAACTCAGTGTCCATAAATGAAAAGCCATAAATATGTTGGGTTTTCTTAGTATTGGATCTTAAACAACCTTTTAACCTTGGGTGGGCCCCACAGGGTGCCTCCCAAATAAACCACAAAATTCCCAATACAATGGGATTTAGAACCTTAAACAAAAAATACATTGGGATTGATGCCCAAGCAAGCATTAAAACCTTGGAATGGGTTGTAGGCTCTAGCCATGGCCAAGATGCATCTCCCAACTACCCATCCTTGATTCATTATGATCAATAAAGCCCCATGTCAAACCAGAACCCTCGGTATCACCACTAAAAGACTCCAAGTGTTGGGAAATGACCTAAAATCACTACAATAAAGCATTCCAAGTATTAATACACTAGTCACAGGGAAAAGATACATTTTCAAACATATTTTTACAAAGAATGGTAATAACATGCATAAACGGAACCTCCAAGTGACTTTCAAATTATCAAGCCTAACCTTGAACCCTAATTGCAGCCTTTGGCAACAATGAAAACCTTGTCAAAAAGGTGTCAAAATCCATATATTCTCTAAAAGTATACTAGCATGAGCATTAATTATTCTAGGTAGTATATTTTTGAGTGGATGAAGCACAAAATAAACTAATAATACCTCTAATAACCTTTAAAATTACTAACCCTAACCATGACACCTGCCTAGAGCATCTGGTGATCTTGAAATGCCAAACAAGAAGTTGAAAAGAGGTCAAAACTAATTCAAACCTAGAAAATATGCTAGATTGAGCATTAAATACACTAGGTAGCATATAAATCTCAAGAAAAAATAATAACAACCAAGCAACTAATCCAAACAACTTCCAAATACGTCACTCTAGTCACAAAACCTTTTTGGAGCCTTCGATAGCGATCCAACCTTGAAAATTGAGCTAAGTGATCAAAATCAATTAAATACTCCATTTATAGACTACCTTTAGCACTAAATACATTATCCAAGATATTTTTAGGAAGAGTGGAGGTGAAATGGTGAAATAAAATCTCCAATGACCTCCTAAATTGCTAGTCTCAAGCCTAAATCCTAGCCCTAGACATGAGTAACCCAGGAAGCCAAAAAAACCAAGTTGATTGACCACCCAAACTACCCAAAAACTAGGATTCCAAAAACTATATGTTGGCATTAGCACTAAATATGCTGGACATCATATTTTTAACTTTGATGGTATTTTTGATAGCCTTATGACACTCCAAATTGCTTAGAATTTGACTAGAGAAGCCTAAAACCCTACGATTGAAGCTAGCTATAACTTGACCTTAGTTTCAGCATGAAAAACTTAAATTTCATCATTTATACACTAATTCTATGGACCTTTTGGTTTTGGTATGTCAAAACATTAAGAAATATGGAAGAAAAGCTTTTTTGTATGTGTGTGTAATTATTGCACTTACAGGATAAGAACATGGATTGTACAATCTATTGGACAAGCAATGAAGAATTCATCATTCAAAGGAATATGAAGAAAGATGTCTCTAAGACACAGCAAATGTCTTGGTAGAATTAGAGTGAACACAAACAAAGACGTCTTCAAGAAATAACATACATCTTTCATCAAGCAAAGACATCTTTCACTAGGCAAAGATGTCTTTAGATAATGAAGTTAAGTTCCAGAAAGATGTCTTCCATCAGACAAAGATGTCTTCCCAGAATTGAAGGAAAATATAGAAAGATATCTTAGGCATGAAGAGGACATCTTCCATGACTATTAGTAAATGTTGCCTAGCCATTGCATGAGTTCCAAGATGGATTTTGAAACATGAAAACTATAAGAAGACATCATATGATTGGGAAATGTGCATGCTATTGTGTAATCATTGTAATCTCTATTGCTCTTCATTGTATCATCATTTGTTCATTGTAAAGTATGTTGTACCTCAACATACAAGGATCAAAAAACTAAGTCACATCTATCCCTTGTAATTATTCTCTCTTGTTATCTTGCAGGGTTGATGTGTTTCTTGCAAGAAGGTATCTTACTTGAGCTTGTCAAGATCCTATGGGATTGAGTTGTTAATTTTGCAGTACAACACTCCAGTGTGAAGCTCAAGGTTGTAAAGGTTGTGGAAGCATGGAAACCACATTTCAAGCCTAATTGGACCTTGTGAGATTGAATGGCTAGTGTTTCCACATAACACTTTGGTGTGGGGCTTGAAGATTATACAAGGTATGGATCCTTTAACCACATTTGAGAGTAACAAAGTCTAGAGGTGTGCTGGAGATCTACCCTTCAAGTGTGAACTACCCAAGTTGGGGAACCATGTTAAATTTGGTGTGTGTGATTTTGAGTTACAAAGTTTTAATTTGAAGAACTTATTCATCCCTCCCTTCTAAGTTCAATGATCCACAAGTGGTATTAGAGATTGGTACTCTTCTTTGCCATCATCAACTTCAAGAGTGAACAATGCAGGGGACATCTTACATAAAGGCATCCATATTCAATGGATTCAACTTTGCCTACTGGAATACTAAAATGAAAGGATTCTTCAAGTCCATGAAATTTGAAGTGTGGAAGTCAATCCTTGAAGGTTACACTCTGCCTATCGACAGCTCCACCAACATCATCAAGCTTTGTAATAAATGGTCTCAAGATGAAAAGGATAAGTTTATGTTTGATTAAAAAGTAAAAAAATTGTTTATATTGTGCATTGAATAAATCTTAATTTAATAGAGTAGCATGATGTAAAATAGCCAAATGAATTTGACAAAATTTAGAGGCTGCTTATGAAGGAACATCTATTGTTAAGAAATTGAAATTATTAGTTTTGCAAAGCCTATATGATAAACTCAAAATGAAAGAAGGTGAGAAATAAAAGATATTTCTCTTGAGCTAATGATCTTATTATAGCAATTAGAGGAACAGGAAAGGATCTACCCAAAAGCAATGTCATCATCAAAATAATTAGAACTTTAACCAGAGTTCAGTCTAAAGGTCATAGCCATGGAGGAAATTAGAGACTTCTCAACTCTAAAATCTGAGGAATTTCAAAGTACTCTCATCACCTATGAAATGAATCTCATAAGTGAAGGGACTATTCAAGAAAGACCCATTGCCTTGAAGACTACCTTAAATGAGAAGGAGCTTAATGAGCATGATGAGGGCAATGAAGATGAGATTGCCTTTCTCACTAAGAAGTTACAACAACTAATCACTAGAAGAAATAAAGGAACATATTAGCAAAGATTCAATCATCCCAAAGGTGGAGGTAAAAATCTCTTAAATTCTAATTTAGATTTCTCTTCTATAGAATGTTGGATGTGTGGTCAAAGAGGCCACAAGACTTCCAAATGCCCTAGTAGCTTTAGGATTCAATTCAAGAACAAATCCATTAAAGAAGTAAAGAAGAAAAAATTCTATAAAAGTTGGGAGGATGGGGAGTAAAGTGAAGAAGAAGTGAAGGAAGATGTGAAGGAAGATGTGAAAAATTCTTAGCTTATTTGCATGGCCCTCATTAATGGTAATTCATCATATGATGAACTAAAGGACGATGAGAGGTTTGATTTATTGAATAAATAACTTTTAAATTTTTAAAATCTTTGTACTAAGTTAAATAAACAAGTTAAGTCTAAAGATCATGAGATATCCTTGTTAAATGTGACTATTTCTGATCTTGATAAACAACTCTCAAACCTAAGGGTTGAGAATGAGAAACTAACCTCATGTTTAGAATAGGGCAAAAAAGATGTTGTAAATGTTAAACTAATAAATGAAAGATTGACAAAGTAAAAGGAGTTCCTTCGAATGGTACTAGGACAAGGAAGAAGTCCACAAGATAAAAGTGGACTTGGATGTTGTTCCCAAAAAGAAGATCCTACATAGTCATCATCCCATCTAAAAGAATCATCAAAAGAAGTATCATTTCAGAAGAAGCTTTTTCCCATCAAAAGACTCATAAAAGGTTTCATCATTCTCACTTTGTCTACAATAGGAAGGTTAGATGTTATTATTACAATAAGTTTTCACATAAACAATGGAAGTGTAACTTAAAGTTCGATCATTTAAGTAGTTGGTCATATCACAAAACTCCTTGGTTTTATCAAAGTACAATGAGAAAGGGTTTTATACACGATCATAGAGGAGATCAAATGACCAAAGCTATCAAAAAGGAATGGAGAATTAAACAATAGAACCAAGGACATCAAGACTCTTTTATTAACAGATTCATAAGAGAAAGTCATGCCTTGGACATTGGAGAACTTAGGTTGAGAGGAGAATCCTCAAAAGAGGAAAATCATTCTCAAGCTCTCTAAGCTTTATTCCCTTTTAATAGTATGAAAAGTAGGTAGAGGTAAGTTTTCTTTTGTTTTCAAACTCTTATCAAGACTATATATCTTTGGCAACCCTTGCAAACCTCATCTTATTTTTGATGAAAGACTCTTTCAAAAGTGAAAGAAGTCTTTTTAAAGATGTCTTCGAGCTAACAAAGATGTCCCTCTAATCTTTTAATCGTCATGGGAAAGACATCTTCTATAAGGAAAAAATTTCTTTTGTAACTTTAATATGTGGGAAAGACATATTATTATCGAAAAAGACATCTTCTTTCTCATTTAAAAGCCCTCGTTTTTCATCACTATGAAAGATAAACCCCCCATTTTTGTCATATTCCTTTAGATTTACCCAACAGAGATGACTAGGGCTCCACCATTTACAACAATTTCTATTAGAGATGGTCCACAAGAAGGTTGGAACCCAAGAAACATTCAATAGGTAGTTCTAGCAGTGTGTCGCCTTCCTACACACCTTAGTTTGAAGCACAAGCACCTAGCACAAGTGTTCTCTTACCTTTCCACTTCATAAACAACAAGCTTTGTTAGATTACTTTAAGCTTTTGAAGTGGACTACCTTCATCTCCATGAATTTTATTGTCCTTGAAGTGTTAATTAGAGAATTTTACTATAATATTGTTATTTTTTATGCAATTTTTGGGGCATTCACATCAACTGTTGGTGGGATTGTTATTGCAGTCTCTTTCCCAATTGTGAATGCAATGTTCGGCATATCCAGTTCTAATGTCTTCTAGGTTACCATTGAGTTTATGCATGATATTTATACAAATGGTATAATTCCCATAGGAAATGATGAATTTTGTGATGCTTTATTTGGAAGAGATATGTCATTTGGTAGGGGTCGTATTAAGAGGAGTAAGATGACTTTTGATGCCTCCACCTTATCACTCATTATTTTGTATAACATCATGGTGAAGGGAGGTAGCTATAGTTATTTACTATCACCCTAGGGATTTGTACTATATTGTCTACTTACAAGGTTATCATTGGATTTGGAGCACACTCTTTGATAGGACATTCTAATCCTCTATGCCAAGGAGAGAATCCTTGGACACCCCTACCACATTAGCTTGTTAATTTGCCAAAGGGGTGTACCTATATCATAGTTTCCTTTGCTTAAAGGCAAAAGAAGTCTAGGTGAGTACGCGAAGAAGAAGAGTACTTTCAATGTAGCTGAAGCAAGACCCAACACCATACCTTTGAAATAAAAGAAGGAAGCATCTCCCCAATTGAGAAAATCAAAATTCTCCGATGCTCAAATTAGTTCTTCTTTGAAGAAGCTATTTCAGCCCATTTCCCAAGCCATTGGGAAGCTTGGGAGGAACCTCTCTTACTTGTGTAAGAGTTTAGATGAAGTTGGGATTCCTTCTCCCTCTAATGGAAAGGTATTCAAGGAGGTCACTGCTCCTTTTATCTTTGATAGCAAGGAGGATGTTTTTATTCCTCCATGACATTCTTCCGCAGAAGGCCCTTCATGCACATATGACTCTAGGATGGAGTTAGATTTGCTGCCATATAGTAGCCAAAGCACCATATTCCTATCCCTCTTACTTACACTATTCCACCTCTTGTTGATGCTCCTAGCTCTTTTGAGCAATGAGCTATGGAGAGCATCTTTGGGACCATGTCCCATTGGGCCATAGTTTAGTAGCCACTAACTCTATTAGCTTCATTAGCTTCCTCTCAGTATTGAGTGAAGCTTCGTCCTCAACGAGCTATAGTGTAGAGAGTTAAGTCCTCTGATGAGGACATAGAAATCCAACGAACCCAATACCTATAGTGATGAAGATGAGGAGGAGACTTATCATCCATCTAAAGCTATAGTAGATTCTAAGTCTAAAGATGCTACCAAGATTAGTGATTGAGACCTCAATAGGTTGTTTGTTCTTCCCTTTTGATGATAAAAAATGATGAGATATTTTTTGGCTCTCACATGTGTGATTTTTGGATTTTGCACATATGTGATTAATGTGCTCTAATAGTTGTAAAAAGTTGTACTCTTGTGGTAGTATGGTTTATCATAGTTTGCGGATCATTATGAATAGATGGTTTATTTTTCCTATTATCTCTGTGTTTACTTTGATTTATGTGCCATTGAACCTCCATGCTTATCTTAATCCCTAGTTGTTGTAGGAATTTATATGTCTTAATGCTTTTCTAACTATATTTTTCATGCACTTACTTCCCATGCTTTGTCCTTTTTGGTTATGTCCAAAAAGGGAGAGAAGTAGCTAATGTGTTATTATTGGGACAAGGCTAACCCATTATTTCTTAAGTTTTGGACATTACCAAAAAGGGGGAGATTGTGGAGCTTTTGGTTTTGGTATGTCAAAACATGAAGAAATATGGAAGATAAGGTTGTTTGTATGTGTATGTGATTATTGTGCTTTCAAGATAATAACTTGGATTGTACAAGCTTTTGGACAAGCAACGAAGAATTCATTATGCAAAGGAAGATGAAGAAAGATGTCTTTGAGAAATAGCAGATGTCTTGGTAGAATTGGAGTGAACACAGCAAAATACATCTCCAAGAAATAGCAGATCGCTTTCATTACCTAGAGATGTCTTCCACCAGGCAAAGACATCTTCATATAATGAAGGTAAGTTCTAGAAAGACATCTTTTATCAAACAAAGACTTCTCTTAGAATGGAGATTTCAGAAAGACATATTTCCTAGACAAAGATGTCTTTCCAAAATTAAAGGCAAATACAAAAAGATGTCTCAGGCATGAAGAAGACATCTTCCATAACCATTAGTGACCATTGCCTAGCCATTGCACAAGTTCCAAGATGGATTTAGAAACATGGTAGCTATAAGAAGATATCATATGCATTGGGAAATGTGCAAGCTATTGTTTAATCATTGTAATCTCTATTTCTCTTCATTGTATCATCATTTGTTCATTGTAAAGTGTGTTGCACCTCAACGTACAAGGATCGACAAACTAAGTTGCATCTATTCCTTGTAATTGATCTCTCTTATTGCTCTATGTGGTCGATGTGCTTCTTATGGGAAGGAATCTTACTTAAGCTTGTCAAGATCCTACGGGATTGAGTTGTTGATGCTACAGTACAACACTCTAGTGTAGAGCTCAAGGTTGTAAAGGTTGTGGTAGCCTAGAAACCACATTCCAAGCCTAACAATACCTTGTAGGGTTGAATGGCTAGTGTTGCGGCACAACACTTTGGTGTGAGTCTTAAAGATTGTATAAGGTGTGGACCCTTCAACCACATTTGAGAGTAACAAAGTCCAGAGGTGTGCTAGAGATCTGTCCTCTAAGTGTGGACTACCCAAGTTGGAGAACCACATTAAATTTGATGTGTGCTTTTGAGTTACAAAATTTTAATTTTGGGAACTTATTCATCCCCCTTTCTAAGTTCAATAATCCACAAATTCCATAGAAAAATATGCTAGCCAGCATATTCTTCAACTAGGGGGCTCCAAAATACACTTTTTCTAATCTATTTTGGCCTCAAATTTCCCATTCTGTAACACTAAGATCCCTATGCTGCCCTAGGAGACTACTGAAGCCAAACTTTCAAGTCTGAAACATAAAGGAATAATTTTTGCTATAAAAATATGCTATCATCAATATTAAATACATTGTCTAACATATTTTTCAAGTCTTGGTAGTATGCAAGGACTCTAGTGGGTCAAATCAATATTAAAAATAACTTAGTCCTCCTCCCAAACTACTATGCTAACATTTTAAGGTACCAAAATCCAAAAACTAGCCTAAACAATTCCTAGAAATTAAATGTCATTAAAAGATATGTAGGGATTTGTAATAAATATGCTAGCTAACATTTTTTTTAGGGGCTAATGTACTTATTGCAACCTCATTTTTTCCTTCAAACAAGCTCAAAATGACCTCTTCAAGTGCCCAAACTCTTCCATCAATCCTAGAGCCTTTCACCATGGCCAACTAAGGCCTAAAACTAGAAAAATGTTACCCTAATTGATCATGATTGGCCATATGTTTCCCACCTTGCCTTGCTTGGCCTTGTTCCATTATGTTGTGACTTTACTTAATCTTGTTTCACATTATTATTTATCGTTTCCATATCATTTGGTGCTATTTGACTTTGTTTTCATCATTTTCTATAACATTTGGCCCTGTTCAACCACATGTTTCTATCATTTGGCATCATTTGGATCTTAATTAACCTAGTTTGACATCAATTGATGTCATTTGACATCAGTAAGACCTTCTTTGATCTTATTTGACATCATTTTATGAGGACTTGACCATCATTTAACCCACATTTGGCCCCATTTGACAATCATATGGCCTTTGTTTCACCCTCATTACATTAACCTACCTTGTATAACCTTCATTGATCATTTCATAAACTTGTTTGACCATTAATGTAATGTATTTTGACTCATCTATGCATCATTACTAAAGTATTTTACATTGTTTAAACCATTTTATCACACAAGTGTCACTTAATGTGCTTATGGTTGATGCGCAGATTGGAGTATGGATATTTGAAAGCAATTTAGTTTATTGTTGAGCCTAAGTGGACCTTATGGCAATGTTGAATGATTCATTAACCTTAATTACTTAGATCTTGAGCCATAGAGCCTAGTCAACAACATAGCCTCTATAGAAAAGCCTTTCAAATGGCTTGAACATCTAGTTAAAACCCTTGACTTGAGGTTGGTGAAATTGTTAAAGACTCTCAAGTTGAGGTTCTGGTTACAATGCATAATGGTAAGGAGAAAATACTAAAATTAAATTTCTTACTTGAACCATAGCATGCTTGAGACATCACCAAGGTCCCTTAGGACAATGTTAAGGTCTTTGCCTTGTCATATGAGGATATGCCAAGTCTAGATCCACATCAAGTGCAACACAACATTATACTTGACCCTAGTATTAAACTAGTTAAGCAAAAGATTTGCAAAATTAGACTAGATCTAGCCCTAGTAGTTTGTGATAAGATCATGAAACTATATCAAGATAGTTTCATTCAAGTTGTCAATTACGTAGATTGGGTATTCAACATAGTGGTAGTCCCTAAGAAACATGGAAATATACGTATTTGCATTGATTTTTGAGACCTAAATAAGGCAACTATTAAAGATGATTTTTCTTTAACTAATAGTGATCAACTTATCAATACCATGGCTGGCCATGTCTTGTTATCCTTCACAGATGGGTTCTTGGGATACAACCAAGTTAGGATTAACCTAGAGCATTAACTTTACATGACCTTCATAACCCCTAGGAGAACATTTTATTGTACCATGATGTCATTTAGTCTAAAGAATGCAGGCGTAATCAACCAATGAGTCATGACCTACATATTTAGTGACTACATTCTAGGGTAAATTAATGATTACATGGACGACATAGTAGTTAAATCCAAAGTCGCCAATAACTATGCACATGACCTTCACTTAGTGCTTAAATTATGTCTCAAATATGAACTTAGGCTCAATTCGAAGAAGTGTGACTTCAATGTTAAAACTGGTAAGATGCTTGGCTTTGTAATGCCTGAAGTAGGGATATGTGTCAATCCTTATAATGTTCAGGCTAAAACCAACTTGGTAGCACCTACAAACCTTAAGGAGCTTGAGCAACTACAAGGTAGATTGTAATTTATTTGTAGGTTCATCTTAAGGATTATGGATAAGCTACAATTCATGCAACACTTTCTTAAGAAAGGAGTTCTCTATGAGTGTACTGTCCAATGCCAAGATGCCTTTGATAACATTAAGCAATATTTGGCTCAACTACCCATAGTGTATCCACCATAAAAAATATAAACCTTTTAATATCTACCTTACTATCGATGACATGTCCATTGCCTCTCTACTCTATTAGAAGCAAGATGATGGAGCAGAACTATCGATATACTACCTAAGCCATGCATGATGGAGCAAAACTATCGATATACTACCTAAGCCATGCATTAATACCCTATGAGACCCAATACATAGAGGTTGAGAAATATTTCCTAGCCATAGTCTTCACCTTAAAGAAGTGGATATACTACCTATTTAGGAGCCAAGTCAACATCATATGCAAAGATAATGTATTAAGAGCCATAATGACCAACATCTATGAATGTAGCTGAACAAGATGATGGAAGGTCATAGCAGCTGAATTTAATCTACATTACATCTCCCAAGCCTCAACCAAAGGTCAAGCTATAGCTACACAACTCACAACTTCCCCAGTTGAAGACCATGTAGCCATTGATCTTAAGTTCCTCAATGAGAATGACAACATTGTTAACAAGGGACCTGAGGGCTATGAGGCTATCATGCACTTTGATAGAGCTTAATTGCCCATGGGGCTAGTGCTGTTTCCATCTTAACATTTCCTTCTAGTGTAATCCAACCCTTTACATACCGTTTTCAATTTTCATGTACCAAAGATATGGTGGAGTATGAAGGATTAATTAAAGAAATGGTGGTAGCACGTGACAAGGAATCAAATGCCTGAAGATAAACGATGATTCACAACTTGTGATAAAACAAGTAATTGAGGTTTATGCATGTAAGTCCTAATATCTACAATCCTACTATGACCTAGCTAAGAAACTAATGCAACAATTTATAGATGTTGGTATCCAACATATATCCTAAACCAAGAACACCTTAGCCAATGCCATTGCAACCTTGGCCCTTAGTGTGATGCTAGATGTGTTTATCAAGTTACCTTCCTTAACTATGCACTATGTTACTCCCATCATGTAGAACACTAAAGGCATCTTTATAGCCATTGTTAATATTGATCCTCAAAAGGAATGGTATGACAATATCAAATTTTACCTAATGCACAGTGAATCTCCATAGAACCTGACTACTTCTTAAAAGGACGTTATATGTAAAAGATCAAAATAATATGTCATTGTAGGAAATAACAGACTATGTTGAAGGTCTTATGATCTCCTATTGTTAGTATGCTTAGGAAAAACTAAAGCTTAGCTAGTTCTTGATCAAGTTCATGAAGGTGTATGTGGAGAAATATAGGACCTAGAGCCATGGTTGCAAAGATTAAAAGATTAGGATACTATTGATCCTATATGGAAAGTGACTACCTACAGAAGGTCAAAATTTGTGATACCTATCAACAACATAACAATATGATACATGTGCCACCAATTGAATAACACACCACTCAAATAACTTGGCCATTTCAACAGTGGGGACTTGACATCATTTGACCTATAATGCCTAAGTCCTCTATAAGACATAGCTTTGTCATCACTGCAACTAAATATTTTACAAAGTGGGTTGAAGCTATTCCTTTAAGAAAGACAACATCTCAACAAGTCTATAAATTCATACAGAACAACATAGTAGCCCATTTTGGCATAGCTTTAACCATAATCACAAATAATATACCACAATTTAGTAGCCAAGAAACATAAGTCATTTGTCAAGAACTGATCATTAAACATTCCTTTTCATCACCATATTATCCTCAAGATAACAAACAAGATGAAGCTAGTAATAAGGTCATCATAAACTTGCTTTAAAAAGATGCTAAATAGTAGCATATGCAAGTGGCATGAGCAACTTGTCAATGTACTTTGGGCCTATAGAACTACCTTTCAAACTACAATTGGTGCCACCCTGTATAGCCTTGTTTATGGATCTAAAGCTATTTTGCCTCTTGAATTATAGGTTCCATTACTAAGAGTGGTTGTATTTTACTTCATCAACAATGAGTAGAATAAGGAGTTACATACTATCAATGTAGATTTAATGGAAGTGTAGCAAATACAAACGCTTGCTCACATCAAATGATACCAAGAGAGGCAAAAGTAGCAACATTATCATAACCTAAACAAGTGAAAGATCAAGGAAGGAGACATGGTCCTCAAGGCTACCTACAAAGATGTGGATAAGTTGTTAGCCAATTGGAAGGGGCCTTTCATGATCATCAAAGCCTATGGCAATGAAGCATTTATATTAGCAAACATGAATGGGAATGAATTGGTTACTTTGGTCAACCATTTCTATCTTAATTCTTATTGCATCTACCATGATTTTCTTTATAGGTATGAATCAAAAATTAACATTAACAACCTTTCCAATCAATAACATGCAAGCCTACATGATCTCTTTCTTTCTCTTTTTATCCTTTTGTTTAACATAATGAATGAACTACAAGCTTTGTAAAATTTAATGCACATCACACAGATCTCTCAATGTTACATTAATAGTAGCCTATGATGGACTATAGTCTTAAGGGTTATCTCATGTCACCCTATTCAACATTTTATAACAACATGTTTTCTTTGTCTTGTTTTCTTGTTCTCCTAGAGTTGTGCTTGTAGGATGAAGCCTAGAGATCATTGCAAAGGTGTAATTCATCGAAACAACAAGTTACCATGTGACCTTGATGCATGAGATTTAGTTAACTTATCTTGCTATGCCAAACATGCTTGTCTCATATCACTTCCATTACCCTTCTTGAACCACAATCCCATAGCCCGATTATAGCCTTCCTTACCCTAAGCAACAATGATTATCTGTGTTTAACATGCATGCATAGTGGCCATGTGACCTCTCCTTTGTCATGCTCCACCATTAAGTTCATTGGAGGTAACACATATCATTTAATGAGAAAACCAAACTAAGTTCTTCCTTGACAATGAAACCTAATAAAAATTTCACCCCCACAAAGAAAAAGAAAGCTAAAAATGAGGAAGTAAATTGCCAAAGAATCTAAGAGGCCAATGAAGCCCAATAGTCAGATCAATTACTCCAAACAAACAAAGGGAGAAGCCTAATGGCTAACGAAGCCTTTGAGTGGAGTGTTGGTTCCTAAAAAACATTACCGAGTAACCAATACTTCAAAGCACAAAACATGAAAACTACACCAATTAACAAGCATGTCACTGCCATAACATAACCATGATGTCAACATGTGGAATTCATTATTAATGCCTATGACCATTTCCTTATAACCAAATATAGCCTTAAAACCTATATCATCCCATCGTAACCTTATCTTATCATTACAAGCACTTATTAGCATGGTTTGACAACTATAGAATCAAGTGCAAAGTAGAAATGTTGGTGATAGACCTATTGTGGCGTTTTGCATTCTTTGTTGATGTTCCTTTGGTCAATTCTCAAAACATCAACAAAGAGGGGTCACTAAAATACCACAAATAAAATTCATGTTGTAACTAATGCCCAAAACCATTGTAATTTGATGTAAAATAATAGTAGATACAATTGCATTATTTTCCCAACACTTGGCATTGTAACCTTTACCATTGAACTTGAGGCATGGTCTTATTGTAAAATGTGAAGTTCATAGTTCACAAGTTGCAATCTCACATACTTTAACTTATGGAGGCTAAAAAAGGCTTTATAACTTGTGATTGCCTCACTTTTCAAGTGAAAAAAGTTATCTTAGGCATGTACCTAAGCTTGAGAAGGCTAAAAATGCCTTGGGAATCACCAAATTTGGGATTTTCATGGATTTTATGCTAGTTATAGTAGGGGGTCACTGAAATACCACAAAGAAAATTTATGTTATAACTCATTCCCAAAACCATTATAATTTGATGTATATTGATGGTAGATACAATTGCATTATTTTCCCAACAATTGGCATTGTAACCTTTACAATTGAACTCGAGGCATGATCTTATTGTAAAATGTGAAGTTCGCAGTTCACAGGCTGCAATATCACATACTTTAACTTATGGAGGCTTTAGGCTTCATAAGTTGTGATTTCCTCACTTTCAAGTGAAAAAAGTTATCTTAGGCATGTACCTAAGCTTGAGAAGGCTAAAAATGCCTTAGGAATCACCAATTTTGGATTTTCATGGATTTTATGCTGGTTATAGCAGTTTAAATGCTAGGAACACCTACAACTAGCCTATAAGTTGTTGGGCTTTAATTTTCATGATGAGGCCAATGTACTTATGTTGAATCCAACATATTTATGGTGAAGCCAATGTATAATTAATGGCCTTTCATGTATCAAACTTACCAAAATTCATAAATACTCTAGGATTAGATGGCTTGCAATTTCAAAAATTTGTAGCAATCTATCATCAATCATGACATAATTTTATAGCAACCAATCAGACTCCAATGATCTATATAAACCAAGCTCAACCACTTCACAAGAAATTTTGTCAAATTTGCATTCAGGTTGAGCATAGTGACTCTCAAAGTAGTGTAGATCAACCAAAATTTCAACAACCACTTCACCACCATAATGTAGATCTAATACTAGAGAGGGAGAAAAGAGATTTGGAAGCACAACTGCGAACCTCCAAAGAGCGTAGTTGACTACAGGACACACTTTGCCAACTTCACCCAGCTCCAAGCACCATCCATTTAGCTTTCTAATCAATTCAAAGCAAATAAACTTGTACTTGTTCAAACTCTATTCCTATGGTAATTTATTATTTTTTAAATAAAACTTTGTAGTTCATTTGTACATTTCAAGTTCATTTTGTGCTTTCTCTAGCTTTAGATCTATATTTTCATTAAATTTATTTACATTATTTTACAAATTCTAAGTCCCTAGGTGATTAGCAAGACCATTTAGGATGCTCTGAATTCCTTTCTTGAGGCTTGTGGGATCCAAAGTCAAACTGTTTCACTAGAAATCTTTAGTTTTCCAACATTAAATTTTTCTAAAAATGCTACAAGGGTGTAAGCACTAACATGATTTCTTTATCCACAAGGAAACTATAGGCAACAGTTCCACCAATAACCATCTTATCAAAGTGAAGTGCCTCTTCAACCTTAGGAGTAGTATCAACAATGGAAACACTCACAATTGTGGAAGATGCCACCACCATGGTAGCAATATCCTTACAGGTAACCTGATTCCAATGGATACTATGTCTAGCAACATATATCCCCACATGAATCCTCTAAACATTCCTCCTTCCCTTACCACTACTACCCTCTAAAATACTAAAAAGCACCTTCTCCATGAGGGGAGTCTCCTTTTTCCTTTCATCCTCCATAGCACCCATCAACTCCTACACCACAACCAACTACTAAACCCTTTCCACCTACTCCATCCATGCAAGGTGAAATTCCCACATAGCCACATCAAAGAAATGTCATAAGGGTAGTAAATCTATTGTCAAATATCCATCCAAGTGGTTTTAAACCTAAGCCTTTCAAAAGGTCATTCTTTAGAACAAACACTTGTGGCTAGCAACCTTGCTGCTTCTACCTTTGAAAATTCTACCAAGCCCACTTCAAACTAAATCTCTCTCCAAATCCACACTATCATGTTAATTCATGCGATCATAGATTAGGTAAAGGTTGGCTAGCTTCATAAGAAACAATCCAATCCTAGGAGTCCCCTCATTTACTTACAAATCATAAGAAATGAACCATTCAAGGCTCTCCTAGATTCAAGCTCTGGAGTCAACTTGACTTTCCAAGAAATGTATAGGGCTTGGAACTTACCTCCCTTGAATAAGAGTAGCATTAGACTAAAGCTAGTAGATCAATTTATCACTATCCCTCTACAGTGAGTGGACGACATTATGATTACTATCTATGGGTGGTCTTATCCTACTAATTTCCTTGTGATTCGTGTGGAAAATTACAAGGGAAACTTCCCTATCATTATGGAAAGGGCATGGCTAAGTACGATCGATGCTAGAATGAGAATTTGAGACCTCTCCTTGAAAATTTCTAAGGAAAATGAATTTGGTAAAGTTAATAAGAAGAGATTTCCATGCATTGCATACAGTAACACAGGGTGCCATTGCACGTAGAAACTATGGACAATCAAAGATACATCAATTTAAGCATGCAACTAGTATGCTGAAATAGTAGTAATTCAAAGGTTCCTATATGCAGTAGTCATAAAACAAGAAGATACCCAGTGGTTGATAATAGATGATCAAACTAAATCCACTACATTCATGGAACCATCTAAGAGCCTCACTCGCACTTATATTGAAAGAATGGACAAAATGGAGCAACTCTATCACCAACTCTCTAATGCACAAAGTGAAATGGATTGGGGAGAGTTACAAATTCTTGATAACTTTAAACAAGAGCCCCTTAAACTAAAGGATTTACCAATAGGCATGCAATATGTCTTTCTCAACAATGGCAAGCTAGTAATCATCAATGCTAGACTTGCTTTGGAACAAAAATAGAAACTATTGAAGATGGTGAAGAAATGACCAATAGCCTTTCCTTGGTTATATCATGAGCTTACATGAATAAATCCATGGGTATGCCAATACCACATCTATACAAACTCTTTCATCAAACTAAAGAGGCAACCACAATTATGCTATCAAGGAGGAACAACTCCTTAAGGTTAGATTCATCTACCTAATTGTAGATAGAAAATGGATTAGCTCACTCATTATTATTCCAAAGAAAGAAGGAAAATGAAGAGTCTGCATAGACTTTTGGTTGTTGAACATGGCAACTTACAAGGATTTCTTTTCATTGTCATTTGTTGACCAACTATTGAATATCATAGTAGGGCATTATTATTACAACTTCCTGGATGATTATAGTGGTAATAATAAAATTTAGATAGCACTAAAGGACTAGGCCAAAACTACATTCATAAGTCCCTAAGAAACTTTCACATACAAAAAGACGTCCTTTGACCTTTACAATTTCCCTGCTACATTCCAATGGTTGATCCTCAACATCTTCTAAAAGAAAATTGGTAGTGGGTAGAAATGTGCATGGATGACTTCTCTACCTATAAGGCCACATTCAAGCAATCCTTGTACCATATTAAGTAGGTACTTCAACACTGCATGAAGACTAACTTAAAGCTCAACTAGTAGAAGAGAAACCTGCTAGTCCTAGAAGGCATTATCTCAAGACATAGAATTTCAAGCAAAGGGATCCAGGTGGACCTAAAAAAGGTATGGGTCATCTAAGGAATCACCAGGTAATTAGAAATAGTAAAATATGAAAGGTCATTCCTTGGCCACACTTGTTATTACAGATGCTTCATTGAGAAATTTTTAAAAATTGCTAAACCATTAGTGGAGTTGACAAAAAGGGATGCATATTTCACATGGACCAAGGAATGTGAGAATGCATTGCAATGGTTAAAGCAAAAGCTTGTGAAAAATCCAATTCTACATGCATCCAATTGGTCTAGGCCATTTCACATTATGACTGACACATCCAATTATGCTTTGGGGGTTGTGCTTACATAATTGGGCAATCAAAGACATCCCTACTACATCCATTATGCAAGCTGAAGGATTGTAGGTGCACAACTGAACTACATAGCAACAAAAAAGAAGCTCATGGTAGTGATATATTCCTTAGAGAAATTCAAGCACTATGTGCTTGGATATCAAGTTTTTATGCACATAGATCATAATGTTATCCAATTCTTCATGAACAAACTAATGATGGCTAGTGATTCTATAGGAGTTTGATCTTACTATAGTGGATAGAAATGGGACTAAGAATGTGGTTGCTAACCACTTGTCTCAGTTACAATGGGACAGCAAAGAGGATGAAGGACCTTTATCTAACCAATTTCTAGATGAACTCCTCTTTTTCAAAGTTATTAAATTTTGAAATCCCAAAGATTCCAATTGGTATGATGAAATCCTCACCTATATGCTCACTCAAGAGATTCCAAAAGAATGGGATAGTAGGAAGAAACAATAGTTGCTTTACCAAGCTAAACACTACATGGAAATCAAGGACAACCTCTACAAGAGTTGTGTTGATGGCTTGGCACAATGGTGTGTATCTGATGCTAATTAACTCTGAGTCCTCCAAGACACTCATTAAGCACCTTGTAGGGGCCATTATGCTAGGAGGAGAACAATCATTAAAATTCTCATGGTAGGGTATTACTGGCCAACAATCTTTAGAGATGTCCATTAGTTCTTTCGTTCATGTGATAGATGCCAAAGAGATAAAGTGATGACAACATAAAGAGAAGGGTCCCAAAAATGGATTCAACCATTGTAGCCTTTCAATCTTTGGGGCATTGACTTCATGGGCTCCATCAACCCCATATCCAATGGAAACGCATACATCATTATTGCAATTGAATACTACACAAAATGATTTAAAGCTACCACTGTTACTGATTATTCATCCTCTACAATAGCATAGTTTATACAACAAAATATGGTAAATAGGTTTGGTGTGCCAATGACATTAATTTTTGATAATGAAACATATTTTATGGGTACAACCTTTTAGAAACTAATGCAACGCTTTGGGGTCAAACAAAAACTTACAACTCCATATCACCCCTAAGCTTATGGTCAAGTAGAAGTCACAAACATGGAAATAACTAGAATACTAAACCATACAATTAGTAAATGTAGGAAAGACTACCTCAAAACTCAATGATGCTATTTAGGCTTATCAGTTAACATGAAAACTTTCTATAGGTTACTTCCCTTATGAGTTAGTGTATGGAAAACTTCCAACTCTTTCTATCCAAGTAGAGCTTCATACACTTTCAACGACTTCTAAACTTGACCTCAATTTGAGTCTAGCCCAAAGAGAAAGATTAATGATATTAAATACACTTCACGAAAACTTATTAGTCGCCTTGTCCATGAATGAAGTACAAAAGGCACATAGAAAACAACTTCATGACTTAAAGATAAGAAAAGTTAAATTCCAACCAAGAGATAAGGTTCATTACTAGAATCCCATGCACGTACCCCAACACACAAAATTCCAAACACTATGTGAAGGACCTTATATTATTCACACAAATTTTCTATTTGGGATCATAATGATTTACCACCTTCTAACCTGAACAAACAATTTCTAGTCAACATTCAATAAGTGAAACCTTTCCTAGAATCAAGGATAACCAATGGCAAGAACACCTCAACTAATGATCAAGCACATTCTATCTTTGGATCTCCTCCTTACATCTTAGTTGTGGGGGAGATAGTCATCCATGCTAAGATTCTATGATAACTCAATTTTTTAACTTTTTTGTTTTTTAACATTTTTTTTACATTATTCTTTATATGTTTTCTATTTTTTGAATATTTTGCAACTTATTTTATGCATTTTTCCTTTTTTAATTTTCCTCACATGTTGTTTTCTTTTTTATTGTCCATTAAGAATCTTGTGCTGTCACAAATGCTAATTATTGGAAGTTCATTTAAAACTGTACTTCATGTTTGGATCGACTATTCAATGAATAGATTTCATTTTCTATTTATGACATCGATTAACAAAGCATTAATGTTCTAATGGCATCAAGTAGTGAGTCCACGTCATTCATCCATTCCACTTAATTCTATGTAGTCTCTCATCTAGGGAGCATGAGGTTCTTTCTTAATTATAACTTATAAAGAATCAATGACCTTGATGCTAAACAAACTTTGAATGGACCGAGTGGAATAGACAAGGGTGTGGCTTTAAGGGTACTTATCACCTTTTCTACCCAACTACCTTCTTGAGTTTTATGGATATTCTCCTTGATCTCTCACCATTCCTACCATCAACCACTAACAGAAAGCATGCCTCTATATGGTGGGGTTCCCATAAAAAATGTAGGAATACAAAGCACACCCCTTAGATGCAATAATGGGCTACAAGGACTAGTTATGAGGCTATAGAGACATATTACCTATGCCTAAAGACACCCCTCTAACTAAGGCCCTTCCTAACTTCTTGCTTCTCTTTTCTTCTCTACTTGGAGTGGTGGTCGATCTTTGGGAGTGGTCATGAACTCTTGGGGGTTAAATGATTTGAATGTGACAATGCAAAGTCACTGGAAGTGGATGGACTTGGTTTCAACCAAGGATGGACCAATATCCAATTACATTAATCACGTGTTCCACAAGGATTTCATGAGACCAGAATGTAAAACTTCATTCTCATTCTATTTCTCCCATCATTCAACTCTTATCATCCACCATCTCACTGCCTCCTATCATGGTTAATTAATGTGTCTCTTTTGGTATGTCATAATTGATTGATGATTTCTCACATGAATTGAATTTTTAACTGTCTATGATCATTCATCATCCTTAGTGCCCATGGACCCCTTTGTATGAAATCATGCAAGGGCATTAATGGCATGCACCTGCTTTGGGAAGGACCCACTTGCATACTCTCTGGTCATGTTGGGCTAAAATTCCCATCCCTTTATCATTGTACATTTAATCCCATCATTTGACACCTTAAACATCTAGTTTTACAATACCTTGGCATATTCATTTCTCTCCAAATCTCCTTTTCTAAGCTAATATCATGCCCTCTTTCATGTTTTGTCATCATTCTTGACTTTTCTAGCTTTCTTTGAACTCTCGTTTCATGCTCAAAATTCTCCAAAACACTTAATTTTTAATTGGAAAAATTGTTAAAAATAGTTTCAATGATGCATCCCCATTGACAAAGCCTGATGCATTGACGCATCCACATTAACACAGTACAAAAATAGTATATATATTTCTTGACACATTGCCATTTTTCACCTTTGCCTTCCAAGACAAGAGGAGTTTTTGCTAGTTTTAAAGCCCAAAGACCTTCTAAGCCCCATAACTTACAAACCACTCACTTGATTTACCTTGTTCTTCAATCCCCTAGCTACCCGATGTAAGCTTTTCGTCGTTGGAATCACAAACCTTTGATTTATGAGAGAAAATTTTTTAGAAATTTTTCTAACTCCCCAAGGTTTAGCTATTAAAATAATATTAAAACCTTTGTCCAAACCAAGTTAAACCTCACAAATAGCATCTAGTAGTCAATGAATAAAATAACAATAAAATAATGAACCTATTAAGATCACAAAACCTAAGTGTAACCTAACCTAATAAGAAATTTATTAAAAAGGAACTAAAGGTTAAACACTAAAATGCTAATCCATGGTTACGTTTATGATCATGGATGATACCAAAGAGGGAAGCATTAGTGAGAGGACCTTTCAAATAGAGGGAGAAGTAGCCAAGAGGAGAAAGGGACTAGCAATAGCAACAATAGCCCTACGAACAAGAGGCCAAATCAAACCATGCAATGGGACCTTTTCAAGAGGATCCTGAAGTGGAATCTATTTAGTATATTTCTACTATTGAAACCATCTAATCAAAGAAAGATGAGGCACCAAGGCCAAGACCCAATCTAGACGTCACATTAATAAAGACCTACCTTGAAAAGATTTGAGTCAAGAAGGTTCATAGTTCAGTTCTCCAAGAACTCAACTTGGGATCCTTCTTAGAGTTGGTGCTCAAGGAAGTTTACACACAATTATAGGGGTCTCTTATGTAGCCCATTCTCTCCTCTAGTGGGGAATGGCAGATGGGGGAGACCTATGTGTTTTGGAATAATCAAATAGGAAGATGCATTTATTAAAATGAAAGACATCACTATCTCCTACTTGGTTGAGCCCATCGCAAGGGCCCTTGATTTGCCTAATACTGGGGCAACCTTGGTGAAGATATCAACCCAGGAGGACCCCAAATCCAAGAAAGAATGGATCCAACGTTACTATGGGGTGGATCATAAGAAATATGGTGCACTCACCAAGGCAAAGTGCACATATTTCAAAATCATGACCTATTACCTAAACCCCATCAAGCCATTCAAGGTCATAGCCGTCTCCACCCATGTGTGTGCTGCTCTAAGTGTCAAATTCCATAACTCATCTATCTACAAATAGAAAACTAGTTCAAAGAAAATGAAAGAGGAAGGAAGACACTCCCCTTTCCATACCTCATTCAAAAACTTTGCAAAAGAAAAGGCATAGCACGCTATGCAAATGACACACTCCACCATGCTCCTACTACATCTTGGTAGCAGATGATGAAAGATAAAGTAGCCACAAAGTTATAGGAAGAGAAGAGGCCACCACTACCACCACATACAAGAGAGACCACATCAAAAGTACTTATAGCTATAGAAAGGCTCCAAAAACTCCATGAGCATTAGTTGCATCAACAACAAGATTCAGCAAGTGGTGGAGAGCCATCAATTTACAATATTGCATTGAACCATCTTAATGAGGTCACCGGACCATTAGTTGGCTGGAGAAAACCACCTTGCTATTCTCAACATAGTGAACATAGGTGTCCACAAGAAAAAAATCCTACTACCCTAGAAGTTACAGTGTCCATCCCTCAATAAGAATTACCTAAAATCTCTAGGAATGTTGTGACTTTCTTGATGTACCTAGAGGAAGAAGAGGAGGTGACTATCCTAGTGATGCAGTACTATGGACAAGAAATAGCGATGGAGGTGGTGGTCGATAGGGTAGCTGAAGCCCTGAATGCTCCTATGACATCTATACCAAACATTGCCACCATGAAGGATATCCAAACATTCGTAGGAGCAAGAATTGTTCAATTAAGTATAGCCCAACATGATGAGGTGTTGGAAAGACAAGTGGGAACTAGGCAATCGCTTTAAGAGATCTTTGATCTTTTGGATGAAATCATAGGAACCCAATTAGAGTTGCTAGAAGAAAAGGATAAACTCATCATTTCCAACGTCCAACTATAGGTAGCCACCACTAAGAACCAACGGTTGGCTGCCAAAGTTATAGAATTGCGAGCCCTTCTATCCAACCTTGCCATTTTCAACCCAGACCTTACATGAGATGAAGCTTTTCAATAAATTTAACAAAGAATCAAATGGGTTGAGAATGTGAAGGAGGCTATGGTATTTGACACATCCTTATTAAAATCCTTGGCATTCAACCTCGATAAGGATCTAGCTCAACTCTACAAAGAAAACTTGGTCCTCACCAAGGACATTCACCACTTGCATAATGTCAAACAACAAAAGGATCAAATGCTTGAATTCATTCAATAGTAGTAGGAGTAGCTAACTAAGATCAACCTTGATTTGAGGAGGTTGCTATTAGATAACATAAAACTCTTGATAGAGAAAGTCTAAGCACTTTGCCAAAAAATAGCCATTGAGGTAGTCACCTGGAAGAACGAGGCCCTAAAATTTGAATGGGTCAAGAACCATTACAAAGACTAGGTTGGACTTCTCAAAGGTAAAAAAAAAAAGGAAATACAATTGGTTGAGGTGAAGATGAATGAGGTCCTTCAACAAAGATGCGATGTGTGGTAGCCAATCTTCAATGGCTTAAACGCATATAACAAGGTAGAAATTCACATAAAGAAATTGTAGATTGAGGAGATGACAGAGTATATGGAGATTTCCAACCTCCGTTACACAAACTTGGCTATCCTAACCGTAGGTAGGCTAAGGACTAAGTTAGAGAAGCAGGTGGCCAATTCTTACTTCTTGTACAAGTTAGAATTCAAGCATCACAAGGAGACAAAACAAAAATTGGAGATAGCCAATGCAAAGCTTAAAGTTCTTAGAAGTTGATTCATTGATCAATGATCTATTGCTAAAGACCTGGCCAAGAGGATGAATCACTACAAGAAGATGCAAAATATAGTCAAGGCATTCAATATTAAATGTAAACATTTTATAGCATGGTCTGTCAATGCTAAGAAGATGCTCCTCACAATGTCGTGCATGTGGGATATCCCTGTACTACCCCACATTGGCAAAGCCACATGGACTTCCTACAACCCACAAAGTAAAAAAGAGAAGATGAAAGCATTATTGGATGCTTTTAGACTTCCACCACCACCACCACCAGTAACAGGAAAGCCTCAACTGCCTCCACCCCCACAAGCACTGGAACCTGGCAAAGGATCTTCAATAGCTAAGGAACCTCCACCTCGTGGCACTATTTGAAAGTTCAACTTGTTTTCAACTATATACGGAAACCTACTAAAATTTTTATAAGAGTATCCAATTTTGTTGTCATGGACACCAATTTTGCAATCTTGTACAATCTGGCACTCAAAGTCGATTCATCTGTTTATCTATCTGTTGTCTTTTAGTTAATAAATTCCATACTTCCCCAACCTTGTAAGAAGCTTGATTGTACTTTTGTTCACTCACACATAAGTTTTCAGTTAGTTATGGAGGTATGATGAAGTGTAGTCGATTGGTTGCATCGACGGGCATGCATCGATGCAACCCCATCAACATATCCCCATTGATGCATGGTCACATGTATTGACACAAACGCATCAACGCTAACGTAGTCAAGCCTGTATAAATGTGCATACCAACTACATTTATGACATGTTAATTCCATAGTATACCAAAGCTCTTGTAGTTTGTTGTTTCTAGAGTTAGAATATTTTCCTCTAAGTGCCCACAGTGTGAATTAAGAGATTGTATAGATCTTTATTTAAGTATCATGTACTTGAACACTTTAATGTGATGGCAATAAAGATGAGATTTTAGATAGCCATTGTAGCACTTAAATTAACTTAAATATTTCTTACCAGCATTTTACTTTACATGCATTTTACATTCCATGTTATAATAATTAAAGAAATTGATCATGAAAACATAAGTACAATCACTTCGAGCATAACATACAATGTTTGGTAATCATAGTAGTGGTCATTTGGTACGCCCAGTAATCATTACTTGGTAACCTAGTAGTGTTAGTACTAGTTCAGGATGTGTACAAAAAGTGGGAACAACTACTTATGTTAGGACAGCTAGCCTTTAGAATAGTTAGGTAGTTAAAAAATAGTTAATTGTCAATTATTCATCTTTCTAGCTAGAACTTAAGAAACAAAATATAAAAATATAAATAAAAAAAATATCATATGTCTTAACTCATACATAAGTGTGAGTTAGAAAGACAACAATCACATGACCCTTAGATTTACAATCTTTGTCTATAGAAGAACTTAGAAACTAAGTCCACGGAATTCAACTAGATCACTAGTGCACGCTTATGATTCATATGGTTGGGCGTAGGGTATACTTGTTGCTCATCACAAAGAAATACAACATGAAAAGAAATTGAACAAAGATATGGTGAAAATAACTTCTGATAACAATGGTGGATCTATGTGAAGACCAAGGATACTAAGAAGATCTACATTGAGAAAATAAATATAAAGTATCACCTATAAATTGAGTCTGAAAAAGATGTATCAAGGGACACAATGCTTTAGAACAATCATAAATTAAAATTGTTATGGAAATCATAATTATGTCAAGAAGAAGTTAAACACAATTAAAACCAAAGGAGAATATAATTAAGGAAATTGAAGAATAACCAAAGTACCAATTTAAATTAAGAGCACCAATCTACACCATTTTTCTACTTGATAAGGTGCACATCAAGAATGCGTCGTAGTCATCCAAGTTACTAAGAGAAAAATCTATTATACTAGGGCATTGAGAGAGAAGGATCTATCAACCAACAGTTTCTTTCTAAAAAAAATAACAAGCTGGTACCACATATAAGATGAAATCTAGCAAGAAGTATAATAAAAGATGACTAAATTTAGATTAATCATTGAGATGAGAACAAGATTTGAAGAAAAATTATCTCAATTTAGATAATTGTTCTTGGAACTCCAAGTCATGAATACTAAAAGATAAGTTCCAATCATGGTCTTATTTCAAACCAAATCTTGGTAGGAATTCTAAGGCAAGCTTTATTTTATAAAAAAAATATGGTTGAAAATGGCAAAAGAGGAATTTCAATTTCAAACTGGGAATAGTGATGACAAATAGTAAAGGGTTGACCATAAACCACTAGCATTGATCCATATGTTAAATAAGGAAAGAACAGCATACGAGAGAGGAAAATTGTCCCACCTTATGCTAGAAATGGAAAGTAGAAGATCATATAATGAGGTCCTATGACATCAAAAGTAAAATGTGAAATGACATGATTGTACGCAAATAAGAACTCTTCCACCTAAGTGATGGATCGATCTTGTAAGATTAAATTCTTAGACAAAGAAAAAGCATAATCAATATTACGAATGAAAGTATCTAATGAAGAAAGTAACCTTTAAGAGTAAAGGGGAGAAGATGAAATCATGACCAAGATTGCAAAAATGAAGATAAAGAACCATTGTTGAAGTCCTTGAGTAAGAATGATTAAGTTTCATATTTCCAAATTCATGAATAAAGGGTCTTACATTTCCATGATATTAATATTACTATCAATTACAAAAAGTGAATCTCCCTGTAAAATATCCCATTAACATTCTATTACAAATACAATGAAAAGATTAACCAAAAGGCTTAAAATTTAACATTGATATTTTCAATCATTGTTATGCTTTATTAATTATTCAAAAGTGGACTCCCTCTTTCAAACTAGCATCTCCTAAATTTCGAAAGGTTCCTTATTTTGTTGAATTGTTCAATCTTCCATTGATTTTTGAAAAAGTTGAAAAAGATACAATCTCTTGAATTGGACCAATCAAGCATTTCAAGACCCTAGCTTGATTTTCGTAGAATTTGATATATGATTAAAGTAGATCTTGATTTGCTTAAGTAAAAAATTCTCGTATGTGCTAATGAAATTGATTATGTGCAAAAGGTTTTAATGTAATCTTCCAAAATCATGTTTTGCTATTATCATCGGGAGGATCATATGTTTGATTTATGCCCTTTTATGCAAAAACAAAAAAAGAAAACTATGCAAACATACCAACATCATACTACTATAAACACTACTAAGATTTCTTCTACAAATGTTGTAAATCTTACTAATGTTTTTTCTAAATATGTTGCAAATCCTATAACCATTTATTTTACCGATGTTTCAACAATTATTCGACCCTTTTTACTATTATTCAACAAAATATACCTTTAAGGAAGGCTCCAATCAAATCACTTTCAAAAAATTTTTTACTAATTAAAGGAAAACAAATATTTGTTCTTAAGATCTTATAGAAACCTATTGATTTAAAGGAAAATATTAAAGAAGTCTATCTCTTAACAATTACATGTCAAATTTTCAAAATAAATAACATGTTTAAAATACTTTAATTATTAATAATTCATTCACAGTTATTGGTCAAGATATGGAGATAATATCTTTTAATAATGTTGATTCTATTAATAGACCCCAAGACCTATTCCTCCTCTACGTAGTGTTAATCTTTTCATAGAATGTCTAATTTCCTACCCCATAGGGGAAGTTTTTAAAGATTGGTTGTGGGATGAAAACCTAAAAAAAGAACATCGCGCAAAACCATTAGACCTTTTTTTTTAAAGTTGATTTAGAGTTTCTCTTTTCTTTTGTGCTTTGAATTTTTGAATTTTTATTTTTAAATATATATAATTTTTGAGGTCCAACACCCAAACATCCAAAGGATCAAAGCCTCCATCCAAGAATAATAATGTTTCCCCACGCACAAGTACAGGCATACGGTTTCAACAATCCACATTGTGATTAGAATAAAAATAAACCTCAAACCATCACATGTAAACCTGCCCGCTCTTGCATGAACGATATGGAGTGAATACAATTGCAGACATGGACCATATCCTCTACTTGTACTTTTTACCGCTAAGAGTTTTCAAACTCTAGCTGTCCCACGATGCAAAGCTGTCGAACGCATAGCAACAAATTTTAGATGTGGAGCTCAGAATCTTCGAAATCGTTTACCATCACCACACACCCCACCCCAGCAGAGAAGGGTAATGACATTAGGATAACGATTATCCTCCTGTAATCATGGAGATTTTGCAAGCACGTAACAACACAACTTTTTTTTTTATTATTTTTAATAAATCTCAAATGATATCTGCCGTCCTTGTAGTTCCAAAAGAGATGCTCATACGACGACATAAAATAACTTTGGTAAAGTATGCAGCATGATTTCCACTTCAGACTTAAGAACAAATTTCTCAATGACAACTATGAGAATTTCAAAATATCGAACATCTGGAATCTGAATTGAACTTTTAAAAAATGAAAAAAAAAATATTGCTAAAGAAGACAACTGCTCCCGATGATAAATAATGATCTGATCGTCTTTTCAAATCGCCAGATCTGCATTATATATTCAGATGTATAGCAAACTGTCTACCCTGAAACACACACTAAAACTGCCATCAGTGTTAATTGATAATGTTAAAATACGAAGATAGAACGTAAGATATTGCTCTTACAAAATAATCATCTAGTCGTAGCATAAAGGTCCAAGAATAACAATAATTAATTATGTTCCAATTCAACCTCACATTTCCAAACTAAGTTCTCTCAGCACTGCACCAGCACGTCTTCTCGTTCTGGATGTCACTTTGCATCTCTCAACCAAAAGTTTCTTTAAGTTTGTGCAGCTAGATACTATCGTTGCAACGCCATCAGCAGTTATCAACGGGCAATATACCATGTGACAAGATTCGAGTTTTGAATGGTTTTTCACCAAATGACTTAAGCCATTATCGGTCACTTTTGGACAATCAGAGATGATGATTTCTTGAAGATAGGGGCATCCGTTACCAATGGCGGCGAGACTCGTATCACCAACATTCTGCAAAACAAAATAATAAGTACTATGATCAGAAGGCTTCAGAAACAAGCATAAAACCCCAAAAAAAAAGAGTATACTTTTTGGACATGGGAGTTTCGTATTGCTTGCTTTGCAAGAAGAATCAAAATAACTACTGAGCCACAATAACAACAAAGTTAAGAGTCTTCCATAAACAGTAAAAATACGGTTAGGAGAATAGTGCTTCAAGGATAAAATGTCTTGCCAATAAGCTAAATTTGTTAGAAATTTTCGAAGATGTTAACTCTGTACAAGAAAATAATCTGCTGAAATTGACAACAAAAACATGCATTTTCATTCAATGTTTTGCCATGGACATAATTTGAAGTTATAAAAGCTTGCAATGTTGATTTCTGGTTGATAACCTATGTCGTGATATATCTGAGCTGTGAAGAAGATAAAAAAGGAGGCATGCATTGCCCTTTTAAAAATGATCCTCACAAGGAACGGAGAATAGTGGCATGGAGTATGTTATTTGCAGTTCTACACCAAAAGGGTCCTTACACAGGCTTTAAAGCTAACAACTCACAATATCAAAAGTGAAGCTTGCTGAAAAAATATAGATAACGCTTTCCTTGGTATTGGCATCAAGTGCCGGTGAATGGACAAAGTGATGATAGTCCTCAATCTTGACTCTGCTGGTTGTTGTAGGTTAATGATTTAAGAATTACTCTTACAGTGAAAGAGGTATGCCTTTTAACTTAATGTGGTGTTGAGTTAAATTGTTTGAGCTTAACAATGAAGTGTTAGCCTGGTCGTAGATTCTTGATTTGGAGTACTCCAAGTTATGTCCAAGTTATGGATTCAATTCCACTGGGTAGCACTGAGTTATAAAATTCTAAATAAGTTCTGCAAAAGGTTTGTGTCAGCTACATGTCCAAAGGTTCATTTAATCATCTAGTTCTGGTTTTCACATCCCCTAGCCTTTTTTCTGTGCTTCTTTGTTCATAGGAGTCTTTTGGTATTACTATTTGTCCAAAGTGTCTTACGACTCTGATTATTTTTAATAATAATAAGGCTTGGTACGGGAGTTGTGGAACTTTTAGCACAACCAAGGGCAAGCCTAGCAACAACAGAACCGCAGCTCGTTAAGGGAGTGAAGCTGACACATGGCTATTATGATCAAGTGAGCAAAATACTCCGTCAAAGGTTATTGTTCGTTGTAAGTAATATTTTTCCCTAGATAATCGCAATGAATCCTCATCATAGCCATTGGTCTCCAAGGAAAACGTCAACCACAAGAGGAGGTAACTGTCATAGTATTGCCGCCTCGGTAAAAAGGAGGTGAATCATGATATACAGCACTGGTTTAACAATGCAAAAAATCCAAAGGCCAAGATCATGATCAAGCAGCAAACCAAGAAATTTGTCAAAAATTGTGCTAAGAAGATGTCGAAGACAAACAGCATAGTGATAATGCTAACAACAAGAGTAAGCCTTCCCAGAACAAAAAGGCTAGTACTGCTAATGTTGTAACGGATGGTGATTCAGATTCATATATAAAAATCACTCTTTTGAGCTCACTATGAGCCGCTGCTAGTATCACCTGACTTGCAGTCCTCAGTGTGACCAGCTGTGCGTTGCACCCTACTGCATCTACCTACCCTAACAATCGAAAATGCACAAAACATCTACAAATGACTCCAAATTTGAGCCATAGATTCCCTAAGACTACTAAATGCCAATAACGTAGGAAAATTACAACTTCGAATAGAAAGTGTTCCTACACCACGTACTTTTCTATAAACCGTGGGAGCCAAAAATCTTGCATTTGGAGTTTCAAATAGGAGAGTATTTAAATTGGTTAATAGCCACATTGAAAATGCATTTGTTGCGACAAATCAAGATGAGTTAATGCATTGGCATTTAAAACTTGGTCATAAAATGTAAATGTCTTAAGGAAGTTGCACCAATTATACCCCTCTATTCCCATGAAGGATTTAAACTAAGAAAATTGAATAATGGGAAAGGTTCATCATCTATCATTCCCAAAACAAAGTTTCTAGAAGATTACACCATCGTTAAGAGTCAATGCATTCAGATGTTTATAGTCCATCTACACCTCAAGCAAGGGGGAATGAGCAGTGCTTAGCGTTGTTCATTGATAACTTTACTGGTATGATGTGAATCTTTGGGTCGGTCATAAAGTCCCAAGTGCTTGAAAAGTTCAAACATTTCAATAATTTGGTTCAAAATGAAGAAAGCCAAAAAATCACTATTTTTAAATCCGACAGTGGAGGTGAACATGCCTCTTATGAGTTTAATCAGCTTTGTAATAATTCAGGAATATAACAACAATTCACAACATCATATTCTCCTCAACAAAATGATTTTGTTAAAAGAAAAAGTTGTACGGTTGTTAAGATGATGAGATGCATGATGTATAATACCCAAGTCGTTAAAATTCTTTGGATAAAAGAAGCCTACTATGTGGCTCATATTATCAACCATGTGCCAACCACAACTTTGAATGATACATCTTCTATATGTAAATGGTCCAACAAAGAGTTAGCATCAATATCACATCTTCAACTGTTTAGAAAAGTTTGTTGTATACATATTTCTTCAGCAAATCGTTGAAAGTTGGATCCTAAAGCCATCGTCGGTTACTTCTCAGGTATTCATTTATCCACAAAGCATGCCGTGAGTGGGATATTAAGGAATAAAAGATTTTGATTTCTAGAGATGTGGCTTTCAGATATATTCTCGAATTCAATCACAACTGCAATGGTTTTTAACACGAAGGTGACGGTTCCTTCTCCTAAAATTATAAGGTTATTATAATCTAAGAGTTCCTTAAGAGAAGATGTTCATGATGAAGATAACATGGATTACGATGATCATTCCACCCAACATCCTGAAATTGTGGATCGTCAACTGTTGTGGTTTCAAAATCAATTAAAAGATTTGAGGCCGACAAAGTTAAAACAAATTAATAAATTACCAATGAAGTGGTTCAGGAGGGGAAAAGCATTCTCTACACAAGATCAATCTAAATTAACTGATTCAGAAAAAATATTTGAAGCAAGTGAGCCCATGAGTGTGATAGAAGCACTTAAGACTAAAGACTAGATAAAGGCTATGAAGCTAAAATTTTATGTGCTTAAAAAAATGGAACCTAGGAATTTGTCAAGCTTACCAAATTTTATAGTGTTACCATGCAAATGGGTGCTTAAGATTAAAAAGAAGTCTGACAATACCATTGATAAATATAAAGCACAGTGAATGGTAAAAGGTTATGCACAACATAAAGATATAGATTACAACGAGACTGTTGCCCGCATTGTAAAGCAAAGCACCATAAGAATTATTCTTTCTTTTGCAAGTACTTAAGGTTAGAAGCTGCATTTGTTTGAAGTCATATCTATATTTTTAAATGGAAATTTCCACGAGGAGATATTTATGTGCCAACCTAAAGCCTTTGTGAAAAGTTCCTCTTCGGATTATGTCTACAAATTAAAGAAATCCGTATAGAATTTGAAACAGGCGCTCCCAGAATGGTGCATCAAGTTTGATAATTGTTTACATAAGAAAGGATTCAAAAGAGCTGATGCAGATGCCAGTCTATAAATTTGCTCAACTCCAAAGACTCATGAAGGGGCATTATACTAGTTTTATATGATGATATTATTATTACTGGGAAGTCACACGGTTTGTTCCGAAATGTAAAAAAGCATTTGAAATATTTAATATTGGCCTGCTCATGATTTTTTAGGTTTTAAGATTCATCAGTCATCCAACTGTATGTGAATTCTTTAGACAAAATATACGATTGAGCTTCTTTTGGAATATCGTATGTTGGAATGTCAATCACAATTGACACCTCTAGATCTAGGCAATTGCCCCACAAAGGATGATTTAGAATTAATCAATAAACCCATAGAATTTTCGAAGATTGATTGGTAAACTAATTTATTTGACTAATACAAGATCGGACATTGTGTATGCAGTGAATCTATTGTCACAGTTTAATTAAAAACCTACCAAGAGCCAAATAACAATGGCTCTGGGCATTCTGAAGTACATTAAAGGTATCCAAAATGCTATGGAGGAGATAATACAACAAGATGTTCCACTACTAGATTCCTCATCAAGCATAGAGGAAATGTGATATCAAGGTGGTCTACAAAACAAAACGTGGATTCCCTGTCCACCACAGAGTCAGAATATAGAACCATTGTTCATCTCAAGACAAAATTAAAGGGGCTAAATCAGTTAATTTGAAAGAAGATATTCCCAAACCAATAACTATGTACTGGGATAAGCAAAGTGGTATAAAGTTGATCACGAATCCTATTTTCCAAGAAATAACAAAACACATTGAGATTACAGTGCATTACATCAGGCATGCCTTTGCAGAGGCTTCAGAGAGTCACTTTATATCAATACTAATGATCAGTTAACTGATAGTTTCACTAAACTGCTCAATTCTAAAAACTTATAAAGATTTGTTCAAGGTTTACAGTTGCAGCAATGACCCTATGTTTCATTTGACAAAGGGTATTAGGAAATATCAATCATCTGTGAGCCAAACCATATACAACCATGGGTAATCATATGATGTGAATGTCCACAATTAGAAACATTTCAATTGATGTAATGTTTTTAATGGTTGTAATTGTGATTTGTTAAGATAATAATTATTTGTTAAAACTAATTCTATTATGGAAAGTCACATCTCTGTGGTCAGGCATCAAATTAAAGAAAAAGCATTCACAGAGAAACACCGTCTAGCAAGGAAGGACCCCAAGGAACAGCTACACCCCAAGGTGGGAGAGAAAAACCCAACATCCTTATAGGGCAACCCTACTTAGTCCTAGTAAAAGAAATCATCCAGGAAATCGTTGCAACTTGGTAGAAGGGCAGACCACCATTTCCTTGGTGTGTATTGCATCCAGGACCGCCCAAAAACATTCCATCGTAACAAACGCTGCAGCCTTCTGAAAGTTCTTGTATTTCTCCTCATGCTTCTGTTTGGCTTCTTCTGTAGTAGCTTTGTCCAAGTGGAACTTGGCAAAGGTTGTTCGGATGCATCGCCTCAAACCAGCCCAAGAGACATTACGATTAATGGCCATAACCACTGCAGAACTAGCATTTGGCATTGACCTCATGCGCAGCCATCTAATTTTTCTGGATTTAGTCCTCCTCCAGGAGGGCCCTAACTCGTTGTTCTTCCTCCTCCTCTTCTCTCCAAAGCCACTCTTGTTCTTCCCAGTGCAAATCCTCTTTGATCTGCACCTTCAATTGATCCTCCAAGGCACTTCTAAGTGCAGCATCCTACAGCTCCTTCTAGCACCACTCCTCAGCCATCGCTTCTTTGAGCTGCCTCTCCTCCTCCTAGCGCTTGAGCCTAGTCTCCTGCTCACGCCACCTAATCTCAGCCTTTCAACACAGCTGCTCCTCAATCCTGGCCTCAATGACAACCCTAAGTAGGTTGGCCTCAAACTTACTTTGAAGCTCCCTGCGAATATGGTCCTCCACAGACTAGATCTACTCTTGCAATGATGGCAGCCAATTCGTGGTGGAGTCCTGCCCGTTGAGTCCTCCCCCACCCCCACCAACACCTTCCTTTCCTCACTTTCCTCCAAAACAACCCTAGTTGACGAAGAAGATTCACCCTCCAAGGAGGCTCTATGTCTCATGTATGTCATCCTAACAAGGATGGGCTTTGCCGACGAAGGCTCAAACAGCTGTGCCACTCTCCAAAGAGCCAGAATCAAACTAGAGTGTCAACCCCTTCTTCCCCATCAAAGCAACACCAAGATGAGCTCAAAAGGTTAGGCAATTGGCCAAGCTACATGCTATAGAGGAAGGAAAAATGCACCCCCTAGAGTTTCCACATGTTTCCTAATTGGACGAAGAAGTGCTCCACAAGCTCCGTAGCATCTGTCATAAAGAGGAAAAGGCCAACTTGGGAACCTTCCCAATATCGATCTTAGGGACCGAACCAAAAAAATATTTGCATCTTGGAGCCCTCAGCCTAAGGGAAACACCATCTCTCCCGTAAATGGGATACCAAGATACTCCACAATCCCAGTGTCAATGGGCCAGATGCAAACTCCATTGAAAGAGGTAAAATCACTACACCAACATGAAAAGAAAGCGGTGTTGGCAAGGTCCAGATCCTTGGCCAAGAGGGGGAGCAAGTCCTCCCAACCCATCTACACCACCAACCCCCAAAGAAATTGGTTAGCCGTAAAGCTATGGCAATCCAATTCAAAAGTAGGTGTGAGTCCCATGGCAATTGTGGCGTCCTGCCAGAGTCGTGAAGCACAAAGGGTAATATTTGCAAGTAAAGGGAAAGGCGCAATTTGAAAGATATATTCATTCCTAGCCCACTAGAGCATCCAGAGAATTGCCCCAGTAGGAGAATCTCCACGCAGCTACAGTGTTACCATTGAGGCCACTGAAACCGCACATGAAGGGGCATAGAAAAGTGAAGTGCTGTGCGATTTCAACTGCATCATGGCAAAAAGGGCATGTGTTATCTATAGGGAGGCTGCACTCCCGAAGCAAAGCCCGTACCAATACCACCCCTAAGTAATGATCCATAAAAAGCATTTAATTTTCTCAGGCAAGCAATGTCGCCAAATCTACTTCCATCCTTGGGCCACAGGGTATTTACTGCACATAAATTCATGTGGTTGGGCTCCAACAGTCCCATCTGCTCCAGCTATTGAGCAACCATGCAAAGGTTGCACCAAAGGTGGGACTCCTGAGAACTCGTATGCCAATGAATATATTTTTGTCTAAGTATCATAACCCAATGTCTCCTCGATTCATCATGCAATAGACGGTTGATGAGCACTTGATATCCCATTGTGACAACATCCTGGAATCCCATAATGCCCAAGCCCCCAGAATATTGAGGCATCACCACCTTCTCCCAACACACCAAGTGCATATGGTCACCCTCCTTTCCTCCAGGCCAGACAAAGTGGAGGACAATTTAGTCAATTTTGGCAATGACACCTATAGGGGAAATAGCAACCGAAGCCGTGTACCTCTTGATCGCCAACAAGACAGACGAAGCCAGAAGAATTCTCTCCTTTCTAGTTAGAAAATGGTAAGTCTAGTGCTGCACCCTGGTTTGTATTCTTTGTATCAAGCAAATCCAAGTATCTTTGTGATGCCATGCAAACATGGGCACTCCCAAATAGACATCTTGCAGAAAGCCCTGCAAGATTCCCAAGTTCCAACATATCTGTCCTTTAACTATTATGTCAATGTACAAAAAATGGGCCATGGACTTTTCCCAGTTAAGGATTCCAATCTTGCATAAGACCAAATAATGGTAAAGTTAAGGCATGTTGTAGAAGATTGCAAGTGTTTATGATGATGTTAAAGAGCATTCTGACTTAATGTACAATCGTAGAACAATCAAAAGATGGAGAAAACTAAAGTTGAGAATGAACATCACAAACGTAGATATCGGTTTAGGGTTCTAATAAGAGTATTTTGTAGACCTAAACTAGTTATGATTTATATATTGATCATAGACTAGTAATTAGTTTTATTTGCGAGATAGTGAATCCACTTGCAAATCCTAGCGAAAAAGCATGAAGTTTGTAAGTTAGAGAATTTATGTAATTGAAGAATTCATATGAATGATAAACACCTACGAGTTACATAAGGTTTAGAATTCTTTAATTTAGAGTTCTTCAAGAAATTTAAAATCAAACTCAGCATACTATCAGAGCCAAGTTTGAGACAAGTTCGAAGGGTAGAATGACTAGAAGTTAACTGACTTTACTATTTAAGTAAAATTATGAGAAAACTATTTGAAAAAGTTCCACACAAGGATACCTACATATCATAAGATCAGAAGACTAGAGGATGTGAGATGTCACAAAAGAGAATGAGAATCACATATAAGCCACAAATTCTAAAGACCAAAAGGTGTCTTGATTCAAGAGCATGTTTCTTCCTACAACAATGAAGAAATAAAGAATCAATCATTAGGAGACACGCCATTTGTAACTGATATAAAAAATTCTTATATTTTCTGCCCAAACTTATAAATATTAAATAAGATTACGAAGAAGATGAGGGACAGTGCTCTAGAATAAGCAATGAACAACACCAATCTGCACCAATTTCCTATCTAGTATGCTGCATACTAGAAAAGGAGTCACAATTATTGAATGTTGTGAAGAATGGTGAATTGTGTGCATTCAATATGAAGTGTGAAATATCTGCAAAACAAAAGAGAGAAAACTTTAAGGCCATTTAAAGAAGGAAGAGGAATATTACCACATCAGGCAAAGTACTAACATGATCATTCCATAAAAGGAAGGCACTACATCCAAGAAATTGAAATGAGAAACAAGTTGACTCTTAAAATCTAAGGCCCCTTCATCCTGGTGAAGGCCATTTTCCCAATGGTGACAACAGGTCCAACGATGACAGGAAAATGGTCCCACTCAATGGTACATGTGGTCACTAGTTCAATTAAATGACAAAGGATATGAAATATGAAGAAAGAAGCTATGCATAAAATTTGTTCCACTTTGAAAAATCAATATCACAACTTGGAAAAAGTGGAGCAAAAAGGTAAATAAGAGGCCACACTATATCTGCAGCTCGTAAGGTACTACTGGCAACTGGTTGACAAAAAGAACTACATAACCATAAGCCAAATCCAAAAGCGACAAATTAAGCTTAGATAAAGGAGGAATGAAGCAATGTTTTAGAAGTATTTCATCCAGGATGAAAATGGCATGCTCAGCCATGCTTCGTTTTTCCTTACAACAGCTAAACAACATATGGATTAAGATCCCCAAAGTAAAACTGTGATTGCAAATTTGCAAATGAAGGGCCGAAAAAGTATACTGCAAAAATCCAAATTTTCTGAAAGTTGGCTAGTGATGTAAGGAGCATTTTGCAAATTAATACTTAAAATCTCCACTCACAAATTTGTAATCTGGAATTAAAGAGTTAAGAAACCATCACATGAAGAGAAATATTAGAATATATTTGTAAGAAGGTATAGAATCATTTGTTTCTCAATCAATGTCTACGATGGACATAGTGGAGAGTTACGATAGTCTGCAAATGTTAACATGGTTCAAAAACGATAAATATCAGTAACCCAACAAAGAACAAAACATGTATGATAAATAAGAAAGCAAGGAAGTGAAGAACAACAACCAAACTGTGTACAAGCACAAGGAAGAATAAGCAGTGACAACAAATGAAAGTCATAGGACTAAAGAAATCTACAACAAGAAGTGGAGAGGAAGACGACAACACGAATGGTGTGGAACCTTGAAACCACCTTTGGAGATCCAAAAGGAGCAGTGAGGAAAAACAGAGTGAAGTTCGAAGACACCAATACAAGTTTGTAAGATACTGGTGATGATTTCATAAAGTTTGAAATGTAGTTCTAAGTAGATACTTACAAATCTACCAAACCAACTATGCCCTATATTCAAATGGAGTTCAAAGCACATGAGAGATGAGATGAAAAAAAAAAGCAAGTACAATGAATCACTCAACATCCAAAAGGAGTGTACAAAGGTGAAGCTTTAACAAGTAAAGTAAAAGTTGTGTATCGTGAATAATAGAAGTACAATGAGGATGAAAGTGTGATCACATGAATCTACTAAGTTGATGAGGTTTAGTGTAAGAAGGTTGAGCTGTGAGAATGAAAAAAAATTAGTTTCACATAAGACCAAATGAAGGTGAAGTTAAGACATATTGTAGAAGATGCTAAGTGTTTACAACGATGTTAAGAAGCATTCTGACTTAATTGTAAGACCATAACATTATCAAAAGGCATGGATATAACAAAAGATGTAAAAAATCAAAGTTGAGAATGAAGATCGCAGAAGTAGAGATCTATTTAAGATGTTAATAAAAGCATTTCGTACACCTAAACTAGTTATGATCTATATATTGATCATAGACCAATAATTAGTTTTGCTTGTGAGATAGTGAATCCACTTACAGATCGTAGTGAAAATACAAGAAGTTTGTAAGTCAGAATTTATGCAACTAAAAAACTCATATGGATGAACACATATGAGTTCCATAAGGCTATAAATTTTTTAATTTAAAGTTGTCTATTCAATGTATGGAGGTGAAGGAGTATCATTAGCGAGTATCATGACAACCACAACAGCAACAGCAACCGACGCAACCGGCGCAGCAACAATAGCAATAACTGCAGGAGCAGCAGCTGCTGCTGCAGCAACAACCACCACAACAGCAGAAACTGCAGAAGCTGCAACAACAAGAGCTACAAATGCTGCTAGAGCAACAACGGGTGCAGCTACCGCAGTGGCCTCTTCTGCTGAGGATGGGCCCAATGGGTTGGGGGCTAAGAAACCCGGTGGTGCCATCGCGGCCCATTCCCGCAGTGACCACACCATGCGGCTGCGGGTCCACCACCCCCCGTCTGAGGGCGTCTGAACAATGGAGAGGAGCCTCATTGGCCGCTTCATCTCCCGAGGGTCCCGCCCGCGACTGGACCTCATCCGCTGGTGGGCGAAGGAGCAATGGAAAGTGGGTGATGTCGATGTTCGGAGCCTGTCTAAGGACCTGCTCCTCTTTGTCCTCCCCTCCCTGCAGGCTAGGGACTCTGTGCTACTTGGTGGCCCATGGTTCTACGGGGCTCAGGGACTCGCATTGACCCCTTGGCGCCCTGGGGCCCACCAAGAGGCCGACTTGTTCACCTGGGCCCCAGTCTGGGTGCGGGTGGCCGACATTCCCTGGGAACTCTAGAACCTTGAGTTCCTGACGAAGGTTGCAGGGTTTTTCGGTGACTTCATCGCCTTCGCCAGTGTCACGCGGTCGATGAAGAGAATGGGCTTCGCACGCTTCTGCGTCTGGCGCAATCTGTCAGAGACCAACCTCGTCCGGGCAGTAGTGTTGGAACTCCCTGGGGGGGGAGGAAACCCTCCAGGTCACATTCGAGAACATAGGAGCGGATCCTACCTTGACGCGTGGCACGGACAACCAGGCAAGTAGGCCTAATGTGTGCGGGTGTTGCGGGAAACCCAGGCACCAAGAAGAGACTGTCGATTTCGCAAGGCAAGGCCGAGGGCCCCAGCACGACAGTTGTTCGAGGGGGGCAACTGGGTCACCATGGGAC
>MNCI01006783.1:630300-643258 GCA_015680685.1 Gnetum montanum | reverse complement strand
TAATATAATCCCGACTACTTTCTCAAAAAAAAAAGATGTAGAAAAAAAAACTCTAACACCCATGCACATAAATTTAGCATTAAATTTAGCATTAGTTTTGCAGTGCCTTGCATATTACATAGTTAAATCAATGTATTTAAATTTCATTATGTATATTAAAATTGATGCATTGAATCTAGATTGTGTATGCTAGCATTGACATCTTAGCCAGTGATAAATGGCTCAAGTGATTAGCTCATTGCCTTGTTAGGCAAGCAATTGCGAAATTGAGTCATACTTAAGACATCATTATATTCTTCTATCATTTTTCTAATATATCATATTAGCTATATGTCTTGGAGTGAACCCATAGTAAGTATCTTAGGTTTCAGCACTTTAAACATTGATTATATATGCGTGTGATTTAATACCAATAATAGGCTTTTTATAATTTCAAAGTTGACAAAACATAAAAGTATTTAGCTATATGTAACCTATAACCTATAGCCAAAAAAAATACTTTGGTGGAACTTAAGTAGAACATAACAAGTTAGACCAACATATCCCTTGGGATCAAAACTAGAACTTGCAAACCACAAGCTACAATATCTAATCAAATGATATGTCATCGACAACTGATTGTGAAGTTTTAGAATTTATGATTAAGTTACAATTCAATGCTACCTTGTAGATAGTATATTTTTTTAAGATGTAGTATTATGTGAAAATAAATTGTGGATTTTTTATTTTTTTTTGGAAAAGGGGTGTCAAAACCCTATACTTTTTTAACAATAGTTACCCCACAAGACATATAGCAAAATTAAAACTTATAACTTAACATTTCCTACTTGAATTGAACCTATAATCTAAAGCTTCAAAATCAATAGTTTTACCACTATGTTAGCACTTCATTATTAAATTGTGAAATTTTGATTACATAGATGTACAACTAATTCAACTAAAGTTGTAAGACCTAGGTTCAAGCCTATGTGCAACGACTTGAAAAGAGTTTAGGCTTTCATTCAACCAACCCTCCCATGATAACTTTGGCACGATGAACATTAAGCCTTTAGGTAATGACCCTTGTATAAATATAATTGAATGGGAATGTGAGATAGGCAGGACCTTGTTATGATAATGTTGAAAAATAAATTAAATCTCTACTTCACATCAAATGGCCAAAAAGGCACCAAGTTCACAACGATTTTTTTTTATTCTATTTAAGATAAAAGATCGGGTTTTCAGAGGTTTTTAGGAAAGAAGAGGGGAAGGTCTAGTTGTTCTTCATTTCCTTCATTTTTTCCTATTAAAGGGAAGGCTACTGCTACTCAGAGATGGAAGAAAAGAGATGAATTTCTACTTCTTTCATTTTTTTTAAATTCACTTTTCTGATGATTTTTGAAGGAACATAGGATATGCAGTTTGTTGTTTGCTCCTTTCATTCTTTTTTTTTCCCCCTATTTTCTCTTTTCTTTTATTTTGGTTTTGCTCAACAAATGTTGATAATGCTGAGAGGAAAAAAAAAAGATGTTTTCCTGTGGTGAATGTAAGCCAAACTAATTTCTCCAGAATTATCATTCCCCTATAGGTATTCTAAATTACTCCTAACTTCTTTTACTGAAATTTCTACTTTTTCTATCAATGCAGAAATTCCTGTTGACTCTCAAATGCAAATTTACATGCTGGTAAGGAGAGACTTGTGACAGCTTCTTTTAAAGTTGTTGTTGCAAACAAGATACTGATTTTGTTCTTCCTGATGATGCACATGAGCCATCAATTGTTGATCTTACATCATGATATGTGTTCATTCAAATTTTGTGTTGCATGTCTCATAATCGAAGTTTCACTTCACAGTTAAACAACATGATGCAAAATCACAGCATTCACATCATTCATGATAGGTACTATTCTCCTTTTTTTCTACTTGTTACGCTAGGTAATGCATCAATGGTGCAATGTACCCTAGATACAGGGTAATTTATACATAAATATGCAGTGTTGATCATTTGTAGTAGACTCCAAATTTTAATGCCCAATTTGAAGAATATTCTAAAGTTCCATATTGTAATGGCCTGCTTTTTCTTAGGTTCATGTCTTGATGTTTGGGATAGCAATTGTGAGTATACTTCGTTATGATTATGCATATAGTTTGGTTTTGATTTGTAGGTTTACCTATGATTTTATAACTATGATGGGCTTGAGTGGTGTTAACCATACACTTGTAATTTATGTTCTTTGGGACTGATTTGTAAATTTATCTATGATCTAATGATGGTGATGGATCTGAGTGTTGTTGATGTGCTCATGGTCACAATTTGTATGTTTTGGTGTTGATCTAGTGATTTATCTATGATTTGATTATTATGATGAATTTAAGTACTAGTGATACACTTGTGTTGATGGGCCTAAGCGCTATTGATGTGCTTATGTTGATGAGTTTAAGTATTGTTGATGAGCTTGATGATTTGTATAATTTGATGCTAACTTGCTAATCTATCTATGATTGCATAGTTGTGATGAATTTATGTATTGTTAATATGCACATGACCTGTACATTGAATGACATCTCTTATATGCATTGGCTGAACGATGTAGTGATGATTTCTTGAATAACTTATGATGCCTTGTTGAGATTAAATCTAAACTTGTATTGATGTGTTGATGAGTACTACTATGGATGCATGAACTAAGTATGTAATGGTTGCTGATTTGGTCTCTATTAATTGAAAGAATAAGAGGAATGTTGAGAAGATCTGGAATGTTACATTGTTTGCAAGCTTGCCACTATGTTCTAATTATTCATATGTTGCATGATGTATATGCATCAGAATGATTTCTGAAACTAATTAGAATGTTCCTTTGGGAACTCTATGTGTGTATCAATATGGGCATTCTTATGTACATGCTTTATTGTATATTCATGTAAGTTTGGCATCTATTATCTATAGCTACTGTTGTGCAAATCCTAACCACTAAGCAGTCAGATTTGGAAAGACAGAAAAAGATGATAACAAGTATGATTCATTGCTATTTTATGATTTTGTGGTATCAAAAAAAGAAAAGAAAAGAGGAACCTAACCTATGAATCAGGGACAACTGCATTACTTTCTTAAATGAAGTTTTGGAGAAATAAATTTAATTAAATCAAAAATAAAATCCCCTCTCTCAATAGTTGTAGAAAGGCTGCATGATGACCTTTCAATGCTCATAAGACAATGCAACACTAGTTGCAACACTGATTGCTTGAAGGAGAAGGTATTTCCTTGGTTTGATATTTTCATTTTATGCTTTCCTCTTGCTCATGGAACTCTCACCCAATCTACTCTATGGCTTTATTTTATGAGAGAATTCTGGTGGAATAAGGGCTAGCGTGAGTTTGGTTTAAAAATAGAGAGATTAGAAATATATATTTTATCATCTTTGAAGGAATTGAACCAAAGTCATTTTAGTTGCAAGGGATATATATTCTTTTTATTTTTCAAGGGTGGCTTTAGGGAAGTTTGAACCTAAGACTTAATTTTAGATATGCTTTGAAAAAAAATGCAATAGCTTAAAAAAAAAAAAAAGACAAGCTTCCATAAAGATTCAGTTACATTAAAGAAATCGAAATTGAAACCAAAACCAAAACCAAAACTAAGTGAATAAAAAACGCTAGGCAGTGGGGAAAGAAAGAAAGGAATGAGAGGGAGAGAGAACAAAGGAGAGGAGGAGAAAAGAAGATTGCAGCAGCAATAACAGCAGTAAGAGCACATCTTCAACAATACACAAGTAAACTAAAATAATAATAATCACAATAATAGCAGAGAAAGAAAAAGATTGCATGGGTATAACAATGAAGAAGAAGAAGTAGCACCTAATGGCTAGGAGAAAGAAGTCATTCAAAGAGGTTTTGAAGACTAAATTATTGATGGCACTTGATTTTGCTGAAACATTGGCTGTAGATTCTTGTAAATCAAATGCATATGACCCATGTCTTTTCTGTAAAATGGGACAACTATTGTATTGTACAAAATGCATGATTAGAATAGTTTCATTTTCCTTATGAATGAATGTATAGGAAATTATTGTATCAGTAATGATTAAGCCTTTCTTTAGCTTGGTATGGCAGCAAATTTAGTTCGTATGTTTCCCTTCATCGATTGAAGCTGGAACTGGAAGTGTGGTTGCATCTCGAATTTCAGGATAGCTTGGTTAAATGTTGGTGTGACCTTTATTATTTCCAGTTAGAAGAGTTAAGCTGAGATGATTTTATAATCTGATTGTTGCTTGAAAAAACAATAGAAAATATCATATGACATTGAATAGATCTGATGATACTGATTTATATGCTTCCTATGGCTAACTGTTTAGGTGAAAAGATTTGTTGATAAAAAAACATCAGATATATTTTATGGTTTGAAGAAATTAGAACCTGATTTGTAAGTCAGAAAATGCATATTTGTACTTTGTATCAGAGAAATCTTGTATACATTTTTATGGATTCTATTCATTTTTCATGACTGTTTCTGGTTTAGGAAATCAGAAATTGATCAGTAATTAAAAGAAGATCAGAGTATGTTTCATGCTCTTACACTGAGGCTTAAGACGTTAAGAATAATTTTAAAACTGGAATAAGGAGTGCAATCTCAGGTGCTTCTAAATTGCAATCATAAAGTATGGTTCCCATTCACTATTCCCTGCACCACTGATCCACGAATCTTTATTTCCTTAATCTTGTTAAGCATTTGACTACCAAACAATCCCAAAAGTCATAACTGTTTATGTGCGGAAGCCAGTGCATATTTACGATGTCTACTCTGGGCAACAACAAATAGCCAGAGAGCGTTCATTAAGAACCATTATAGGACCTTAAGAATATATTCAGTTGCTGGGGAGCAAAATGCAAAGTATTGAATTCTTGACACTTACCAATATTTCACCATCACACTAACCATCCACTTCCACGCCAGTTCCGGATCCTTATCTCCTACTGGCAACTAAATACCTTAAGCCTTTTTATAACTTATTTTGGCATAAATATGAAAGGTATTGTTGGGAAGTGTAAGGAAAAACATCAACTGATTAAAATATAATACCAATCGTCGTTTCAATTGTTGTACTACAACTGTGTTTGACTCCTGATTTGCATGTGTATTTCTATTGTTATAGATCTTCTACTTTGGGTAGCAGCAGCTGCTTCAGATTAAAGTGCATTTTAAATTAAACTGTTTTGCATTGCGCTGCATTCAATGGTTTGCAGAAATAGAAAAAAATATAGGCATCTTCCTGTAGTTAAGGATTAGGTTAACAAGCAAAAGACACCCTAATACAACAAAGGTACTTTCTAAGAACAAAAAAAAATTTATGTAAACTTACCTGGCAAACGCTAACATCCAAACTCATCAGAAGGTGACATCCTTTTGCTATAGCTGTAACTCCATCATCACCAACACGATGGCACCCACTAATACTAAACTGAAGTAGATTTGGACAACCTCTTCCAATTGAAATAAGAGCAGCATCTCCAATCCTAAAATGTACGAATGATCCACATTCAATTTTACAAATATTATGTGATATTCTCTTCTATACAACTACTATGTAAACCAAGATTTCTACCAAGATTCAAAACGGTATTCTGATAATGGAATCCATTTTAGGTATCAAGCATATTGTATTTTTATAAGCACAAAATTTGAAAGAATAGTCCATACATAAGTTCTTCAAAACTTACTTTAAAAAAATTGTAAATTGTGAGACCAGATTTACAATTTATAATATATGTTATTGGACATAGTCTTATACTTTTCTATTCTAAATCCATATTCATGTTATACTTCTACAAACAGAAGTGTAAAGGTCCTCTTTATGTTACATAATTTGAAATCTGTTCTTTCTTTACAAAGGGTGTGATGACGAGATCGACGGGAGTGACTGGAGTGACAGAAGTAACTGGTGCATGGGCCAGCGGGAGTGACAGCAGGGCTGGGCACGACCACAAGAGAGAGAGGGGAAACGAGGATTTTGAAGCCTGCTCCAAAGAAGGGACCATCATGCAACTCAAGGTGGGCTGCTTGCCAGAGGAGACCTTAAAAGCATTGGAGCAGAGTCTGCTAGGTAAATTTGTGTCCAAAGGTGCGTGCCCAAGGATGGATCTAATCAGACGATGGGTCAAGGCAGCCTGGGGATTGGAGAACATAAAAGTAAGGAGTTTGGCTAATGACCGACTGCTGTTTAGCTTCTAGATGGATGTGGATAGAGAGCAAGTGCTCTTGAGGAGCCCATGGTTCTATGGGGCTCATAGGCTTGCTCTAGCCCCTTGGCGGCCGGAGGCACAACCGCAATGCAGGTCCGTTTGACAGAGTGCCAATGTGGATCTGGATTTTCAACTTGCCGCTGGATTTTTGAAGTCCTTGGCTGGCCTATTTGGCAAGTTTATCAAAATTGACACCGTTACTGCGTCAATGGACAGAATGGGGTATGCTTGCTTCTGCGTTTGGAGGTCTTTGGGATTAGAGGATAGGGTGAGTGAAGTCATCCTAGAAACGGACATGGGGGAAGAAAAAATCAAAGTTCAATTTGAAAATTTGCCAAAGGCCCAGGAGGAATCACCACCTAGGTGCAAGACATGTGGGAAAGGACATCCAACTGCAGAGTGCCCAGTCCGGCCACATGGCACTCAACCAGGATGGAACCTGGTGGGCCAAAAAGGTCAAATCTTGAAGTTGGGGCCACTAACAGATGGTGGGTGCCCCCATAATCAATGCCCTACTACAAAAGATGGGGGCGGGCAAGATCTGCAGGTGGGGACTACGATGCCCCAAAATGATATCGGCCCAAAGGACAACCCAGTGATGGAGGGTCAGGATGCTGGAATACCATCTCATGATGGGTAGGGGGGAATAGGGAAATATTGGGTTCACCCTATACCCCGCCGGTCAAGCGGTCAGCATCGTCAAAGAGGTAAGGGTTGGAGCTACCCCCATTGGGGGAATGGATCATGCTTGGTACGGGACCATTAAGCTGAAGATGAAGGATATAATGGCAACGTAGGCTGAAGGTACTCAAGGTGTTGTGGTCACCTTGCCAGTGAGCAAAGTTGGGCACCCAGACACATTGGTAGCGCAAAAGAAGTCCACGCAGATGGACATTGATTTGGGGGTGCAAAGAACACTCCAAGATGTGTATCACAGACACGTGTCTATATCCCATGAAAGTTCTCCCTTGGGACTATCAAGGACAAGCTACCCCGTACAAAAGAAATACCCTAAAAATGATCATTTGGGAAGAACATGGTCTGTTTGCAGGAAACAAAGTTGTAGGCATCAAAATGGAAGTTGCTGCAATGGGAGGGATGGCACATGCAAATGGTGCCAAGCAGAGGTCATGCAAGAGGACTGGCAATCATGGCTAAGATTCCGATAAGCCTTGTGGACAATTCCAACTAGAGTCAGACTGTCCATGTGCCCCAAGCAAACCTCTGGCTTACCAACATCTATGAGGCACAGATCTAGGAGGCCCACGTCCAAGAGTTGAGGCATGTTACTAGTTGGATCCCCAATACTGCCAAGTGGATGCTAATTGGTGATTTTAACCAAAGGATGTATTGCTAGGAAAAATCTGGGGGGGGTGGTGGCGGGGGACCACGTGGTGGCGGGGGTTGGATAGCACAGACCCTCCAAGGGCCAAGGAGTGCACTGAATTCATCTATGATTACGACCTGGTAGACCTGGAAATTGCAAGCTGCAGGTATACTTGAAGCAATAGGTGACGGGGCCGAATTGGGTGCAATCTAGGATGACCGGTTTTGGGTCAGTTTAGGCCTCATGATGCAATATGAAATTTAGGCAGTGGGGAAAGAACAACAAGCTTCAGCCCACTAGTCCATACTTTGTCGATTCCGGTCTGGTAGGGGCAGGCCCCCCAGCCTTTTCGATTTGAAAGGACTTGGCTGGACAAATCATGGCTAAAACCGTTGGTGCAGAATATTTGGCAAGACTACATAGGGGCTCAGGAACCTAGAGAGTTTCTAAAAAATGAACTACAATCACTCAAGCAACAAATCAAGGCCAAAGACACAACCAAAAAATACAGTTTCAAAGGCTACAGGAAACAGGTGCAAGAGAGGTTACGGGAAATCCAACGGCTATAGGAGATGAAGGTAGACTTGGAAAACGAGGAGTGGGAGCTATTATGGGAGCTTCAGGAACTAGATTGCAAGCAAGAAAGCTATTGGAGGCAATGGTCGCAAGTGTCCTCACTTATCGCTTTTTCTTTGCCACGACAAAGGCCAAACGAGCATCCAAAACCAAGATACAGCACCTACTGGAGAGCACAGGTGGGGAAGGGCTACAAAGCGATAAGTGAGGGCTTGAAGAATTATGTGCTTTTTGATGCCACATGTCCTCACAAGGGCCAACAATCTTGGTCTGCTACGACCTTTCTCACGGGCGGAGATGAGGATGGCAATGAGGTCCCTGCAGCCTAATAAAGCACTGGGGCCAGATGGGTGGAGTTCGAAGACATCCTAGGGGCCAATCTATTAGATGCCTTCAATCAAATGCTCAGCTAGCAACAAGTGTAGAGCATTTGAACTCGCTAGGACAATTCAGGCCCATCAGGGTTTGCAACACTCTTCTAAGAATATTCTCAAAGATGCTAGTTGGATGTTTGGAGCCATTAATGACAAAACTAATGGGGGAACATCAAGCTAGGCTCATCAAAGGCCGATTCTTACAAGATCAAGTATTCTCAAGTCAGCTAACTTCCCAGGACTGTGCATTAAGCTGGATATCACCAAGGCATATGAAATGGTAAGTTGGGCAATGCTTCGGGACATCATGATGTTGAAGGGGTTCGATGCCAAGTTTGTTAACCTGTGCATTCAAATGCAGAGGGGCAGCCGCCACTCTTTTCATATTGACAAGAGGCTATGGAGGTTCCAGGGACTGGAGAGAGGGCTACTGCAAGGAGACCCTTTGTCATCGCTCTTGTTTATAATGGTGATGGATCTACTCAACAATTACTGCCTTGCTAAAGGGGTGCAAGGGCTAAACATTGTTGGGGTGCATTACCTGGTAGAACACCATGCAAACGACATGATGATTTTCACTAGAGTGGCAATGTCGTAGGCAGAGGCCCTAACGCAGGCGCTAGGTAGAATGCAGCACGAGGTGGCTTTAGAAATCAACAAAGGAAAGTCGATTGTCCACCTTGTCAACATGGTGGGAACTGTGGAGGCCAGAATCATCCAAACGCTAGGGATTTTGCCAAGCCGAAAGCAGGACACCTACTTGGGAATGCCCATCTTCGACTAGCAATGAAAGAGGGCATGGATGGTGCTTGTTGAGTGGTTGCAAGCAAAAACCATGCTCTAAACTAGTCGTTTCTTGCTGCGCAAAGAGAAGATGATTTTGGCCTCAACGGTACTAATGGCGATGGCTAAAGAGAAGATGATTTTGGCCTCAACGGTACTAATGGCGATGGCTAGGTTCCTCGGCCAAACGGGTGGGCCAACACTATGGGTGCAACTACTAAGGCAGGAGTACAATAGATGGGAGGTCAATGCAGGAAGCTCCTAGCTCTAGAAAAATCTGTGCCACCATGTCAAAAAGATGAAACCCTTGGTCTTGCTGGAGGAACACCCAAAGGAGGTGGTGAAATCCCTGTACCTGCCAAAGAATAGATGGTCAAAGGTCTGGAGGGGCCAGCTACCTAAAAAATAAAAGCCTTTGGATGGTTGGTTAAACACCAGGTGTTGCCCCTGAAAGCCACGTTGTGGGAGAGGGGAATGCACGTGGATGACAGCTGCCCGCTATATCATGCTAAACCTGAGACTCTGTAGCACTTTATTTACGAGTGTCAGGTAAGTCAAGAAATTTAGCAAACTACCAACATCGCACTGGTTGTGTTCTACCACAAGGATTTCGTCACGCTGGCCATTCTATAGGAGCTCTAGGAGTGCAAAAACCTATTGGTCTTCCATGGGCTAACACTTCCTACAACGTTGAGGGTTTATCAAGGGAGCGCGCTAGTTGTGGGCAAAGGCTACGGAGGTCATGGGGCAACAATTGCTCTTTGAGCCTTCATGGATAGAGTTTGCAAAGGAGGATGAACTATGGGCATTGGTGGAGAGGATGGGCTCGGTAGACATGCTTAAACGCATTGAAGGAGAGCTAGGACTCTCCACCGCATAGTTCTTTGATAATTAGGAGGGCGACGAAATGTAGTACTAGGGCTGGCGGATAACAATTACTATGCAGGTGTTGGCTGTCACATTGGAGGTCGTGGCAAAGGAGAAGGTCATCACGTTGGGGGTCTGAACCCAGACGAATGCGGCAAAATTCTTTATGGGCACAATACCCAAGACAACCAACGAGCACATCAGAAAATCAGTGCTTAGGGGTATATGGCAAAAAGCGATTGTTTTGGTGGAGAGGTACTTTGTCTAGTCAAGGTACCCCCACAAGCTCATGGGAGTTCATTTTGCGTTCTTAAAGCATATGAAATACGGTACTCCCATCAACCTACCCCAATTCTTCTAGGATTCCCTATATCGGCAGCAGCATGAGTGGGGCCCAGGGTAATATTGGCACTATGGAGGGTGGGGACACCCATAATACCGTTGGAACCAAGATTGGTGTATCAAGGAAGGCGGGGCAAAGAACAGGGCTCTAGGACATAGGTGCAAGGAAGCGATGGTGCTATTGCAAGACTCGATGAGGGGCAAGATAAGCCAAAAGATGGGGGGATGGTACCCAAGCAACCTGCAAATGGCTGGAATATTTTAGTGGCTGCCACCTGGTGGCCGAACAAGCTCAACAAGAGGAATGGGCAGAGTGGCATGCACGTTGGAAGGACCTACGAAAAGAGGCACAACAAGAGGCGGCCTCCATAAGGCTCAAGGGCCTCCAATGGATGGAAGACTTGGTCATAGAACACTAGGCAGAGCAGGCGAAGCTTATAGCAGAAAACAGGCAGCAGCTGGGAGTAGGCACCAACACTACCATAATGCAAGCCGTAGTTGAAATGGAGACCTCCCAAAGCCTAGCAAATGAGCGATGCGCTTAAGAGTAGGGGACTAGGTTTGGGGCAAGGAAATACCACTAGGCTGAGTGGAAAGGGCAAGGAGGCGGATTTTGTGTGATTGCACAAAGTGGTTGGGGGATGGGCTTTTGATCATGTGTTCATTCACTATTGAATTTATTTGGTAATGGGGCCTTGGGGGTGCTAGTTTTCCCTAGGGGGTGGGGGGGTGGGGGCTGGTGTGGATGGGTTTTGGTTTTGGTAGCGTGAAGCATGCTATGGGAAGGATTTAGGCCCTTGTAGTGTGAAGCATGCTGTGGGAAGGATTTAGGCCCTAGTAGTGTGAAACACACTATGCAAAGGATTTAGGCCCTGGGAATTTTTTTTTTTTTGTGGGGAGGGGGAATGGTGTCAAAAGGCATTAATGTGTACAACTTTCTCTTTTCGATTAATATAACTCGACAATTTTTCCAAAAAAAAAATACTTCTACTATATCCTATAACCAATTTATTTGTATTCGGATTTTTTATTTCAAAACACTATTTTAAAAATAAGGCATGTGGCTTGCTTTCTACAACTCACAAGTCCAAACCTAATAGGCTATTGCTGAGATATACAAGCATTATGCACAAGAAATAATGTTGAAACTGATCTAGTTCAATAGATCCATATGGTCTAAGACACAATTAGAAACAATTTCAGTTTCAATTTCAGAAATAAGTAAAAAATTAATCCAATTAAAAATTTGTTATGTAACCGAGGACTGTTAAATTATCTCAAATATTTAGTAAACAAGTACAGTTAGGAGTAATAAATAGAGATATATATTTAAAAGTTATCAAAGGCTTAGGCAGATGGGCATCCAATTAAAGACTATTGATAATCACAAATAATACAGGTTAAAATGTTGCACATATGACAACAGCAGGTGTTATCATGATTGGCTGACGTTTGCTTAGACATTTTGATTTCATATAGTTGAATATATTAGTGTTAACAAATTATTGCTTTTTAAAGATCTGGAAGTGAAACCGATTTGTTTTGTTTATAAAAAATAATATTCATTAATAAGAAAATTTTTTAACTACAATAAGATATTTCATAGAATCTTCATGATTAACCAAGGAAATTGATCAAGGATTTTCACATTCTAGAACACTTCAGGTTTGGACACTTTCTTCAGCAGCATACTATCGCACAGCCTTAGGCTTCATCCTCATCGTCGACACTGGAAGGGGAGACAGCTAACAGTGTGATGAGCAACGCTGCTGTCAATACAGACAGCATCAACAGTGACTCTCCAATAATCGTGGGATGAAATCAAGCTCAAGTTCAAGGATCGTCTGCAGGGAAAGATTCCAGAAATGGAGGATGAAATCAAAAAGGAGGCTGATGAGTGTTTCACAATGGAGGTTAGCAGGGTCACTGAGGATCTAAAACTTTGTTTCAAATGAAAGGCCCAAAGAAGATCATTAATTAATGACGCAAAGCTTCAGAAGCATAAATAGGAGAAGCTTATCGATGAAGCAGAACGCCTTTGACAAGTTAAGGAATAGCAACAAGAAACTACACCAAGGAAATCGATGCAAGCACATAAAGAAGAGGAAGCTCATGTTAGGACAGCTCAACAAGAACGGCTTCTATATCATGTTTGGATCTCAAGGAGGACTAGAAGAAAAAGCAGGAAGCATGCCTTCGAAATTTTCAGGAGGTAGCTAATTGTATCAGCTTAGAGGCTAAGCACATGATCAGGAGAACCCTACTTGTGGCTGCAAATCCCTCCGTTTTCTTTAATGAGTTGTCATTTCTACAAATTTGTCAAAAGCTTTTACTACAAGATTTTGGGATTTGCAAATTTTTTCTATTAAACCAACAATAAATCTGCAAGAACAATCCATGTTGCAAAAACAGCAAGAACAAACAAGAACAATTTGTCTTTGGGAACGGATGGCGGGGTTCTTTGGGAAGTTCATC
>MNCI01006783.1:590043-624918 GCA_015680685.1 Gnetum montanum | reverse complement strand
GGTCGTTTTTGGTTTTGAGCATCTTGAGGTAAAAGACAGATGTGCGGTCGGACTGATGCACAGTTTGGCATGATGATTTTGGGTTGTAACCACACCCCACATGGGCCAACGTTGTTGACCCACCTTTTGTAATCCCTTGTACTATATTTTCAGTAATACTAGCCCGAACATTCTCTTAAAAAAAATGAAAACAAAATTAGTCTTGTGAAAACAGCAAAGAACACACAAAAACAACCTCTCTTACAAACACAGCAATGAACCCACAAAAACAACTGAAAACATTAAAATTGTAGCAAATTTTTGGAGGCTAGTTACCATGGGTCCTACAGAAGTACAAGCACAATAACAACCAACAAAAAAATTAGATATGAAAACAAAAGAAAATTTTAACAAGTTGCTTACAGGGCAAGCATAAAAAGTATTTTAAAAAAAATCTAGCCAAATGGTTTATGATCCATAAAAGGCCTGTAAGTGAGAATTCAATTTACACCTGGTGGCAGAAGGCTAGGCAGAAATAGACGGTCAACATTGCATGTAAATGAGGCAATTGGATGGCCAAAAACTGTCTAATTAGAATAAACATATATATTATAAACCATCAATGAACCCATGAAAAAACTTAACATAGCCATTTAATTATTGTAATCATGACACGATCAAAATGGGGCAGTTATAATAATTCCAGAGTTTATTCAGCAACATAGAAGGTATTAGTTTCAGGTTCAGTATACATGCTTCAAAGGTTCATTTTACCATTCCAAACATAACAAAATGATCTAATAAAATTTTAACAACCTCCAGATGTGATAGTGAAAACTGAATATACATCCTATGACCTTCTAAGATCCCTTGTTTAATATTTACCACAAGAATTCAGAGTTTTCCCAGCTACATTTTGAAGGAGATGCTAAAGAATTTAGCCAAGAGGATACGTCAACACATAACAAAAACTTTGAATTGCTTTTGTAACATATTGTTGAAAGCCAAGGCCAGTTGCATGATCTTAAGATACATACAGAGATCCCTGCTACGATGTTATGCTAGTCCCATAACTCTGTACTTTAGGTTTCATAATGAATGAATATTGGTAGAGCCATGAAATGAAAAGACACCTGCAAAAGCAAAAGTTGCAGTTACCATGTCTGCTTTTTCCCGACAAGCCTATCAACTTAGGTTCTGATGAGTTAGATAGGTGTTGATGTACATATAACAGTGACCTGCCAAAATTTACTCAATAAGAAAGTTCTCAAGACTTGTTAGACTTCAGACCCTTGTGTGCATATAAACATCAACAAACTGCTATGATCTACACAATTTTGGAGGTTTTTTGCCACAAAGCCAATAGATAAAATAATTTGGTTTGCCTAGAAGAGTTGAGATGAACTAGTTCATCAATGGCTTAGCTGATGATCTGCAACAAGTTCTTGGAGTGCATTGATCACAACCATGAAGGCTGTGTACTCTAGGTGGCAGGGAACAATAGCAATAGGAAGGTGCTATTAACATTTATGCTGCCTTTTAACACAAATGAATTTGGGCATATTAAGTGGGATCCTACAAGTTAATGTTCAAACAAACAATTAGGTAGGGTAACTATAGAAAGTTAAACATAACATTATAACACAATAAAATTTTCAACATATTTCAAGGTTATAACCTTATAGCTTTTCATTCCCCCATTTTGTTATTACCATTGATTTGGGCTTGTAGTGTACTCAAGTATGCAAGTGCAAAACAAGATAAAATAAGAAGTAAAATATTTCCCTACTGAGCTCTCTAATCTATTTGGAAGCCGAACTCAATTAGATGTAATCTCATCCCCTAGCTGCTAAAGTCCTATTGAAAAGAAATAGCATTAAGTACTCATCGCAAAATACTGTTTTCCATTAGCTAGATTGTCCTGGAAAACTGCTTGCCAAACCAAGATCTACCAATCTTCTTTCATCCAACAGAGTGTTCTCCTATGTCAGTAATTAGTCTGTAAAATATCATACATCATGCTTGTAGGAAATCGAAGGTATTTTTAAAATTTCATAACAAGATGTTGGTTAATATTTCATTAAAAATCATATTATAAAAATGAAACAATAAAGTTGAGGAGGAGCCAGAACATCCTAAAAATCCAGTTATTCCAGAGCAAGCAGTTTAAAGGATGAAGCATATATAATCCAAACTGAAAAATTAAGTAAATTTGGACCTTGTTCAAATTATAAGAGACCGTGGAATCCCTTAACCTATCATGAAGTTCTTTGAACATCAGGGCATTGTACATTATAAAAAAAAAGAAAACTCCCATAAGTTAAAAACAGAAATGATTTCTTTGAAGGATATGAACCTGTCGCAAAAACAAAAACTTATATCTGTGAGGTGTCTACAGTTGCTTCCCACAGCTTTAATGCCCCTATCAGTAATCTGTTTGAACAATATAAGAAAAAACAAATAAGCAGTTCAATACTACATGATATGATTATTGTAAAACAAGTAACATAAATACATGCCATAAAAAAATGTTTTATATCATATGATATACATTTACAAGATACCAACATTATTTCCAATAAGTTCATCTGAAAGGAAAAGAAATGTTTGCCTAACACAACCATCCCAGTACAGCAGATCTGTAGGCTCATTAAACTCCTTTTCCTGGGCTACAGATACATGATAATTCCAGAAGTCTTCCAAAGCAAGAATGTACTTGAATTGCAGAATTCTAGGAGCCAATCTGATAATTTAGAATAATGAAGAAGATAGTATATGCAAATCGGTGTAGATGATAAATCTGCTCTTTGTCATTATGAAACTACACTGGTTGCATTTTATTTATTAATTTATGGCATCCATGTGACAGAAAGTCTCACACTGCAAACAGTTCCACTACCTAGGATCAATACTTACTTCAGATGGTTGGATTGGGGAGAGAGTGGGGTGCCTGCCCACCCAAGGAACAACTACAGGGTTAAAAACCCCCCAAGGTGGGGGAGAAAAACCCCCGCAGCAGACAAAATGCAGAACACAACAAACAAAACAGTGTCTCCCCCATGGGACTGAAACAGCCAAAAAAGGGGGGTGCTTGGCCCCACAAACAAAACTGGCCCATCCCTAGGCTCTCTACAGCATTACATTTGAAACCATACACTATGAAACCCAATGCCTTTTTTGAGCAACCCCTCTTGGTCCTAAAAAAAAGTCATCTGGGAAATCTTGGCAGCTTGGTGTGGGGGAAACCCGCCTTTTTCTAGGCATGTATTGCACTCAACACCACCCAATAGTGTTTCAATGTAACAAATGCAACAGCCTCCTCAAATTCCTTGTATTTCTCCTCACACTGCTTTTTTGCAACTTCTGTGGTGGCCTTATCTGGATGGAACTTAACAAAAGTCATCCTGATACATCTCCTCAACCTGGCCCATGAGATGTTGCAATTTATGCCCATAACCACGCATGGGCATCACCCCATACAGAATCATCGTCAGGCATTGGCAACATGTGTAGCTGCCTGATTTCATTCAATTTGTTCTTCCTCCGGAAGGGCCCTAACACATTCTTCTTCTTCCTCCTCTCCCCGAAGCTACTCCTACTCTTCCTAGTGCATATCCTCCCTAATTTGCTCCCATAGCTAGTCCTCCATGGCGCTTCTAAACGCAGGGTCTTGCAACTCCTTTTGGCACCACTCCTCCGCCATCGCTTATCTAAGTTGTCGTTCTTCCTCCTGTTGCTTGGTCTGGGCCTCCTCTTCGCATCACTAGATCTTAGCTTCCCAATGCACATGTTCTTCACCCCTGACCTCAGCAATGGCCCTATCGAAGTCAGCCTCAAACTTACTTTGCAACTCCCTACAAATATAGTCTTTAGCAATCTAGCTCTACTCCTGCAAAGATGGCAACCAACCCATGTTGGAGCCCTACCAATCGGAGTCATCCCCCACCCCCGTCAACTCCTCTCTTTCCTCCAAAAGGGCCCTTCTAGAGGAAGAGGACTCTCCCTTCTATGAAGGTCTACATCTTATATATATCATCTTCACAGAGATGTACTTTGTCAATGGTGGTTCCACAGGCCGTGCTGCTTTCCAAAGGGTAAGAATTAGATCGGAGTGGTGTCCCCTTCTTCCCCATCAAAGCGATGCCAAGAAGAATTTTGGGAGGTTAGGTGGCCATCCCATCTGCATGCAATAGATAAAGGTGAAGTGTGCCCCCTGAAGCTTCCACATGTTCCCCAATTGGACGAAAAATTATTCCACAAGCTTCGCAACATCCTGCCAAAGAGGGAGCAAGGCCAACTTGGGGACTTGTCCACTCCCGATCTTAGAGACTGGTCCAGGGAAGAAACTTTCCACGTCTTGGAGCCCTCACCCCAAGGGAAGTACTGTGTCCCCCATAGCTGGGAGACCAAGATAATCCACAATGTCTGCCTTGGTAAGCCAAATGTAGACACCTCGGAAGGTGGTAGAATCCCCCCTCCAACACAAGAAGAAGGAAGCATCAACAAGATCTAGGTCATCGATCAAAAGGGGAGGAAGGTCTTCCCCTCCCATCCACACCACTAACCCCAATAGTGGTTGGTTGGCTCTAAAGCTTTAATAATCTAGCTCAAAGGTAAGCATAACCCCCATGGCAACTGTGGCCTCTCGCTAGAGTTCAGAAGCACAAAGAGTAATATTTGCATGTGATGATAAGTGCATAGCATGAACATTGTGTTCGTTGCTAACCCGCCAAAGCACCGCTTTGACAAGAGAATCCCCATGTAGCTGTTGCATGATCCTAGAGGTTGTCAAAACCACTCTAGAGAATGGACACAAACACAAAATGGTGGACAGTTTCAATATCATTGTGGCAGAGGGGGCATATGTTGTTTATAGGGAGGTCATGCTCTAGAAGCAATGCCCATACCGGCAACACCCCCTAGCTGATAAGCCATCAGAAGCATTTAATTTTTTTCGGCAAGCAGCTTTTCCAAACCTCCTTCCACCCTCAAGCCATGGGGTATTTACTCTTCATAATTTCCCATAGTTGAGCTCCCAGCAGTCCCATCTCAACCAACTATTGGATGATCGTGCAAATATTATGCCAAAGGTGGGAGTCCTAAGGATTTTCTTGCCATTGAGTATATTTTCTTCTGAGGATCATAACCCAGTGTCTCCCTGCCTCATCATGTAGGAAGCAGTTGATGAGGGATTGGCATCCCAAGAAGATGTCCTAGAACCCCATCACTCCTAGGCCCCTGGAGTGTTTAGACTGTGCCACCTTTTCCCAACATACCAGGTGCATTCAATCTCCTCCCTTTCCTCCAAACCAAATGAAGCTGCGGACCAAATGGATGTTGAATGTTACTGGAAGAAATTAGCTATGCACAATACAAACATTAGAGAAAAACTTGGAGTGACTTCTATTTCAGATAAGTTATACGAATGGCAGCTTAGATGGTTTGGGGATGTGCAAAGAAGATCAAACAACAAGCCTTTATAAAAAGGTTGCTAGATCACTGTTCTAGAAAAGCCACTAAACCGAAGACCAAAAAAGACATCGGAAAAAAATATTGAAGATGATCTAAAGAAATTGTAAATAAAAAAAGATCTAGCTCTTCATAGAGGCAAATTGCAAAAAAGAACTCATGTAAGGAACTACATTTTGTTAATACAAGGGTAGGATGATGATGATGATTTACAACATCCATGTTAATTAGTAACATCATTTTAGAAGAAAGTCATTTGCTTTCATAAATGCATTCATTGAAAGATAAATTAGCCATGAAATACAACATTATTCAAAGGATATCAACGTATATCAATAGGGATGTACCTTGCTTGATCAACCATCTATCAATCAAGAGCTTGCTAGCCCCACAAACCAAACCTTATCTTTAGACTTCTATTTTTTTTAGCGAAATGGTCAAGCATTGCATTAACAAAAGCAATCTAGGAAATTACATGGGGATATACCCCACAGGAAAAAGCCCAAGTTGAGGGAGGAGGAAATCCCACCAAAGAGGTCAACAAGAAAAACAAACAGAACCAAAGAAAAACCCCAACCCAAAATTTACCAAGGGGGAAATGGAACCTCCCCACCGAATCTAACCCCTCCTTGGGCCCTTCTATTGATTACATTCAAAACCATTAATCAAAAAGCCAATCACCCTAACAGGGCACCCTCTCTTCATTCTAATGAGACAAATCATGCAACGAATCGTTGGATCTTGGTACAAGGGTAGACTACCCTCTCCCAGGTGTGGATGGCATCCAGAATTGCCTAGAAGCGCTCTATAGCAACAAAGTTCATTGCTTCCTAAAATTCCTTATAACTCTCCTCATGGTTCTATTGGGCCTCCACAATCGAGGCCTTCTGGATGGAACTTTGCAACAATCTTCCAGATGTGCCTTCTAAGGCCAGCCCATGAGATGTGGTTAACCCCCATGACATCAAAGGGGCAATGGCCCATTCTAAACCAACGCCTAGCATTGGTTTTATCTGCAGCCATTTGCCACTACAAGAGTTGTTCTTCAAGGATGGTCCTAGCACGCTGAGCCTCTTCCTCCTTCTCTCGTCATATTCACTCTTGTTCCTCTCAGCGTAGATCCTCTCGAATCTATGCCCTAAGCTCTTCTTCTAGGGCACTTCTCCTAATAGCCTCCTATACTTCCCTCTATCTGCACTCTTGCATGGCAACCTCTTGCATTTGTTGTTCTACTTCCTGGATTTTGATTCTAGTCGCCTCTTCCTACCTACTCAGCTCTAACTCCCAACATGGCTGTTCATGGGCCCTTGCTTCCCTTGCTTCCTCAACAACCTGAAGCAAATCAACCTCATATTGACTCTAGAACTCATCATGGACTTGCTCTTCTGCTAGTTTGATCTAATCCTACAACTACGGTTGATGAGTAATAGACCCTTGGTCAGGATCCCCTACACCCTCCGATAGCACCTCTGTCTCCAACCACTCCTCCAGCACCTACATGATCCAGGTACAAAACTAACCTTCAATAGAGGGGCGACAACACATATAGATCCTCCTAACCTAGAGGGTTTTGGCATGCACAAGCTAGAATCAAGCCCAAATGTCACCCCCATCTACCTCTTCAAAGCATAGCTAAGAAAAATTTTGGAAGATTTGGTGGGCACTTGAGTTGCATGCACCAAAGGATAGCAAAATGGATCCCTTGAAACTTCCAAGCATTAACTAACTACACAAAAAAAAGGTTTAACAAGCTCTACCACCTCCTGCTAGAGGGATTAATGATCAAATTTTGGCACCTATCTATTGCCTGTCTTTGGAATAGGCCCCAAAAATAAACTTTCTACATTTTGAAGGCCCCTCCTAGAAGACAACACCATCTCTCCCTCCACCGAAATTCCCAAATACTCCACAATTCCTACCTTCATGAGTCTAATGTGTACACCATGTAAGGTAGTGTAGTCCCCATGCTACCATGAGAAGAAGGAAGCATTGGCAAGCTCTGGGTCTCTGGTATGCAAGGGGAGAATGTCATTCCATCCCATCTACCACACTAGCACCCAAAGCTATGGGTTGCTATGGAACCGCTAGTAGTCCGACTCAAAGGTTGGGGTGTATTCCATGATTGCCATTATCTCCTGCCACAGCCATAGGACAGTGTTAAAAATGAAGATCAACAATGGGAAAGACACATTTTGAAAGATGTATGTGNAAAAATGAAGATCAACAATGGGAAAGACACATTTTGAAAGATGTATCTATTTCGTGCCTTCCACAATGCCCAAAGAATGGTGCCCACTAGATGATCCCCCTACAACAGTGGTGCAGCCATTGAGGCTGCCTAGATGGCACATGTAAAGGGGCATTCATGGAGAAAGTGTTGTGCCGTCTCATCCACTGCATTACAAAGCAGATAGGTTATGTTTATCTACAAACCTCGAGCATGGAGAAAGGCTCGTACAGGTAAAGTGCCATGGGTGATCAGCCAGAGAAAGCATTTAATTTTCTCAGGCAGGAAGCCACGCTAGATCTGTAGCCAGCCTGGGATGGCAGGGAACTTCATGGGCATTAAATCACGTGGTTGGGTGCACAACAATTCCATCTACTATAATTTCTGTGCAACGATACAAATGTCATGCCAAATTTGGGAGCCCTAGGGATCTACGTGCCATAGCATGTACTGCTACCACAGGATCATTACCCAAGGTCTCGTAACCTCCGCACTTAAGACATGATTGACAAGGACTTGATATCCCCTTATGACAACATCCTAAAAATTGGTATCCCCCAACCCAACTGCATTCGTTGGACTTACCACCTTCTCCCAACAAACCAAATGCATATGTCCATCCCCTTTTCTACCTAACCAAATGATGTTCCAAATAATTTGATCTATCTTATCAATCATCCCTTTTGGAAGGATAGGCACTGATGTGGTGTACCTCTCAATTGCCAACAACACCAATGCAACAAGAATCATTCTTCCTTTCCTTATGAGAAAAAAACAAGTCCAGTGTTGAACTCTAGTCTAGAGTTGTTGTATGAGGCGAACCCAAGCAGCTTTTCAATGCCAGTTGAAGATGGAGATCCTTAGATAGCTATCTTGTTGAGAACCCTGCAAAATTCCCAAATATGACTTTTTAGCCTAATGTCCATACAAACAAAGTGAGTCATAGACTTCCCCCAATTAACTGCCAACCCAATCTCTCTAGACATTCTATTTAGGGCTCTAGCCACTGCATCAACCTGTGGTTCGGCTGCCCGAGTAAACAAAATCGTATCATCCACATAGTGCTTTGCTATGCATGTGACCCCTTCAATCTTGAGTCCTTGAAACCCCTCGAACATGCAATAAGCATTCATAGTATCCATAGTAATAATGAAAAGACAAGGTGATACTAGGTCCCCTTGCCTTAACCCCCTACGCAAAGAGGGAAACCCCCACAAATGTCCATTAATATCAAAAGAATATGCTTCTAAAGCTTGTATCTGAATACACAAATCTACAAACTACGGGTGCAACCCCTTCCTCAGCATGATGTCTTTCAATGATGTCTAACAAACCATATTGTAGGCCTTAGCAATGTCAAGTTTGAGGCACACACCAAGGAAACACGCTTGCTTCAAAGAGTGCATGATTTCTTGTAACAAAAGAATTTGGTCCTGAACAGATCTACCTTTAACAAAACCTATTTGTTGAGGCCCCACTATGGCCAGCATAAGAGGTTGAAGCTTGGCAACAAGAATCTTAGTGAATAGCCGAAGCAGGGTATTACACACCCCAATTGGCCTGAAATGTGTTGGTTTTGTAGGTTTATCCACTTTTGGGATGACAATGATTCTTGAGCAGTTAATCTCATTCCAAACCTAGCCCTAGTGCAACATTAGATTAAATGCATCCAAAATGTTGTCCCTAAGTATAACAAAAAAGATTCTGAAAAATTCTATTGGCCAACTATCTAGCCTTGAAGCCAACCATCTAGCCTTGAAGCCCTATTTGACCTCATGGACCTTAGGGACTCTGAAATTTCCTTTTTGGTGATTGGCATGATTAGTCCCCTCTTCTATTAGGGTTGAACAACCCTATCAATGTGAATAGAGCTAGGGGAGGGATCTCCCCTCAACCAAGTCTTGGTCCAATAATACTACAAAGTGGTAGGAATGGCTTGATCTCCATGCACCAAAGTGTTCCCTTGCATAATGCCATGAATCTTTTTGGCCTTTGATAAAAACCCTTACGTCAATCAGCTACAATATCATATCTACGATATCGTAGCTATGCATATGTAATCATTCATGCAATGTAGTGGGCCATTGTCATGCCTATAAATACCAACTCAGCATCATGTCAAATGAAACATCTTTCGCCAACACTTATCCAAATTCTTGTAGTTTGTTTTCATAACTTAAACTTAGCGATAAAGTGAATGCCTACAGTGTGGTGTTTAACAGTTATACGGAATCTTTGTTTGAGTGGATTGTTCTTGGGCACAATTCATGATTGGAAATAAAGATCAAAATTGTTTCACACCCTTGCAGTATTCCACTTAGCTCATTTTTACTTAGCTTAATTTTACTTTCAGCATGTTTACTTTTCTTAAGTCATTTACAATTTCCAAGTACTTTACTTTTCCAATGTCCTTTAGTAAGGCGATATAAGTACAACTAGTTTCAAGCGTGAAGTGTAATCGTTTGATAGCCTAGTAGTGAGTTCACTTGATTCACTCAAAAGTGGATTCACTTGGTAATCCCAATAACAGTTACATAAGCCCTTGATGTGTAGGGCAAGCCAAGAACGGATACTTATTACCATAGGCTAGATCATATTTACATTTTTGTCATACTTAGACTCAGATTTTATCCTTAGACTTTATCTTCTCTTTCATTATGTTGGCACTTAGGACAATTAAGGCCAAACAATATTAGCATATTATATGCCTCACCGAGAGTTAAATCATACAACTTGAACTTCACTAACTCAACATGAGGAGACAACAATCATAAACCTAACATCAATTGCTAGCATACTTACATTGGTCATCCACGGATTACGATTAGGTTGCATATGTACACTCATGACTTGTATGGTTGAGTATTGGAATACCCAACCACTCATCATTGGCGTTGTTGCCAGGGATGTGTCAATGTTTGCTAAGTAGTTGATTTTACAAAGTTCATTGTGTTAAGAATCATCAAGTACACCTTTCACCCTTAAACTAATTTCTTAAAAAGTATACACACACTTAAGTGTCAAGCACTTAATATGGCTTCAACAATTAAGGAAAAATCACCACCTACTACTGAATTTAATTAGAGTCATGATAAGGATTATAACGAAGAAGACTGGAGTGCACCGATAGTGATCCTTACTATCCTAACTTCACGTTTGTTCTCACCAAGATGAACAACTCATATGGAGAAATTTACAAGGCAACATTGTCTTGCTTCCAAAATGTTCTACACCCTCAATGCTTCAATCAACCCTTATGAGGTCAAACCTGAAGGTTACCAAATCACCAAACACATGACTAGGCCATACCAACCAATAGAGGCTTAGGTAAGAATCGATGCTATCATGGAGACAAGATATAAGCATGACAAGGGAAAGAAAGCACCTCAAATTGTTATTCTAGAAGAAAGAGAAGACGTCATATTTCAAATTGAGAAGCTGTATCAAACTTACAAGTCCCATTCCCAAACATCAATTGTCCACATTGAAGATCCTATTAAGATCAAATTGCATTCAGCTCTTGCAAAAACTCCTAGAAGAGATAAGGAAGACTCCAAACTTAGGAGGAATTCAAGGCCAAAGACCTCCACTGAATCAAAAAGGAATGAATCAAGGAGTCATAGAAGGAGAACCAACCAACACTGTTCTCCAATTCCTTCATCTTCTTCCTCACACTCATCTACAAATTCTGACAAGAGAGATCGAAGACCAAGATATCACAATGAATAGAGATGATGGGACCATGAGAGACATGCATAAAGAAGAAGGCATCCTAATGAAGAGGAGGATAACCAAATTGAGCGAAGGGAATGGATCAGGCAAGAAGAGAGTAAGTATCATGAGCATTGGAGGGGTCACTACTATAACAAAGCTCATGAACCCAAAGACTATAAAGAACGCTTACTAGCCACTCGAAGCCATGTATATTCCTACTAGGCATGTGAAGGACAGTTGCATCAAGAAACTAAACATGAATAATATTCCAAAATTTGAAGGCGGATACACTGCAAATCCACAAAACCATCTTCAAGCCTTCCATGAGTCTATGCCTTGTGAAATATTGAAAATGGTTGACAAAAATTGAAGTTGTTTCTTGGAACACTCATAAAGAAAGCAGAGAGATGATATAAATCCTTAGAACCAGAATCAATTCAAAGATAAAGTACCATGCTAGAGCTCTTTAATGACAACTATCAAACAAAAAATAGATCCAAGCATGGAAGCAAGGGATACATGAATTCCTTGATGCAATAATGGGCAAATACTATTCATTATTACATAGGTGCCTTGGCCATAGATTTTCTCAAAGGGAACAACTACGACATATCATCAATGGGCTAATAAACAAGACTAGGGATATGACAGCTCATCATATTCAAAGACTCATTGATCAAGTGGCAAAAGAAGAAGGAGAGTCGAGGAAAAGAGAATCAGCCAAAGAAACAATAAAGATCTCACAATCAAGAAAAGGGATGTAAGAGTATGTAAGTCACAAGAAGAAGAAACTTTGGAAGACACAATTTAACGAAAGACTCTATCAATCCAGAAATTGATCAATGACATCACAACAAGGGTAGAGAAAATGTGGGATTCTGTAGATGAACATTTTGCTACATCATTGAAAAAGATTGAACAAGCCTTAAACTGAAGCAAAAAAAAGAAGAAAAGAAGAGACAATGGACGAGAGAACTACAAGAATAAGGGAAAAGTTGTTGTGGTAAAGAAAATAATGGACTCTAGTTAAGAGAATGCTGAAGGATGCAAAGTGTACCAATATGAACATCCTAAGGGATATTGCCCAATTACGGCCCACTTACAAGAGTCCAAGGCATATGTACTCAATTCAAAAATTGTCAAGAAACAAACGCCCAAAGAGTTACCTTACCTACAAAGAGAGAGAGAGAACTTTAAAAAGCAAGAAAAGAATACAATCAATCTCCAAGAAGTCAGTTACAAGAAACAATCTATTATCCCTTATTTCACCTACAAATAGGGAGAAGAGGAGAGGAAAAAAACACACAAGGCAAAAGTAGCTGAGCAGAACAAAAAAAAAAGGGATACAACAACATGGAGTGTGGCTAGGAAGGGAGAGAAGACTATGGCTACTACAGGAGATAGCAAGGAGAAAGAAAACAAGTGTTGCCTAGCAATCCAATATTCTGGTAAGCAAGATATCTAAGCGAGGTAAAATGATTCATCTCTGTTATGTTTGATATTGGCTAGCAAGGGCTGATTTTCTCGAGCTTCTCTCTTCTTGCTTGCCTAACCACCTTCACAATGCTTGTATGACATTATCAAGATTGTTGGTGTAAGGTTATATTGTTTAAACCTTTATTGTTTTTTTCTTGGATCTCTCCACCCCTCCTCTACACTTTCACACCTAAATGACTTGGATAAGAGTTGTTACTATAACGATTCAAAAACACCCATAACGATTTGGGGCATTTTTGGAAAAAGATTGCCAACAGGGGCTAAGGTTCCCTAATATGAGGATTGGTACCACTGGCAAAAAGTGAGAGTATCCTTGGGCCCATGGAGAATTGTAAATGTTTTAAAATTATTGAATTCTTGGGTATTGGTTGGAATTTGGTTGATAAACCCTCCCCCTTTGAATGCATAAATCTTGGATCTAAATCTTGAATTATACCTTTTTTTCCTATACCTTCTCAAGTCTGATTTTGATATCTTTCTATAAGTTGATGGAGTGGGGGAAAACCTAGGATGTTAATTTATGGTTGTGATCTATCTATTGAACATATGAATTTCCTAATTAAATGATTAATGGTAAAATGGTTACAAGAGCGAAATTCAAATGATCTTGTTTTGTGTGTTGCTGGAAATTATAAAATATTATTATGTGTTTGAACAAATCTAAGATTATTAATTTATCTGCTTTTGTGGTCATTTCTTTGGTTTACAAATGTGTAAATTATCCTAATTAGATATTTCTTTTTAGGTTGAATAAAAAAAGTTTGATGTTTTTTAATCTAATGAATCTTGCACAGATATTTTACTATGGCTATTTCTTTTTAAAATTATCTCTTAATTCTTAAAATTAATATTGATTGACCTATATCAGAGCTAGATCTAGGCGTTGTTGATTTCATTTTAATTTTATAGGTTAATGTTAGTTTGATTATTGTAGAAAGAAAGCCACCTGTGCATTTTCTTCTTTCAACTAGCTTTCTTTTTGGGGGCCTTTGGGTGTTACCTCTTGCTCCCTATGAATGGGTATTACATGTTATATATCCCAACGACCGATACCGCCATCAATCATGCAAGGAAAACTGCCAACACAACTACAACAAAAGAGTGCTACTAGGGCAATAACTATAGAAGAGGATGTGATATCAAGCAAACCAAGAGCTAGGAAGCATCCTTTCGTCAGGACAAGCCTAGAAAAGGTTCAAAGGATGGGGACTTCACCTAACTCTACCCTATCCACACACTCCTCCATGGAACACTATGTTTCCGATATTTGCAAACAAGAATGTAACAACTGTCATGCTCACTCAAACAATAACACATTGGATTAAAGCAGTAGCACTTCCCAAGAAGAGAATAGATCCTATGAGTCCCTTAGTTTATCTCCAAATAGCAAGACGTAAACCATGCAAGGCTCTCTTAGATTCTGGGTTAGAAGTAAACCTCATTTCAAAAGATATGTACAAAGCCTGGAATCATCCCCCGCTAAAGAAGAGTAACATTCAATTAGAACTTTCAGACTAGTCAATTGTTGTTCCACTTGGACAAGTAAAGGATGTAATCTGTACCATAAGTGGTTGGTCTTATCTTGCCAATTTCCTAGTCATCCACGTGAGAAAGAACAAAAAGGGAATTTTCAATAATCATGGAAAGAGCATGGCTTAGCACTATAGACGCTAAGCTTGGAATCAAAGACTTGTTCTTGGAAATCTTCAAAGAAGATGAAGCTGGAATTATCCAGAGACACAGAGTTCCATGTATTGCATGTAGCAATAACAAGTGCAATTGTGTGCAAAATATCTAGACCACAAAACATGATGCCATCACAACATGCACTAGATGTAAAGAAGATGTGTGTACAAAGTGTCTGTATGCAACAACCACTCAACAAGAAGGCATCCAATGGCTAACCACTGAAAAACAAGCAAAATCTAACATATGCATGGAACCTTTAAACAAAATTACAAGTGCCTATATTGAAGAAACTGATAAGTTATAATAGTTAAGAAGGCAACCTCCTTACATGGAATCACGTCAAGAGGGAAATATTAAATAAGGACACTAAGAGATACCAGCAAAGTACGAACCAAAACCCTTAGAACTAAAGGCTCTACCAAATGCACTTGAGTATGCTTTCCTCAACAATAAAAATAAGGAACAAAAGAGAAAACTATTGGAAATGGCAAATAAATGACCAACTATATTTGCATGGTCCTATAACAAAATCACTAGTATTGATTCATGCATTTGTTAGCACCGAATCGATATAGATCCAGCCATCAAACCACACCGCCAATCTCAAAGAAGATTAGCCCCAAAACTTAAGGAAGTTGTTAAACAAAAGTTGAAAACACTATTGAAGGCTGAGTTCATCTATCCCATAGAAGACAATGAATGGGTTAGCTCATTAGTCATTGCCCCAAAGAAATGTGGCAAGTCGAGAATCTAAATTGATTTCAAATTGTTGAATATGGCAATGTTCAAAGACCATTTCCCTTTACCATTTGTTGACCAAGTCTTGGACACCATCGCAACCTGTTCTATATAGTTTTCTAGACGAATACAATGGGTAAAACCAAATCTGCATTGCACCAAAAGACCAAGAAAAGATTACATTCACCAATCCATGGAAGATGTTTGCACACAAGCAAATGCCCTTTGGCTCATGTAATGCCCCTACTAATTTCCAAAGACTTGTACTCAATATCTTCTAGAAGCAAATTGGCAATGGAGTTGAAGTATTTATGAATGATTTTTCCACATACAGGATAGATTTTAAACAAGCCTTTGACTATTTAGAGCAAGTTCTAAAAAGAAGTGTTGAAACTAATCTAAAGCTCAATTGGTAGAAAAGTCACTTAATGGTTCAAGATGGCATAGTTCTAGGACACAAAATATCTCGTAAAGGAATAGAGGTAGATCTGGATAAGATCAGTCATTTAAAATATCACTCAAAGGCCACAAACTGTCAAAGATGTTAGATCATTTCTTGGCCATACAAGCTATTACAGGAAAACTTTTCAAAGATTGGAAAACCACTAATCGAATTAACAAAGAAAGATGCACCATTCTAGTGGACAGAACAATGTGAGAAAACATTTGAAGCCTTAAAACAGAAATTGATTGAGATATCAATCCTCTAAGCTCCGGATTAGTGCAAACCTTTCCCCATTATGACAAACATCTCAAACTACGCACTAAAAGCAATACTAACTCAAACTGATGATCATAAAAGACCTTATTATATACACTACGCCAATCGAAGCATCACTAGGGCACAACTCAATGACACTATCAGAAAAAAGAAGCTTATGGCTGTGGTGTATGCACTTGAGAAATTCAGACATTATGTGCTTGGTTACCCTATCTATATCCACACTAATCATAGTGCTATCAGATCCTTAATGAACAAACCAATGGTTTGTTATCTTACAAGAGTTTGACATTATGATGACTAATAAGAGAGGAACTGAAAATGCTGCCGCAGATCATTTATCAGATCTAAGATGGGAACCTCAAGAGAATGATGAACTAATATCAGACCAGTTTCCCAATGAAAACTTATTCAGCAAGACAGCAATGGTTGTAGATTCAATAGTGAAGTCATGGATTACTGATTAAATAATGTACCTCACCAAACAAGAACTTCCTATTAAAAGATAGAAGAAACATAAGGAACAATTTTTCCACAAAGTAAAAAGGTATATGGAAATTAATGAAAACCTTTACAAGATATGTGCTGACAGGTTGATAAGATGGTGTGTTCCAAAAGAAAGTCAACATAAAGTCCTACAAGATGCACATGAAGGACCATGTGGTGGTCACTATGCTAGACAAAGGACAGCACTAAAACTGATGATGGCAAGCTACTTTTGGCCTACCATATTTAGGGATGCACATCAGTTTGCACAATCTTGTGAGAGATATCAAAGAGATGGAGGACTGATAGCCAAAAATGAAGGGGCCACAACAGTGGATACAAAAATTGAAACCCTTTGACATATGGGGAATTAACTTTATGCGACCCATCATGCCGATCTCAAGTGGGAAGTCCTACATCATAATAACTGTTGATTATTGCACAAAGTGGGCAAAAGCAACTGCAATTAGAGATTGTACAACCACAACAGCTACCAAATTTCTTCAGCGACATGGTAAATAGATTCAGAGTACCACACATACTAATATCAAATAACGAGACTCACTTTATAGAAGCTACATTCAAGAAGCTAATGCAACAACTCAAGGTTAATCACAAACTAACTACACCTTATCACCCCCAAGAAAATGGTCAAGCAAAAGTGATTAACAAGGAAATCACAAGGATATTAACTAGAACCGTTAGTCGTTATAGAAAGGGCTGAAGCACTAAACCTATAACGAACCACTTCTTATTGACTTTTTGCGTTAAGGATTGTAATAATCTTTTTGTGTGTTTGTGTACATGTTTTGTTGTCAAGTTGTGTGTGTGCTTTGTTTGGACTATGGTGGAAACTGCTGATTAGAATAGTAATAAAATTTTTGATCAGATTTTTATATGTATTACTATTAAATGTTTAAATACTTTATGCATAAGAAATATGCTTTAAAATGCATGTTCAGAATGTTTTAAAATAATAATAATAATAAATATATGGGAAAACAAAATATTTTCTATTCTATTTCAACAAAGATGCTGAAAAACAAAAGAAAAATAGAGGACAATACTCTAAGGTGTGCCTCAAGAGCTAAAATAGGTATGTTGAGATGCAAAAGAATGCTCATACTGAGGAACTTGACTTATGAATCAAGTTGAAGGAACCTGACCCATAAATCAGGGATATTGTGTGCAAATATCGTAGCTTTATATTTTTTTTTTTATCTAAATGTGATGTATTGCTCTTTTTAGTTTAAAATAATAGAGTATAAGTACCCTCTCCATGGCTGTAGAAAGGTCATGTGATGACCTTTCAAGGCTCATAAAACAATAAGAAAATTCACATCACTGATGACCTGAAAAAGAAGGTGCCTTATTTGATTATGTATCCTGAACTACCCTTATCATGAATCTATTTTGAAAACTTTTTCCTTGCATCTTATGACAATTCTAAATGATAAAAAGATAGATATTATGCTGAAATATTTTGTAATTATCAAGATGAATTGAACCTGAGATCTAGCAAAATTTGAATTCTGAAATATCAAAAATTGTTGATTTAGGAATTGAACCTGCAACCTATGAATATACATATTTTATTGATTTTTTTATAGTGATCATGAAGAGAATTAAACTCATGATTCATCGCTGAAAAAGAGAGAGAGAAAAAAACCTTAAAAAAAGAAAAGAATAAAAACAATTCCCAAAAAGTCAGTTACAAGAGACCATCCATTATCCCTTGTTCCACCTGCAAATAGGGAAAGGAGGAGAGGAAAATAAATCACACACACACAGGGCAAAAGTAGCTGAGCAGAACAAAAAAAAAAGGGATTCAACAACAGGTAGTGTGGTTGGGAAGGGAGAGAAGACTGTGGCTACTACATGAGATAGCAAGGAGAAAGAAAACAATTGCTGCATAACAATCCAATATTCTGATAATTCCTCCTAGTAAGCAAAATATATAAGCAAGGAGGAAAATTGATCCATCTCTATTATGTTTGATAATGGCCAACAAGGGCTGATTTTCACAAACTTCTCTCTTCTTGCTTGCCTAACCACCTTCACAATGCTTGTATAAAATTATCAAGATTGTTGTTGTAAGCTTAGATTGTTGAAACCTTTATTACTTTTTTTGGATCTCTCCACCCATCCTCTACACTCTCACACCTAAATGACTTGGATAAGAGTTGTTTATGTAACGATTCAGAAACACCCATAATGATTTGGGGCATTTTTGGCAAAAAAATTGCCAACAGGAGCCAAGAATCCCTGATATGAAGATTGGTACCACCGGCAGAAAGTGAGAGTATCCTTGGGCCCATGGATAATTGTGAATGTTTTAAAATTGTTGAATTTATTGGGTTTTGGTTGAAATTTGGTTGATGAACCCTCCCCCTTTGAATGCATAAATCTTGGATCTAAATCTTGAATCATAACTTTTTTTCCTAGACCTTCTCAAGTCTGATTTTGATATCTTTCTAAAGTTGATGGAGTGGGGGGAAACCTAGGATGTTAATTTATGGTTGTGATCTTTTTATTCTCTGCTCTTGAACATATGAATTTCCTGATTAAATGATTAATTGTAAAATGGTTACAAGAGTTAAATTTAGATAATCTTGTTTTGTGTGCTGCTGAAAATTATAAAATATTATTATGTGATTGAACAAATCTAAGATTATTAATTTATCTACTTTTGTGATATTCTTTCATTTTTAAATGTGTAAATGATCCTAATTAAATATTTCTTGTTAGGTTGAATAAAAAAAAGTTTTATTTTTTTTAATCTGATGAATCTTACATAGATATTTTACTATGGCTATTTCTTTTTAAAAGTATCTCTTGATTCTTAAAATTAATATTGATTGACATGTTTTAGAGCTAGATCTAGGCGGTGTTGATTTTGTTTTAATTTTATAGGTTAATGTTGGTTTGACTGTTGTAGAAAGAAAGCCACCCGTGCATTTTCTTCTTTCAAGTAGCTTTCTTTTAAGGGGGGCTTCGAGTGTTAGCTATTGCTCCCTATGAATGAGTATTACAAAACTTAATGATGCTCTATGGGCATAGAGATCACCCTGGAAACTTCCTATAGGGTATTCACCATATAAATTAGTTTATGACAAACTACCTACTTTGCCAATCCAAGCAAAACTAAATACTCTTTCCTTTGCCAACACTCTTTACCTAGATCTAAGCTTGGCTCAAAAAGAACACCTAATGAATCTAAATCTCTTAGATAAAAATTAATTGGTAACTTAAATGAGTAACGATGTCCACAAAAAGTACTCCAAATGTAAACATGATGCTAAAATAAGACAAGTATCTATCAAGCATAGTGATAAAGTCCTTTACTATAATCCCAATCATGTTCCACAAAAGGCTAAGTTCCAAACTTTATGGGATGGACCTTATATTATCCATGCTACATACAAATCCAACACCATGCAAATCTATCACCCAACAAGCCCACAAAAACTTATCCTTGTCAATACTCAACAAGTAAAACCATACCGTGACTTTTCTTTCTCTTGCAAGGACTCTACCATGATTGTCACATCCCCATTCTCAAATGATGCTGCTGCCTACTAAAGATGGTGCCTTTCCATAACAAGTGTTATTGTTATCTTAACAAAGACCCGAAAAGGTAGTTGTAATTAAGACCTGAAAGGACATATTGTAACAACAAACGCATATCTCAAGCTGACCTTTAGGGGTTTGACCTAAGGCATTTATACTTGGGCTTAGAGGTCATGCCCAACATGGAGTGGTGGAGGCAATATAGGCAAGTCACCAAAGCCAAGTGAAGCAAGACAAGAAATGGACTGGCCATCCCTTCTAGTTACGTTATAGACGTAACTGTGGTGGCAATGTTTGTGGTAATTAGGCATAAAGATTTGCCAATAGAAGCCAAGGATCCCTACCATGAGGATTGTCACCACCAAAAAAAAAGCGAGAGCATCCAAGGCCCATCTTGAGTTTGAAAATTTTGAAAGCGAATTCCTAGTATTGGCACTCTAATGATTTTAAAGGTTTGGCCTTAAAGTTCTCTTCATGGAACTGATCATGAACCTTTTGTTTTATGATTCACAAACTAGGGGAATTCTTAAACCTATACTAAAACGTTCTCAGTTATGATTTAGACATCTTTCTATAATTTATTGAGAAGAGCGGCTAATAAACAAAATTTTAATTTAAATGTTTTTTTAAGTACAGATTTTTATGATATGATTTTCCTGATTTATTGGCTCATTCTTGGAAACTAGATGATTGTGATCTGAGAAATTTTCCATATCTTTTCTATTAAGATGGGATCACTATTGTGTTATACAAAATGTCTAATAAGAATGGCCTCATAACTAAATGTATAGAAAATTATTATATCAATAATGGTTAAGTCTTTTTTAGCCTGGCATGGTAGCAAATGAAGTTTGTATGTTTAGTTGGAACTGTGGTTGCATTAGTAATTTCAAGATCATTTGGATTTGGATTTCTAGTGGTGATTTAGCATGATTTTCACTTTGATGCTTATTTCACATTTTCCTTGTATGTGAGATGATCTGGGATTGTGAATGTTGTTAAAAGGAAAAGTAAGATGTTATTACATCGTTGAATGGGTCTGAAATTATTGTTTCTTAAGTTTCTTGTAATCAACTGTTTAGCTGGGCAATTACCTAATGAACTGTACTTAGAGATATTTCTCTTATTGTCCAAGAAAATCAGAAATTGATCAGTAATTAAAAGAAGATCAGATCTGTGCACCGTATCAGAGGAATCTTGCATAATATTTTTACAGTAAAAACTTTCTTTTTAATAATTATTTTTTATTTCAGAAAAGAAATATTAGTGGAAACTAAAATCGGAAAATGTTATTTTGTGCAAGTTAGATGATATTGATCTCTGTTTTGAAAACCTGGAATTGTTTTCTTTTACTGTTATTTCAATGCGAGAATATTCGAACCATTCATTTCATGAGAGAAACTTGTATCCTCTCTATCAGAAAATCTGAGATACAGAAAATGTTGGAAGAATTGGAATATAACATTCCATGATAGATCTTCAGCTTTTAGGCCATGCGTATCTTGTGTGGGAATTTTAGGCCTTTGTATCACAGGACATGAAGCAACATGGCTACTGTAGTTTTCTGCTATCACAATTTATTTGTTTTATGATTATTATGTACTCTTTGAATGACCAATTATGTTTTGGCTGTGCATAACTTATGACTGCTAGGGTGATTTGGTTGAGTCAATCTGCTCGTAGCTGATCTAGAAGGCTATTAATACAACTCCAAGTTTAATTGTTTAGATATTTGTATTGCACCATGGGTACATATTGTACACTAAGAGATGTTAATCATCATGTTGATGTTCTCTTCCTGCAAGATCCTTAGGCCACTCTGTACACTGTATATTATACTGTTTATGCTGAAGTGATTATTGTCAATGCTGGTCTATTTTTCTATTTGAAAAAAAAAAAATCATCCATGCATTTTCAGCCAGCATTTTTTTCAGGGCTTTGGGTGTCAGCTCTTGCTCCCTACGATCAGGATGTTACAACTTTCTTTTTGCATACATCAAAAAGTAACATAACTAAAAAGAAAGGCCCATCATTTACATGCAAACCTATGTATAATGTGAAGGAGCATGTCTCAAACCTTGTCACATCGACGTATGTGAAGTTTTTTCAAATTCTTGCAGCCTTTAGCTATGCAGGAGAGAGAAGCATCAGTAACTTCAGGGCAATCCACTATATTGAGTGTATGCAACAGTGGACACCCCTTTCCAACCGCCAGAAATGCACTATCCGAAATATTTTGAGAATACTTAACTACCAGCTCTGTCAAGTTTCTACAAAATGAAATGAACAAAAACATTTCATTCACGAACACTTTGGGGGAAAAACCTTAAAATTAATTAGAGCTCCATATGTTGTTAAATCCACATCTAGAAAGCTTAATAATTTAACCTGGTTTTTATCTATTATCATAGTGTTATTTAATATGGGAAACCTTGAATTACCTCCCTCAATTTCAAGGTGTAAAATTCATAAGACCGGATTCAAATCACTGGTTTATTGCTTTGTTGAAATGCACTATCTGATATATTTTGAGAATATTTAACTACCAGCTATGTCAAGTTTCAACAAAATGAAATGAAAATGATCAAAAACATTTCATTGGCAAACACTTTGGGGAAAAAACCTTAAAATTAATTATAGCTCCTTATGTTGTTATATCCACATGTAGAAAGCTTAATACTTTGACCTGGTTTTTATCCATTATCATAGTGTTATTGAATTTGCGAAACCTTGAATGATCTCTCTCAATCTCAAACTGTAAACTTAATAAGAATGGAATCAAATCACTGGTTCATTGTTTTGAACTTTTAATATATGATGAAAAATATAAATTAAATGGAATAACAGCAAGTTTGTTGTACAAGCAATAAAAGATAGATCAGTTGCTTACAAAAAACTTTAGGTCAAATAAGAAATTGAGAGAGATTATATTGCTAAATTTCAGGAGGATATAAAAGGAAGAATAGAATCCTCATCATATTTCACAGAGACCTGAAATAGAGCGCATTTCATATTAACTTTCCAAAGCTTTAAAATTAAGAAAGGAGTTATTCTTTATAAAGATCTACACAACAATGGATTAAGGACAGAGAACACAGCTAATAACTAATAACAGCAAACAAGAGTAGGGAAAACATGAGCAGGAGAATGGGGGGTGCTGGGAGCGCCTGTGGGGGCGTTGCAGCCATTGATGCAGGTCTGCCAGGCAGCAGAGCAGGGTTGGGGCCACAAGGGAGGGAGTCCAAAGGATGGGTTGGGACCGCAGGGAATGTAGATGACAGTGTGGCTGGGGATGCAAAGGAGCCAACAGGGGGTCTATTGTGTAGGCAAGAGGGGAGGCAGGTTTCAAGGCTTGCTCATGGGAGGAGGGAACAATGCAACTTAAGGTGGGATGCCCACAGAAGGAAGCGTTGCAGGCTCTGAAGCTATGCTTGTTGGGCAAGTTTGTGTAAGAGGGTGTGTGCTTTAGAATGGATCTTCTTAGGCGCTAGGCTAAGGCAGCCTAGGGGTTGGAAGATGTGAGGGTGTGAAGCCTGGCTGACGATAGGTTATTGTTCACATTCAAGACAAAGGCGAATAGAGAACATGTGCTGTTGGGGGGACCGTGGTTTTACAAGTCCTAGGGTTTGGCACTTGCACTATGGAGGCCGGTCGCACATCGAGATGTGAATCTCTTTGATAGGGCATCAGTTTGGGTTAGAATCTTGGACCTACCTCTAGAGTTCTAGATGTCGGGATTTCTGAAGTTGCTGGCCAGTCTATTTAGTGAATTTATCAAATTTGATACCTTCATTGCATCAATGGATAGTATGGGATATGCCTGTTTCTGTGTCTGGTGATTGCTGGGTGATTGCTGGGGTCTGAAGATTATGTTAGTGAAGCCATTTTGGACATGGACTCCAGCAAAGAGTGGATAAGGGTTCAATTCGAGAACCTGCTGATGGTGAAACAAGGGCAGAGGGAAATGTCCGCAGTTGCATGTGCAACCTATGGAAAGGGACATTCGACAAAGGACTCTCGAGTCAAGATGAAGGAACCACCACCCAAGCCACAAGGTGCGTGGAACCTTGTCGGGAAAAAAGGATGCATGGTTAAGACAACACAGTAGGGGGGCCAAGAGAAGGCAGGGCTCAAGGGGCCAACAACTAACAAAGGAGCAATGGGGCCACTCAAGAAGGCTCAAGACTTACCGCTAACGTGGGATCTAGTGGTGGAGGCAACGAAAGTGCTAACGGAGGGGGGAAGCACAGTTGATGGTGTTGTTGTGTCCAGGATGGAGGGGGAGGCAACACAATCCCCTTGCACTCCAGGGGGCACGCCAACACCCATGCTAGAGGTGCACAATATGGAGCTGCCTCCTTTGGGGGACTGGATTACATTGGGGAAAGGGTCTTCCCGACCCGAAGGTTGCAGACCTACTTGCGACAAAATCAAGGTTGGGGATAGACATGGAGTGCCCGATGGGTAGTAAGGTGGGCCAGCCAAATGCATCGGTGGTAAGGAAGAAAATGACACAACTTGATATCGACCTAGGGGGTGCAGAGGACTCTGAAGAAGGTGTATCACAAACGAATGTCTATTTCTCCATGAAGATCCTCTCCTGGAATTGCAGGGGACAAGGTACCCCGTACAAGAGATACCCTAAAAACAATGGTTTGGAATGAGGGATGCAACGTGGTGTGCCTGCAGGAGACAAAGCTGTAAGTGGTTGAGGTAGGTTTGCTGCGGTGGGAGGGTTGGAATCTGCTAACTGTTCCATGTAGGGGACATTTGGGGGGGTGGGGGTGGGGTGTGTGTGTTGGCGGGGTGGCTGGCCATTCTGTTGAAGCTCCTGATGGTGTTGATGGACAACTCTCAATGGACCCAGACTGTTCAACTAATCCAGGAACATGTCTGACTAACTAATGTCTACAAGATACACAGTTGGGAAGTGCGGCTACAGGAGTTGAAGCAGATGGGACAAGTGGTCCAGGATACAGACAGGTGGGTTCTTGTCGGTGACTTCAACCAACATCTGTACCCGTGGGAAAAGATGGATGCAGATAATGCAGATCTGCCTAGAAGTGCGGAGTTTGCCGAATTTCTTTGGGACCACAATCTAGTGGACTTGGACATCAAGGGTTGCAAATTTACCTGCAGCAATAGAAGATGGGGGTCTAATCAGGTTTAGTCTAGAATTGACAAGTGTGTGGGTGAGTACAAGGTTATTACTAGAGTTGGATGTCCAGGTTTTGGGATAGGAGTGACAAGCATCCAACCATAGATCCATATTGTGTCAACTTGGTCCTAGGCAAAATCAAGCTCCCAAACCTTTCAGGTTTGAAAAAACATGATTGAGTAAGCCTTGGTTGCATCCTCTAGTCCAGGAAATCTAGTAGAGTTACTCCAAGGCCCATGAGACAAGGGATTTTCTAAAAAAGGGGCTGAAGTTGCTAAAGCAAAGAATCAAAGTCAGAACTTCCGAGGAAAAATATCGATTTAGGGCCTACAGGGAGCAATTGAAGGTAAGGCTACCAAAGATACAAACACTACAGGAAACTAGGGTAGACCTTGTGGATGAGGAGCAGGAGCTGCTCAAGGAGTTGCAAGAGATGGATAAAGAGGAGGAAGCCTATTGGCGGCAGTGGCCTCGGGTGTCTTGGCTGCAAGATGGGGACCAAAACACCCATTTCTTTTTTGCAATGGCTAAAGGCAAGGGGGCAACAAAGCAGAAACTTCATCGTGCGGTCGCTAGTGCAACGAGGGACGAGCAAGAGGTGGCTGAAGCATTGCAGATGTATTGGGGAAATATATGGCATAGGAGAGATACAAAGAGCATTTCGCTTCCGATGCAACAAATTATAACAAACAATGACAATCAGCAACTAATGAAGCCTTTCACCAAACCAGAGTTGGCCATGGTGTTGAGGTCAATGCAGACAAATAAGGTATCAGGGCCTGATGGGTGGCCTATTGAGTTCTTTAGGGAATTTGATGATATCTCGGGGGAAAATTTGTTGGATACTTTCAATAGGATGCTCAATTGGCAACAAGTTCATACAAAAATCAACTACTTGTGAATTGTGCTACTGCCAAAAGTGATGAACCCATTTGCGCTAGCGCATTTCAAACCCATCAATGTTTGTAATACTTTATTGCGATTATTTTCAAAAATGATAATCTTTAGGTTGGCACCATTCTCGTAGGAGAACATCAAGCGGGGTTTGTTAGGGGCCATTTCTTGCAGGATCAAGTCTTGCTATTGCAAGAGATCCTGCATTCGTTGAGAAGGTCAAGATTCCCAAGCATGTGCATCAAGTTAGACATTACCAAATCCTACGACACAGTGAGCTAGACTGCATTCCAGGAGATTATGTTCCTTAAGGGTTTCAATACTGAGTCCATTAAGCTTTGTATTTAGATGCAGCGTTATAGCAGGTACTCGTTCAATATCAATGGGAGGCTATGAGGGTTCTAGGCACTGGAGAAAGGGCTACGGCAAGGAGACACATTGTTGCCTCTGCTGTTCATTTTGGTTATGGATTTGTTGCAGGTTTGCTATGTTGCTGAGGGGATGCAAGGATTGACAATTGCTGGGGCCACTGCCTTGTTGCCCATTATGCTAATACAATTCTATTCTCAAGGGCAGCAATACCACAAACTGAGGTGCTCAAGAGGGCATTACAAAGGATGGAGTTAGAACTTGGTCTCGAAATTAACAAGGAAAAGTCCGCATCACATTTTGCCAATACCTCAGGGCCAATGGGTGCAAGGATTGTGCAAGGACTGGGCATCCTGCCTAGTCAACCACATGATTCTTATTTGGGCATCTTAACTATACATGGTTGGGGCAGGTGGAGAGACTACGAATAAAGACAACACATTGGAGTAACATGTTTCTCTCTCAAAAAGGTAAGATGTTGCTAGCCTCAACGGTGCTCATGGCTACAACCAGGTATGCAGCATCTATGGCTGTCCCACTGATCAGAGTGATTCAGAAAATTGATCAAATTATTCAACAGTTTGTTTGCTCGAGGGGCAAAGGGGGAAAGAAGCTCCACTTGGTTTGTTGGGAGTTGATGGTGCATCTAAGGTCAATGGGAGGAATTGGGTTGTTGACTTTCCTAGATGAAGTCAAACTAGGTATGCAGCACCTAGTTAACAAACTCTTGGTGCACAAGGGGGGACCAGGCACCGTGGATGAGACTTTTGCAGCAAAAGTACCGAAGATGGGAGGCTAACACTAGGAGCTCACACCTATGGAAAAATATTTTCCATCGTGTGTGGGAAATGGAGGCCAAGGTGCTGCTAGGTAAACCTCCATCGAAGGTGGTCAAGAGTATGCACCTACTGGAGGCAACGTGGAATGAGCTCTAGAAGGGTAGGTTGTCCAAGAAGATCAAGGCATTCGGCTGGCTTATCCAGCATAAAGCATTGCCGGTGTGGATGCTTTTAAGAGCGCAGGGAATAAATATCAACATCATTTGCCCCCTTGGCCGAGACAATTGAGCACTTTATTTATCAGTATGAGTTCATGTGGGAGGTTTGGAGGTCGGCAAAGATTGGAACCTCAATTAATATCAACAGAGATTCCAAAGCGCTAGCTATTTTATGGCTTGACTAGAAAAGTAGGAATCATCTGACTTTTCTGAGAGCAAAGGTTGTCTACACCTTTTTCTACTGCTTGGGCTGGAGTTTATTTGTAGGCTGAAGCAGGTCATGGTATGGGGTGGGGACCAACCTTCAAACCCACAATCACGGAGTTTGTGAGGGACGTGCAACTATGGTAGATGATAGAGAGAATGGGATGTGTGGGCATGCTTTGGCGCATGCAAGGGGAGCCGAGGCTACCAATAGACAACTTCTTCAAAAACTGAGTTGGGGATGAAACCAGATTTAGGGGCAAACAGATTGGGGTTACCAAGACAATGCTAGAGGAGGTGCTAGGTGTGCCCACAGAAGGGGAGCTTATTGCCTCAGCAATCCATAATTAGATGTATGTTGTCGAGTTCTTTCAAGGTGCAATTCCGCAGTTGGCTAGTGGACACATTCATAAGAATAAGTTGGCAAGCGTGTGGCAGAATGCAGCGGTGTTTGTTGATAGGTACTTTGTGCAATCCGGGTCCCCTCAAACTTGTGGGAGTGCATTTTGCATTCCTACTGTGTATCAAGTATGGTATCCAAATTAACCTCCCTCCATTTTTCTGGACTCGCTGCAACAAAAGCAGCCTAGGTGGCACTCAAGGTTGATTTTGGCTTTGTTGAGGTCGAGGCAAACAAAAATTCCAACATAGTTGAGGGTGGAGCCTAGCCTGCTTTATCAGAGGTGGCACCAACAAACCGCTCCTAGGCCTTAGCTCACGACGAAGCAATGGGGGACCACAAGAGGGGATGCAACAACCAACAGCAACGCACAGGCTGAGAAGCATGGGGTTTCAATAGGGGTGCAACAGTCTCTTGATGCTCTTTCAGCAGATAGGATGGAAGAGGCGTGTCAACACACGGCAAAGCAAGCGAGGAGGGAGGAGAGGGTGGCGTGGTAGTCTAGGGGGAGGAGATGCAAGCGACGGTTCAAAGGAAGGCGAATATCCAATGGGTGAGAGACCTGCAACTCATAGATGACCTGTTTGAAAGACAGCACGAAGTACACGCAGATGGTGGAAGCACATAGGAAGCGATGGGAGAGTTGCAAATTACAAGGGTTTCAAAGGGTGTCGTCAGGTGCACAACCAATTACAAACAGGGCTATGAACCAAGGTGCATCGTAGGAGGTTCAAACGACGCCAGAGCAAACAGCACCATCAAAGACATCCCATGCGAAGGCGTCAGGGATCAAGGATGGGGTCGCAGAAGCCAACTTGGCAAGTGACCCGAAAGGGTAATTTTGGATGGGTGGTGCAAGGGGCGTCTAGGCTGTGTGTGGGCAGCTTGTGGATTCTTGGGTAGGACCCTAAGGTGGTTGGTTGCAATTAGGTTCGGCATCCGACTAGGCTTTTGGAGGAGGGTGGCTCTATTGTAGCCTTATGGCTGGTTTTGTTTGTTTGGGGTGAGCAAGAGAAAGGCAGGGATTGCTATCCCAATCTATGTGCGGGCTCCGGCCTAGGCTTTTTACCGCTGTACATACATTTTTCTTGAATTAATAGATCTCGACTTATTCTCAAAACAGCAAACAAGAGTAATTATGGATGTCATGAGGGAAACTATTAAGGATGAATAAAAAGTATAATGGCATTGCAGTTAATTAGTTCCAAATAATTGGTTTCATCTTCCAAGGTTCCAAAGGAAGGCTTGCAAAGCAGCAATGGACCAAAAATATACTGGTGGAAGTGAAAGTTTCTTCATTGTGAAAACCATTATGGTAGAGCCCAAGAAACTTATTATAGAAAAACCTACAAGCCAAAGGCAAATTGTGGCTCTTGATGTGTTTGATAACTGTTGAAGTTAAAAATCAAGTTTTAATGAACGTTACCTGTGTACTCTATTTTCTTGTTTATTTATTCTATTCAACAATTAAAGAAAAACTAGAGTAACATGACATATATCTTATTTTGTCCATTTAATTTATGCTTTAATTTAGATTCATACAAAACAAATGTTAATACCTCCCTTCTATAATTTTGTGCTGATTCCTCTTCCCATTACAGGCAACATTAAATGATGGGGATTAATCATTGCATCCATCAAGATAAGATGAAAACAACCATCACATTTTTCTTATAAAATATAATTAACTATCTTCACTGTTCAAAATATAAAGTATTGATCTATTTTATTGTACTGTCAAAAATAGGAAATGGTGTTTAATTATTAGATAAAATATTGGCAAATTATTTCTCCAAATTACTATGAGGTATAAAGACCTCTTGATCTTCAGTATTGCTGATGAAGAAAGATCATAAAAGGGTATTTTAATGATCCTTTAGTTAACTTATTTTGGAAGGATAAACTTAAAAACCGCAGAATGATACAGTGATAGTGGGACACTACCTTTTTAAAATCATTGTACATTGAGTTTAAGGCGGGTGTTAAGGATATTGGTTAAAAGATGTATGACCATGATGATTTACGTGATGATTATTAACTAATAAACTGTGATAAAGTATGTGTAGATCTTACAAAACAATCTGTGATAATAAACTGTGATATACATTTTTAATTTCTTTACAAGAGTCACAGTTGAGCATTATACTGAGAGTATTCATTGATAGAAATTGTTACCGTTAGTGTTTACAGTATTGTATAATGTTTATCAACTCTCATATCAAATGTTTCTGTTCATACTTATTCACTATAACATTTCCATGTCATAACCAATAGAAATTGTTACCATTAGTGTTTACAGTATTGTATAATGGTTATCAACTCTCATATCAAATGTCTCTATTCATACTTATCCACTATAACATCTCCATGTCATAACCATGGAATTCATAAAAAGTGCTTGTTTACTTTCTCAATTTGTTCAACTAATAAAGTCGTGATCATAAAACAATCTAATTTACCAATTCCTGTGGACCTCATTTCATTACAATTGGGTTACGCATGGATCACTTAAACTTGAAAAGAAAACAACATTCAGTGAAAGGTATCCAATTAAAATTTTGATTTCCCTTTTTTCATGAATAAAATACTAATTTTCAAAATTTTTTATGGATTTGTGCTCTCTGATTCTTCACCAACCAGTGCTTAAATGGCTGTGAAAGCATTTTTCCTATGTGCAAGTGTCTATACCATTCGTGATTCTGCCATCTCCAACAACCTTGTAGGATCCACTTAATATGCCAACAAAATGCATGATCATAGCAGATGATCCAATTTAGTATCGAAGTTTGCAGGTGAAAAGGCTATCTTTAATGTAGTTATCCCATTAATGCAAAGACTAGTGGCAAATGAACATAGGTAGACAACAAAAAGCTCATGATGAATCATTGATATGGATCTGTAATCAACGAGACAGCACTTATGGAGTTCCCCCTTAATGGAAGTTTACAGTGAATGTCCTAACATGCATGGAGGAACCTGCAGCTTCAATACAACAGAATATACTAAAATTTTAACTGTTACAACTCAGCCAAATTGACTCCTATACTACAAATCCCAGAAGGGACCACCTAGCAAATATTTAGACCCCTTCCCTTTCCTTCCAACGGAAAAAAAAGGAGAGGAAGAAAGAGAGAGAAAAGAAAGAAGGTGCATTCAGAACCATTATGGCAAAATACTTTTGTGAGCAGGTCATCACTTCTAATATGGTTTTCCATCACTGTTGGAAGAGTTTCTCCAACTTTTGCTTCTTCTTTTTAGTAAGGAATAATGTCTTGCAGCTCTGATGGGATTATTCCATATATTTCCTTTATTCAGTGGAGTCAGGGTCCTCCTGTACATTATACAACTAGATAGGCAAGCAAGGTTCTTGAGGTTTCCCAACCATCATTTTGGTTTTCTTTCTTTTATTATGGCTAGGGGTTCTGGTCCCTGTACAGTTTTATTTTATAATTTTAATACCACTTTGCTTCTCAGAGAGAGAGAAAAATCCTATGTGCATTGTTGTTTATTAAAAAAGAGTGAACCATTACCGGCATTGTCGACCAATAGATTCCAAACCATAAGAGTTTATGTTGTAACAAGTATTGAGTTCAAGTTGTTGAAGCTTTCTGCAGCCATTGGCAACTGCCACTAGACTTGCAGTACTTAGCAAGCAGCAATCACACAACAATAGAACCTTTAGAGCCTTGCATCCATTTGCTATTGCCCCAAGGCTTCTGCATAAGGTTCATGAAAGCAAGTATAATGAAATTAGTTGTGAAATCTTAACAATCAACCAAGATGACATGATCAAATTTCTTATGAAATGTTAAAAATAAAACAACATATCAAGATACCGATCCAATTCTAACTTCAGAAATAAAAATTATAACAGTGCAAGGTTCAAAGACTTGTGCAATCAAAAATAATTTTTTGAAACTGAAATTGAATATATGTAATTATGTTCATCTGTTGGACCATAGTAGTTTCATAAAACAAAATTACCAATAATGCATACCTATCTGTAAAATTTTGATAATCTGTTAAAATCAACGTCTCAAGAGATGGACAAGATATAGCCACAGCTTTGAGGGCATCATCTGTGACATTTCCACATTGTAGATATAGGTAGTTTAAAGAATGACATCCTTGTGCAATTGCTAGTAATCCAGCATCAAAAATAATATCAGATACAAGTTTCAATTTTTCAAGGGAACGACAATGAAGTCCAATTGACTCCATAGCTTTGTCAGTTATCCTAGCACAGCCTGCAATGCCAATGTATTTTAATGTCTTCCCACAGCCTGTAGCAATTGCAATGATACCCTTATCAGTTAAAGCCTCGCAAAAACGCAAAGTCAAATCTTCAAGTTGCCTGCACTTCTCTCCCACAGCTGCAAGCCCATGATCCCCTACATAGCAACCCTGTCAGAAAATTGCTTACATAAATATCTTTAATTATTTTCCTTGAGGATGAGGATGTAACTGCTAAATAAAAATAAGAACCTGGATTGAAATATGTAAAACAATAAAACAATGATTCATCTGCTTAGAAATACCATAAAAATTACTAATACTGAAAAGGATTGTTATGCTTCAGAAACCATTTTACTGTCAGATACAGAAAGTAGCTATGTTAATTTGCAGCTTTACAAAATGATGAATTTCAAAACTTACATTAAATCATCGAGGTTTGAAGAATTCAAGCAATAAAGCAATATGATGCTTATTATAAAGAAAAACAGAACAGCTTGCCACTTACGTGGGAGACTATTAAATTTAAACATGTATTTGCCTTCACATTAATGCTTCTTCGCTTTGGAATTTGTGAAAAATATCATACATAGACTTAAAATATCATACATAGACTTAAGAATGAGGATAACGCTTTAGGTCAGGCTTAAGGTTTTGTAGTCCTTCATAAAGCCTAAAACAATCATCAGAAGCAGCAAATGAAAAAAAAAAATTGAGAAAATAGTCGGGAGTATATTACTGAAAAAAAATAGTACAGGAAATTACAAACCGTGGGTCATCAGCAATGGCCCTCATTGGGTGGGGTAAAGCCCCAAGCAACAAACCAATTCAACACCACAACAATCAAGCCGAAACCACAAACACCCCAGAAAACCGCTTTTGGGGTAGGGGGGCCCCCCCCCCCCCCCCCCACAAGGGGGCACTCACCAAACCGGGGGGGAGGGGGGAGGGCTAGAGACAATGCGGGGGGCAAAGGGCAAAAGAAGAAACCGGCGACGACCGGGGGGGTGGGGGCAAACAACGCCTGCGGTCCGAAACAACACCCCCCCTAGGGGTTCGTCGGCAGCCGATGGTAGGCGCAATGCGGGTGCTCCTACTCATGAAGAATATCCAACATGTTTTGGTGGTCCTCCGTGTCCATGAAACTGGCAGCCCGCTGGATACCTTGCATGGCCGTTTCCCGCCTATTCCGATCAGCCGGCGAAGTTCCCCCATCAGGATGGAAACGCACCGAGGTCCAACAAATGTAGCACCTAAGCTCACCCCAGGAGCTATCGCACTTGATGCCTAGGATAAGGTATGGGCACCACCCCCCTCTAAGCCATTATCGAGCACTGTGCTCATGTGCCTGATCGAGCTATCGCTATCGTTGCTCCTCTTCCTCTTGCATGTGTTCCTGTTCCACCCACTCAGCCTCTTCATACTCCCTTTGGGCAGCTTCCTCCTACAACAATTCTTCCCGCACTTGGGCCTGGATCTCATCCACTAACCGGGCTCGGGCTGCGTCAGCCATGAGGTCTTGCTGCCTCACCCTCTCCTGCTCCCGTTCGTAAAACTAGGCCTCCAAGTCAGCTCGTGCCAGCGCAAGGGCTTCATGCCATTTGGCCTCCCATTCCCGTCGTTCAACCTCACACACTTCGATTGCGGCCCTTTGTGTGGCCTGTCGCAACTCCTCGTCCCAATTCATGCTATGTCCGAAGGTCTCCGATGGGGGGGACTCCGGCCCGGCGAGACTAGCAGGGGGGCACCGTTCCCGCTGGGTACGCCGCTTCTGCATGAAGGTCGTTGCCAACAGAGTCCAACGGTTCCCTCAACTGGTCGAAGTCGTAGGGCCAATAAGGGGGGCCCCCTGTGGGGGGGCACCTTGGGAAGACGACGGGTTTCGCCCCCCCTCTGCCCCCTGCCACAAGGCTAAGATTAACCCCGAATGGTAGTCGCGTTGTTGAAGTTGAAGGGCCACCAGGAAAAAACGGGGTAGGTTAACCTGGCACCCAAACTTCAGGCAACGAAGAAAGGCAAAGTGTATGCCCTGGAGCTTGGAGCCGTTGCCAGATTGGACAAAAAATCTGTCCACCGATCTGTCGCACGGGCCCAAATTCGGGGCAGAGAAGATCTGGGCACCTGCCAACTTTGTGTGCGTGGCACGGGCCCTTCAAAAAACAATTCCGCGTCCTGCAAACCGCATGTGGAAGGTAAGATGACCTCGTCGACAGCCTAGGCCCCCAGACAACTAGCGATTGAGGATTTCATGACGATAACCTCACACCCTCGGAAATAGGTCCGATCATTGTGCCACCCCAGCTGGCGCGGCTCGAGGTCCAACCACCCCAATTTCTACATCACACGTGCATGTCAGCAGAGCGCCTACCAAGGCCTAGAATCATGCACCCCCGCCTCCCAATGTCGATACTTTGCATTCATGATGCAGATCCACTGGATCGGCTCCCCATGCGGACGCGTAAAACAAAGCATCAGACATTGCTGCCCAAGCATCAATTCGTCTTCGAATGACGAGATGCCCAACACCCCC
>MNCI01006783.1:570171-590034 GCA_015680685.1 Gnetum montanum | reverse complement strand
GCGTGGGGCACATGACCCGTTCCCAATTTGCCAAGTGGAGTTTGCCCCACCCCTACCCCCTTTCCAAATGAAGCGCCTGACCAACATGTTGATCCTGTTAATGATGGCGTTTTGGGGGGGTGGCCACGACCGCCACAAACTGGGTAATCATCGTGAGAATCCCCGTTGCCACAAGCAGTTGCCCTTTTCGAGTCAAGAAACGATTTGTCCAGTGGCCCATCTTTCTTTCAACTTTCTCCATCAACGGCCCCCACGACATGCTTCGCCCCCATTGGTAGAGTGGGATGCCCAAGTATGTGTCTTTGCCCATTCCGAGCAGTATATTCAGGACTTGCACCACCTGGTTTTTAATCTGTTCATCCACATTAACAAAATGAGCTAAGGACTTAGCCATCTCCAACCCCAACTCAGCTGCCAGTCGGGACAGAGCGATGTTGATGCATCGTGCTTGTGGGACCCTCGCCTGACTGAGCAGCATTGTGTCATCCGCATAATGCTCAGCCCAACATTCCACCCCCTGCAATGTCCAAGCTGTCTACCCCCAATGTGCTACAATAGTTTTGCATTAGATCCATAGTGATGATGAATAGCAAGGGCGAAAGTGGATCCCCCTGCCGTAATCCCCTCCCTGGTGAGGAGAGACCTCATAGTCGACCCCCCACATCAAAAGAGAAACCGACAGAGAAACTATTGGTCAAAGCCTTTCTGTTGCATAATGGAAGTCAAGGCTTCCCAGCTGAGCATGTCGTATGCCTTGGTGATGTCGAGTTTGAGACAAAGCTAAGGGAAATCCGTAGTTCAAAGTGAGTGGAACACCTCCGCATGAGGAGAACCTGATCCTAGAGGGTTCAGCCCTGCACGAAGCCTGCTTGGTTAACTCCCACAAGTTTGGGCATAAGCGACACAAGCCTATGCACAATCAATTTGGAGAAGATCTGAATAAGCACGTTGCAGACTCCGATAGGGCAGAAGTGTTTTGGGCAATGTGCATCCGATTGTTTTGGGATGCACACAATTCGAAAGCAATTGAGCTCCCTTCGAACCTACCTCTTGGCCAACATAAGGTTGAACGCGTCCAAGATATTGGGTCCCACAATATCCATGAATGTCTTAAAGAACTCAAGGCTCCAGCCGTCAGGACCAGGGGCCTTCCCTCCTGGCATGTCGTTGATGGTGGCAACAAGTTCCTGCCACAAAAAGGGGGCCAGCAACCGCGTGTTGTCCTCCTCGTTCAACACCTGCACCACTTGGACCGAGATGGGCTTAAGAGGTCGCTTGGCCCAGATCCTCCCCCAGTAGTGAGTTAGCTCTCTTGCGATTTTTTGCGGGTCATCAATAATCTCCCCGTCCTGGTTGTGTAGACAACGTGGCTAGCCCCATCCACGTGTCTTAGCGATGGCAAAGAAAAAATTTGTTTGCTTGTCCCCTTCTCAAAGCCATTTGACCCGTGATCGTTGTCGCCAGTATGTCTCCTCTTCCAAGTCAAGGCTTTGAAGCTGTCGCAGAATGTGTTGCTCCTCCTCGTGCAAGTCCTCCCCAGCCTCTTATCTGGTCTAGATCCAAGCAAGTTGATCCCGGAGCGCCCTTCGACCCGTCCTAAAGGAGAATTTATCCACCACTAGGAGGGCCTGGATGGCCCACTTCAGTCGAAGAAAAGGCTCCTTTAGAAAGTTTTGGGGGTCACCATGGCCTGGCCAATAATCTGCCCAAATGTCCTCAACCAACGATCTCAACCACGGCTTAGATAACCAAGTGGCCTCAAAACGGAAGGGCCATGGGGCCCAGGGCTTTTCTGGCCCAAGCAAACAGACCAAGGAGCGATGATCTAAGGTGACCCTTTCCTGCCCCGAAACATGCACGGCAGAACGGAGGAGGAGGTCGGAGCTGATGCAAACCTGATCAATTCAGGAAAGGACGTGGTCTAGGCCTTTCCTCCAATTGCTCCATGTGAATTGGCAGTTCTCAATAGGTAGGTCTAGCAGGGAGTGGACCGATAGAAAATCCTGAAACTCTCGCACGCTCGATTGGGGGGGGGGGGGGGCCTAGGGGGGCAACTCCCCCAAACTTCTCCCATGAGTGCAGGCACTGGTTGAAGTCCCCCACAATCATCCATGATCGGTGGTCTGGCACCAATGCCGCCACGCGTTTCATCTCCTGCAGCCGCTGCTTCCAATTCTGCGCTCCATAGAAGTTGGTCAACCAAATCCCCTAGGAGGGAATCTGGACGATCATGGCCCATTGTGATGTGTCCACAAGCGTCATGTCATAGCGAGCCAAAATAGCAAGGCCACCTACCTGGCCCAGGTAGGGGTGCATGTGGGTTTTCCAACCATCCCATTGAAGAAAGTGTGATTCCATCTCTTGCAATTTGATCTCTTGGAGGCAAACAATGTCACAATCTTCATCCCGGACAATTCTGCGCAAGGAATTTCTTTTATAGGGGGTACCCTGCCCCCTACAGTTCCAACTGAAAATCTTCATGTGTGTCCGGAGGTGCAGAGCTGGTAGACCTCCCGGAGGGTCTACTGCAGTCCCAAATCGATATTCCGTTGAGCCTGTCTACCCCTGGATCAACTCTCACTCAGTCATCCGGGTCAGCTCTGCCCTTCTTGCACCACAAGGCTACACCCGGAGTCCCCGAGCGCAGGTTCCTTCTCTTGCGGTCGACAAGTCCTTGTGCTTCCCCTAACCACATTCACCCATTTGCCCAGGTGGGGGAGCTCTATCCTAGGCCCCGTGGGATCGACGGATGGGGGGGTTCTGGGGGGTCGACGGTGGTGGTGTGGGTTGGTTCTGGTGGGGGTGCCCGAGGGGGGGTGCCGAGGGGGTTGGAGGACCGTCGTGGCGGGGGAAGGGGTGGGGGGGGGGGGGGGGGGGGGGGTTTTTCTGGGGGGTGCTTTGGGGGGGCAGTTGGTCGGACGATGGGTGCAGCCGGCCCTTACGACCCATTGTGACCCAGGCACCACCCTTTAACAACTGCCTAGCTTGGTCTTGTGGCCGTAGTGGCCGCATCCTCTAAATTCGACATTCCTCCTCCTAGTGTCCAGGCTTCCCACAACACACACAACCATCGGTCTTGCCCTCTTGGGTCGTCGTTCTGCGTTTAAGGCCTGGCTCAACTTCCAGGTTCTCAGACTCAACTTGAAGGCTTTCCTCCCTGCTAGGGAGCTCCAACACAACTTCCCGAATGAGGTCCTTATCCAATAGTCTGCGCCAGACGCAAAAGCAGGCGAACCCCATCCGCTCCATAGATTGTGTGACGCGGTCGAAGGCAATGAAGTCTCCGAAGAACCTCGCTATTTTCTTTAGGAACTCCAAGTTCCATAGTTCCCACGGGATCCTGGAGACCCACATCCATACCTGGGCCCAAGCAAACAAGTCAGTCTCACGGTGGGCCCCGGGGCACCATGGGGTCAAAGCCAACCCTCGAGCCTCGTTAAACCACAGGCCCCCAAGCAACACCGAGTCTCTAGCTTGCTGAGATGGGAAAATGAACAGAAGTAGGTCCTCGGACAGACTCCCAACGCCCACCAAGCCAACCTTCCATTGCTCTTGCGCCCACTGGCAGATTAAGTCCAGCCGCAAGCGGGCACCCCAAGAGACAAAGCGGCCAATGAGACTCCACTGCATGGTGCGAACTCCCTCTAGTGGGGGCTTGTTGACCCGAAGCCATAGGGTATGGTCGGCCCGGCAGAGGGCCTCGATGCTTCCACCTAGCGCTTGCATCCCATCTTCCCCGTGGTCCATCCCATCACGTTTGCCCGTTCCCCTGTCCGTCTGAACCTCTGCCCCTCCATTCCTCTGGCCCTCCTCACCTTCGCCCTCTGGTGCTCCGGTGGTCACCTGCTGTTCCTGCACTCCGATTCCTGCCTACGACTACTCTTGCGGCTGCTCTTACGGCTGTCCCTGTTGCTTCTCACACTCCATGCTACGTCCCTCCTGCTAAATCATTGAAGGTCGCAACAAATGAAAATTGCTCTTCAACTTAAGTGAAAATTTAAAAATTCTGTCAATTATGAAATAGACCCCATTTCTTATTTTTTCAACTGAAGGGCTAGCAGCCTGGAGATGGGGGCATCGAAGCATGCTCTAGGCAGGAGAGCACCATGAGGTTGCAAGTCCGATGGCTATCGTGTGAGGCCATGCGGCCGATCGAGCTGAGCTTGATAAGCAAGTTCATTTCGACTGGTACAAGGCTTAAGATGGACATAATTAAGAAATGGGTGGTAGTGTTTGGTGGTTGGGGGATGTCAAGGTTCGGAGTTCATCAAAAGACCTGCTCCTTTTCATTTTTCGTTCTATTGTTGACCTCAATAAAGTGCTTCCGAGGGGACCGTGGTTTTGCAAGGCTTGGGCTCTAACACTTACGTCGTGGCACCTAGGTGCACATAGGAATGCAGACCTCTTCTCTCGAGCATTGGTGTGGATCCGGGTCTCGAGTATTTCACAGGAGCTATGGACGGCTGATTTCCTGAAAACCCTTGCCAGTTTTTTCAGGGAATTCATAACTTTTGATAAATTCACAGATTCAATGGAGCAAATAGGGTCTGCTTATTTCTGTGTCTGGCAATCATTGTCATCTAGGGACCTTGTTCAAGAGGTGGTCCTAGATCTCCCATTCGGGGAAGAAAAAATGCTCATGGAATATGAGAATATCCCAACTGATAAGCCTCCTAAGGATAGGTTGGCTGCTATATCCCATTCCACTATCTGTGGGAAGGCAAACCATTAGGCTGTTGCTTGTCAAGTTAGAACCAAGGCACCCGCACCTCCCAAGAAGGGTGGGGGCAAGTTGACAGTGGTAGCGTGGCATGGGCGTCCCCTACCAAAAACCATGCTTGATGCTAGTCCTACAACTCCCAAATCTCTAGGGGTGGTTCTCCTACTGATCCAGGTTGTGGTGCTTCCCGATCTTAGGATCCAATTTTTAGTTGGGGGAGTGCAAGGGATCTCCACACCCCCCCCCCCCAACTGGGGGACTGGGTGTCTATAGTGCAGGGTTCTTTGATGCCAAAGATTGTGGAGGTTTCAAAGGTTGTTGCGGAGGGTCACAAAGGGTTTTCAATCTTACCAGAATCCAAGAAGGTGGGCAAGCCTCTAACACCAGTGGCTCACAGCACGAAGACGCAAATGAAGATTAACTTGGGTTTTCAGCCAACCTTGAAAGAGGTCAACAAGAAACAATCTGTTGGTAGGCCATGAGAATCTTGTCATGGAACTGCAAGGATCAAGGTATGCCCTATAAAAGAAATACCCAGAAAGAATTTGTATAGAGAGAAGATTATAATGTGGTGTGTTTGCAAGAGACAAAGTTGCAACATATAGAATCCCATTTTTTGCAATGGGTTGGATGGCAGGTGTAGCTTGTCGCTAGTCAAGGTAGGGCATGGGGCTTGGCCTTGGCCTCATGTTTTGCATTTGACCTAGTGGATTTGTCTACTTAAAGTATAACTATTTTCATGATTTCTTCTAGAGTCTAGCTCACCACCTTCTATGGGGCTCAAGACTGAGAGGTACAACTAGAGGAGCTTATGAGGATTTCGCTATTGGTGCCAGACAGCTAACAATGGATCTTGGTTGGGGATTTCAACCAACACTTGCATGCTTGGGAGAAGTCTAGGGGCGACAACATGGACCCCCTAGTAGTCAACAGTTACTATTCTTTCTGCAGTCCTATGACCTCATGGACATGGAAATCAAGGACTACCTTTTCACATGGAGTAATAGGTGCCATGGGAAGGACAATGTCCTATCCAAGATTGACTAGGTCTAGATCAATTCGAATATTCTGATGAACTTTGAGGTCCAGGTATCACGGAAGGAGAGGTAGGCCTCTAATCACCATTTGATGGTCTGCTCGGTGGGGAGAATACAGCGGCAAACTTCCTCATCTTTTCGCTTTGAACATTCATGGCTATTGAAGCCCTGCCTAAGGCCCTTAGTGATGGAGATTTGGGCACATTATCCTACACAAGCTAATACGTGGGACTTTCTTAGAGATGGACTAATCAAGCTTAAGAGGGTCATCCGTTCCAAGAAGACATAGGAGAAGTTTTCCTTTCAAGCTAACAGAGCTACCTTGCAAAAACAATTAGATGAGCTCCAAGCTCTACAAGAAATGGGGGCATCGTTAAAGGAGGCCCAACAGCAAGTTCTCAAGGAGATATAGGCACTTTCTGATGAAGAGGAGTTGTACTGGAGACAACAAGCACGAATTAGGTGGCTAAAAGAGGGGGATAGAGATACGTAGTTCTTCTTTGCCACTGCTAAGTCAAATGGACAGTCCAAGAGGATGCATCAGTTGGTGCAAGAAGAGACCACTCATGTTCATGCCCAAGAGATTGCACAAGTGGTGCACACATATTGGGCTAAGATTTGGAGTAAGCACAACACCCTCCCATTATTTGTGCCAATGCAAATCATGATTGGTGAGGCAAAGAACCACTTGCTGCTTGCACCTTTTACATGGGTCAAGTTGGAAGAAGCTATGGCATCGATGAAAGCTGACAAGGCCCCTAGTCCTAATGGATGGCCTATTCAATTCTTTAGGGCATTTGCTGATAACATGCGGAAGAATCTTTTAGATTCTTTCAACATGATGCTCCAATGGCAATAAGTTCACAGGGAAATTAACTATTCCAAGATTGTCCTGATCCCCAAAATGGCCAACCCAACAGACCCATCTCTGTTTCGGCCAATTGGGGTGTGTAACACCTTGCTCCACCTGTTCACCAAAATGTTGGTTCGTCAGTTGGCCTCGATGATGCCACGCTTGGTGGGGGGACATCAAGCCAATTTCCTCAAGGACAAGGTAGTTCTGATGCAAGAGATTCTTAATTCGTTGCAAAATGCTAGTTTCCTAGGTATGTGTCTCAAGTTGGACATAACAAAAGCCTATGATACAATTAGCTAGGAAGCTTTGTAGGAAATTATGCTGCGTAAGGGATTTGATTCCAAATTTGTTAATTTATGCATTCATTTGCAAGCCTCGGGGGCATATTATTTTGACATTGGTGGGAAACTTTAAGGGTTTTCCTCCCCTGGCCAAGGTCTAAGACAAGGGGAGCCCCTTTCCCCCTATTTGTTTATCCTTGTAATGGACAATCGACAATCCTATAGCAAAATGGAAGGTCCCATGGCACTGGAAATTGCAGGGGTTGAATGCTTGGTGGAACAATACACAGACAACACCATCCTTTTCTCACGTGCAGCTATGCCACAAGCTCATACGATTAATAGAGCACTCAACAAGATGGCTCAAGAGATCGAACAAGAAATTAATAGGAAGAAGTCAGCATTACACTTGATCAACACGGATGGCTGTATTAGGGGGAAGTTCTCCTAGATTCTGGGAATTCTTCTAAGCACCAAACAAGATTCATACTTAGGTATGCCTATTTATGCCTAGCATAGGAAGGGGACCTAGTCTACGTTGATCCTAAAAATGTAACAATGTATTGGGCATCAAACCACCTGCTTCCTTACAAAGAAAGGAAGAATTGTTCTTGCCATCTAGGTTCTTGCAACTATTGCCAGATTTACCACTTCAATGGCTTCTCCCCCCACGGGCATCATCCTCAAGGTGGACAAGCTAATTAGGAATTTTGTTTGGTTGGGGGGAAAATAGGGTGAATGGATGCATCTAGTATGTTGGAACACTGTTGCTAGACCCTAGGAGGTCGTGGGCCTTGGGGTTTTGAATTTTCAAGATGTGATCACTATGGGATATCAACTTCTTACCAACTGGCTCCTGCAATCTGATGATAACTTGGCCCAATGGATACATATTATGCCCAACAAATATCAGCAATGGGAGGTTGGGAACCAAAATTCGCTCATATGGTGTAACATCTGTAGGCATGCTAACAAGATGGCATTGAGGGGTATGCTAGGGGTGCCACCTTGGACCATCATTAGGACTAAATACCCCACAATTGAAGGTTGGTGGACCATTTGGACAAGTAGGCTACCTGAAAAAATAAAGGTGTTTCTTTGGTTGGCTGGCCATGCTACACTCCTAATGTGTGCTACCGTATGTGTGTGGGGCTTAAACATTAATGATATATGCATGTTATGTACAAGGGCTCCTAAAACGCTAAATCATTTTATATACCAATGCATGTATGCCACAGACACTTGGCGGTTTGCAATGCTCCCTTCCCCACTTAAATTGGACAACAATTCCAAAGCAGTAGCTATGCTTTAGAGTTTGTGGAAGACACAAAACAATTAGATTTTTCTCTCCTTGCAACTTCCTCCACTTGTGCAAGTTGCGACACATGGGGTGAGATTGTGGCGTGAAGCTTCAGTCACCATGGGGATAACACCTACGTTTGAGCCTTCTTACGCAACATTCCAGGCCAACCAAGTGTTGTGGGGGCTTGTGGCATGGGCTAGTTGGGCAGATGTCCTTCCTATGCTAGAGGAGGAGCCCAACCTCGCGAATGGATCCTTTCACAGGACATGGGCCACTGACTCCACGACCTTTTGGGGAGTCCAAATTGAACTTACAGAGGCTTCGTTGTCGCATCTACTAGGGGTTCCAGCTACAAGGAAGGTCATCCTTCCCACTAGAAAAGGGTTGCAAGACACGGAGGACTTCTTCCTAGGGTCGGTGCCTAAGATGAGGAGTGGGCACGACCCGAAGTTGGCTCTACCACAACTTTCACAGAATGCAGCCAAGCTCATCAATCAGTTCTTTGTCCAAACAAGGAATGTCTAGAAGTTACAGATGGTGCACTTTTCTTTTCTAAAGTGCATGCAACTTGGCCACAGTGTCAATCTTCCTAGGTTTTTTCTAGCATCGCTCCGTAGGCAAAAATGAGGCTGCCACTCAAGTTTGATTTTCGCCCTTTGGAGGGCCATGAGGCCAATGGCTCGACTGCAACCACAACTTGAGCCTTACCTAGTAGTGTACAGTTAGCAGTCCACAAGGGGGAGGCTCAACTCTAGCGCTACCTCGATCATGGTCTCCCATGGGGGAGGTGGTTGGGTCGTTGGGAGTGCCAAAGGTGTCATACTCACCTTCCCTTGATAGGTTTCGACGGGAGCTTTAGCAATGGTTTAATGTGGATCTACAAAGGGCTACCACAAAGGCAGCAAAGCGTGCTCATGGGGAGAAATGGACCCTCTAAGAGGCCAAGTGGTAGGCTAGAGCCGAGGAGTTCCATTGTCTTACAGCATAGGTGGAGATGCACCACGCCAAGCTAGAAAAAGAGTCAAAGAGACAACGAGACCTGCAAGAGGTGACGGCCAAGGCTATGCTAAAAGACGAATTGCATAGACAAATATGTGTCGAGATGCAAGAGCAAGAGGAGAAAGAGCTGCAAGAGCACAATTGGTTGGAAGCTAAACAATTACAACAATAGCAAGATCAGGCACATGAGCACAACACGCAACTTTGGTTACAAGAAGGGAAGTGCTCATATATTATTATGGACATTAACTGCAATACCTCCTAGCATGTACTGCAAAGACATATAAGGAAGATTGATGATTAGCTTCATCCAAATGGTACTAGTAATGGAGGAGGTGTTTAAGGAGTTTCAACAAGTTGTGGCCTTTGTTGAGATGAAAAGGCACCAAGCTGTTTTGGAGGCAATTCATGCTCAAGAGTGTGCAACTTGTGGGTGTATCAGGCTTCCCAAGTGTCTATAGGGTTGTGGGGTCCTTGTTGATGGGTGGGGGACCCACCTTTGCAATCGTTGCTTGCTGTACGTTTTTCTCTTTCCTTTCTTTTCCTTTGTCAGTTCCAACTAAGGAAGCAGGAGTTTTTGGAGTTCTATTGGCTGTACTGGTAATAGTTCCAAAATTTTCACTAGTGGGCAGGTCTCTATCTTATCCTGGTCCCTCGAGGATCCACAAGACCTTGCTCATTTGACGTTTTGAGGGGGGTGATCCCTTCCCTCACAATTGGGGGTTTTCCACCCCCACTAATTTTGGTTGTACATAACATGCAGATTTGTTTTCTTAATATAACTGCCCGAACTCTCTCAAAAAAAAAAACATTTGTACTAGGTTGTAAATGAAATTATGCTCAGAGAGTGGACCACACAAGTACGTTTGAATTTTGACAAGTATGCAAATACTTAACCATTGTTTTGAGATATTAAATGCATATTCATGTAGTTGGTGATAAAAGGTAATATTGATATCTCTAGTTTGTTGCAACCTTCGCACAGTAGCTGAAAGTAGTAAATGAGCAAATGACTTCTCAAGCTTCAACACTTCATTAGTTCTAGATTTTTCATTTTGGAATTTAAATCTTGACTCAAGAATGCCTAGTGAATAATTTAGAGTTCATATCACAATAATAAATGTTGTAAATTATTAAAACTGCTCTTCATATGTGCAGATTATTTGCTCTCTGTGCATAATCCTTTCTACCATGAAGTTCTAGCTTCTCATTTATGCATGAACTTGTTGCTACTTAAACTTGATAGAACTTATTATTGCGGTTGAATATTTAATCTGATTTTACATTTTCTTCTCTTAATTTGAAGAGTTTATAACTCACATTATTGCATCACGGTTCTGACATTTACAAAGTTGCTATACGTTGAAAAAATAAACCTTCATAATAGGGTTTGCTGATATTTTCCTTGTGTTGACCAAAAATTAAATAAAAGTATAGCCACTTTGGGCATCAGTGTGCCTTAGGATACTAGTATTATAAACACTAACACAGCGAAAGTTATTTATGCAATTAGCATAAACCTGATTCACAAGCTACTGCTAACTAAATTTGCCCACATGAAATGTAATTTTTCAATCCATGATAAGAACTAGTTTGGTAAAATGCTACATTCTCCTTAAAAGCTAGGTAGTAGCTTAGATTTTTCCCATGCAATTTCATTATACAAATTGTTAATTGTAATCCTAAGGTCCATAGCTCATAATATTAACTATTGTAAAAGCAACTTCATTTAAACATCTTATCAATACTATGTGAGACATAAATTACATGAAATAGCTTCACACTTGTCTTCCTTTTTTAATAAAAAAGTGTTTGTGTATAGGAAATCCTTTTAAAAAATTAAATTATTCAATCATCTTTTCTTTTTAAGAAAAAAGTGTTTGTGTATGAGAAATTTTTTGAAATATGTTTGAACGAAAAAATTGAAAAAAAAAATCTTCTTTCAGAGTAAAGCTTTTAGCCTCACCCTAAAGGGTAAACCAAAATTGACTCCTCAATTTAAAAATAATAATTTTAAAAAAAAAAACTTCCCCTTCCCTGCTTTATGAAAAAGAAAAAGGAAAATACACGGGGCACTTTGTTGCCAGGATTGCTTTGGTTGAGCACATGGAAGCACGAGGCAAAGATTGGAAAAGCACATCCCCTCTGGAAGAGAAAAAGATTTCACCAAAAGAACTGCTTTTGGTGGTATGCTGTTAGCATTCATTTAAGAAGACGGGAAAAAACCCCTGTTCAACAAAAAGGATGTTGTGGATGTCGAGACATTAACGCATAAGTCACAAGATTCATCAAATACGCAGCTGGACTAGGTTGGAACTTGCGCCACAATTTAAAAGGGTGGCATTGTATGAACCCTTTCTTTCATGACGAAAATTTGAGAATTCGCTGAATCCTTCCAAAGAGGAACTCCTTCCAAGCTATACAAAATCTTGTAAAAATGAACAACGAACCTGCAGTGTCAAAGACTTCAAAAGTTGACAATGTTCGGCCAGTGATTCCAAGCCCCTGTTTGTGACAGCAGCAGAGCACCAGACTAAGCTAAGTTTTTCTAAACCAGGACAACCTTGAGCAAGAAGCCTCAGACCATGATCCGAAATTTTGTGAGATTCCACTCTATTTTCTCCTCCACCATGTTGTCTATGGCTACCACGAAGTCTACGACCCCGTCTTGATAATGAACTTCTCTGATGACGACCCTGTTAATACCAAACACAATACATCTTATTTATTATTACGAAATGAAAAAAAAAACATGTTATATTTTAATTTGACTATATAATAATAAATGAAAGTAATATATTCCTAGACACGTGTAAGATAGGTCACTGCCATTCGATTGATGAGGATGCCGTGTATCATGAGTCGCATTGTTATAAAGTACTATTTTCTAACACTTAGCGGCATTTTTAAACAGCATAATTTCCTAATTATATAATTGATTACCAACGCGCAGAATACAAATATTGGTAAAGGAAACTAAATTAACACTTTATAAATTCTCCTGGGGGACATCATTGCACTGGTGGCTATCTATATACTATCTAGATAACTCAAGTCCTCATTAGTCACGGCATATAACCGCCCAAAGGCTTATATCAATCATTACCAAGGGGTATCAGAAGGTAAAATTAATATTAATAAAAAAATGTTAAGGGGTATCAGAACGTAAAATTAATATTAATAAAAAAATTTCGAGAGTACGTCGTATACTAAGCACTGAGTAAGGCCAATTTTTAAAAATAACACCGAAAGAGAAATAACTTTGTGGTTTCAGTACTGTATACATTCTTAAAAAAAATCACCAGGAAGCGCCAATTCCATGGCCGTAATAACTTTTCGATTTTGTGAATACATTTCACAAATTACGGCAGAAGCAGGCTAGCTGTTTGGATTATGCATAATTTTTGACTAAAAACGATAGAAATTAAGCCTTCTCTGGTTCATGTGGCAGGACTATGGAGGAAAACAAACGAAACTGGAAAACTTACGATTGCATTGGCGGGAAGACGTGGCGCGAACAATCGTTCATCGATTTCAACGCATCGCAAATTGGGAAAACGTAAGATGAGGCGAGTGATGCAGGCATCAGGGCAGTCAGATGCGGCAATTCTGATGGACTGCCTGCTCATGCTTTCGAGGCGATGCCAGCGCCTGCACACCAGCGAGCACGCATCCCTCTCAGATTTGCTTTCCTCCAGACTATTGAATATGCGGATTAGCACTTCGTCGGGAATTATGTTATTTATCAAGTCTGTTCCTTTCATTCTCGTTTCGTTTCCGCACCAGCCAAGGCAAGCCAAGCCAAAACCTAATTAAGCGAGACCATTTGATGCCGTTTTCCTGCTGTCGTGGTTACACTCTCCATTGATTCCTCTTGCGTTGAGTTGCACTCGTGTTCTCGGGGCGCCGCTGTGCCTGTTCGTGATCCCGAGAAAACGCAGTGTTTACTTCTTGATCTAGCAGGAATTCGGATCTTGTCTATCAGATGATATCACAAACGCTCGCCGCTCTGCACCTCGTGGTAAAACAATGAAGCTGTATTTTGCCTTTAGTTTTAATCCGTGATTCGGGAATAATATATCAAAAATTTTAATATGACTAAAACTTTATGCTTAATTAAATTTAAATACTAAATAAAGATCAATCGTCTTGATGCACTTAGCATATGTATAGTAGGTTGATCGTGAAGCTAAGCAAAGGATTTGACCATTTACTTTACCATAAATTGTGAAACTAAGCAAAGGATTCTATATTTATGCTTGGAACATGCCTTTGGTACTATTGTTAAACCTTTGATATTATGTTTTTTATGCTACAAAAATGCATATAAAAGATTCACATTGTCCCATGAAAAGCAATATGCATTTGCTCATGAAAAAAAAAATCTCTAAAGTTGCAAACTACTAGCAATCCAAGTTTGAGACCCATAATGCACTTACCTTGTGCTCTTTCCTTTGAGAAAATCATTTGTTCTAGTGGTGTTAGCCTAGTGGTAAGACTTAATTTGAAAGCTCTAAGTCATGGGTTCAATTCTTGTAGGCAATACAAAGTTATGGAATTCTAATTTATGAGAAGCCCTTTAGTAAGAAGTGAAAACATGTAAGGGCGCTTCTTAATAATGGCAAGGCCTAATACTTTTCAGGATTGGTTGTAAGGATGAAAACCTAAAAAGCCATCCCCAAAACCATTAGGCTTTTTCTTTGGACTTTCTCTTTGATGATTTGATGTACTTTGAATTCTTTTAATATTATTATTCATTTTTCTTTAGGTCCAATACCTCTTCCCACTTCCTTGAAGTTCTAATTTGACTATATGTCTGAGGTTGTACTTATATTTCAATTATTTTGGGTTCTAAACACATAAACACATCCAAAGAAAATGTTTGCTCTACAAAAGTAAAAAATCAAAGGAGATAGACCTTTTATGTAAGAGAGATAATAAGACTAGTGCTGGCCTACTACATTTCCATGGTTCAAGGATCGTAAGAGGATATGGGGTCATCCACTCCTTAGGCTTTTGAAACCATAATGGCATGATAGTTCCAAATAATAGCTGAGGGGGTTACAAACCTTCCTCTTTACCCTAATCAATAGGATCATGCCTAAGATGTTTCATAGTTTAACTTTATGTTGGAGTTTATTCTTAGGAGCCAACATGGAACATGTTATGGTATATTAATTGTGTGTGTTTGTACAACTGTAATACTAACTACAAGCAACATCATCATCGTCCTAGCCTTGTCCTAACTAATGACCAGTGGAGCAATCCAACACCCAACTATACAAGTCACAAGTGTTCACACGTGACCAGATCACAGTCTGTGGATGGACAATGTTGATATGTTAGTAATTTAGTTAAGTTCATAATCGTTGTCTTCCCACTTCAAGCTAGTGAAGTCTAAGTGTATGGTTTAGCTTACAGTGAGGCATATGTTCAATGATGCTATAGGGCTAAGTATGCTCCTAAGTGTAGATACAATGAAAATAGAGTTATGTGCTAAATCTAGCTAATAACGAAAATGTAGATCTATTTTAGCCTACAGCAATGACTATCCATTCTTGATTCATTGTACACGCCTTGGGCTCATGTAACTATTACTAGGTTGCCAAGTAAGTTCACTATTGAGTGAATCAAGTGAAACCACTATTGGGACTACCAAACGATTACACTTAAGAGCTCGAAATTAGTCGTACTCATTTTGCTTTAATAACGTGTAAGTAAAAATAAAGTGCTTCGAAAGTAAAGTAGTATGCTAGCAAAACAATAGAAATTATGCCAAGTAAAACAGTAAACTAAGGAAATGCTACAATGATGGAAAATAGTTTCGACCTTTATTTCCATCACAACTTGTACCGAAGTACAAACTACTCAAACAAAGACATCGTTCAACTATGACTCATCACACTATTGACATTCACTCTTCTATCACTATGTCTAAGTTTAAGAAATAAAACTACAATAGTTTTCTTACAATGGCAATCAAAAGTTGTTGGATCACGTGTCCAAGTGTCATATCTATAAGGGTGCACACATCTCAAGACATCATATCAATAATGGCATAGCATGTGCTACAACATTATATCAATGACATCATTGTTATGATATCGCATTGAGTAAAATTTTAACTTTATCATACCCCCATGACTGATTGGAAACTCGTCCTCAAATTAAAACAAAATGAGGATGGAATCCCTTACAAAATTGGAAGGTAGATTCGACAAAACATGACTAACTACTATTTACATAACTCAAAATGTCGTAGTGGTGTTTTTACAAAAGTTCACATAAGTGCATGACAAAACAAAACAAAAAAAACTAAAGGAGCTCGATGTAGTTTATGTGTCTGGCGATGGTGGCTCTTCCATTGACTATTTCCCTTTATCATCAAGCTTCTTAAATTGGTATCTATTAAGTAGTGTATGAAGTTTTTCTTCTTCCATCATGGGACCATGTACTATTCATGCTTGTTGAGCAATGTGTGATGGACCTAGTATATACCATTAACATGACAGTTGTGGAAACATTTAATTTACATTTGCATACCAAGCTGCAAACTACCATCATTGTTCTTCAAATGCCTTGGTTGTTTTCCTTAATTCCTAATATTCTGACATTCTACAAGCCAGGTTAGTTGCAACATCCTTTTGGCCCTGGTAGCTGGCGTTGACAACTTCTAATTCTAAGTTTGCCATGTGTAACTTTTGCAATGCATCTTTTCTGTTAGCAAACTCTATCTCGTAAATAGCATACATAGCCACAACTTGTTATTCTAATTCGTTCCTAGGCCCACCTACTATAAACATGGCCAAGTTAGTGTACCAGAGATTTGCTAACCCCATGTACTCTGTGAGATCCTTAATCTGCAAGTCTTTATTTTTGGTTTCTGCTTGGTGGACATAAGCTAGACTATTTAAGATTGGCTACTAGTATAGATTTTGTGCTAAAATAGAACTGATCTTGTCCTTTGCCATCTAAATCTCTTTCTCATTAATTTGCTTGTACATGCCCACCTGGTCTTTGAAATGTTCCTTAAGTTGTTCATGTTTCTTGGCCTCAATTTGCCACTCACTAATTTCAATAGCAAACATTTTTTAGATTGTGCAAACTTCTTCCATTGACAAGTTCCTATTTTCCCTAACCAAACAACTCATATCTTGGTTGACCCTCGTAAGTTGTTCTCTTAATTGATTAATGCTTTCTTCAAGAACATTTTTATGTTTTTCTAGATTGGTCAACCTTGTGTTATCTTTAGCTAATTACTTATTCTCTTCTTGTAGGGCAGTGAGTGCTTTAGCATGTGTGTATGTTTGTGCCTCTACTATTGAACCATCCCACACTGCTTTTTCCTTCTCACTCTCCATCTTCATGTTGTAGTCGATGAGGCAATTGACATGGTCTGTTTGAAATTGATCTAGCTGGTCAGGCATAATGAACTATGTTGGTTAGCTCACTATATCTTTTCTACATCGAGACCTTTGTCAAATTCTTTCATTCTAGTACCTTCCTCCATTTCTAGAACTTCATTCTCATCACTATCATCCCAAAAGTTTCATTGTTAACCTCTTCATTCAATTGTCACCTCATCATCCTTTGCTTTATTCTCTACAAAATCTATGTTAACTACCTTCAGCTTCTCCTTCTACAGATCATAAACCAAACTCAAACTAGATTCATTCAATACTAGTGATGAGGGGCTAGGGATCCCTACGCCCAACCATACGAATACGAGCGTTCACGCACGACCCGGTCGAACTCCGTGGACAGGCTAGTTGTGGTATCTAGATCATTACACGTTGATCGCATTTCACTATCTTCCCACCTGGACTAGTATTTGCTTTGTCACGTATGGTTTAGTCCAGAGTGAGGCGTATGATGTGATCCTAAATTAGTGCTACTCCTAGAGATAGTGGAGAATAATCTTGATTAAACTAATGAGTAATAGGAAATGGAGTCTAAGCTAACCTAAGTGCGATGAGCATCCGTTCCTTAATCATCCATACACATCTTGGACCTCATGCACGACTACTATTGGGATTACCAAGCACAGATCCTAGGTACGCTACTGGGTTACCAAGTAGTCACACTTAAATGCTCGTGATTAAGTTGTACTCATTTCGCATCTAACAATAGGAATAGTAAATGATGATAAATAAATATTAACTAAGAAAGCAATAAATAATAAAAACAATTAACAATTAAATTAAACAATTAAACTAAGTGAATGTTGCAATGATGAAGTAATCTCGATTTTTATTGCCAATCATGTGCGTGTCCAAGTACGTCACACTTGAATAAAGGTTTCGTACAATTACAAGCATCACACTGTGGGCATGCACTGAGAAAATATTCTAACTTCTATGAAAAAAAAATGCAAGGGCTTCGCTACACTACCGAAGGGATGATCAAATGAGGTGGAAGGCGCCCATATTTATAGATTTGGCAAAGGGGGTTGTGTATACAGGGCCCCGTCAACGCAGGGTGGCTGCGTTGATGGGGCCACGTCGACATGGTCACGTATACATGGCCCTGTATATGCAGCCCAGTCAATGCAGTGACTTTTAACACTTCATCATACCCCCACGACTGAATAAAAACTCATCCTCGAGTTACAGTGATTACACAGTGGATAGGTATGGGATTATTAGATGGAGAAATGGGATGATGCCGCAGTGTGGGAAGAAAAAAAAATATAGACACAACACATAGAACATCCTATGATTACAAAATTAGTGGAACTCATGTAGTTCCTGGTGGCAGTGGCTTCTCCATAGGTGTCTTTCCATTTTCTTGCACTCCAGGTCTTGGGATTTGATGGCATTGAAGTATGGCCTGGAGTTTCTCCTCTTCGGTCCGAGGGTCTTGTGCCGTCCATGCTAATGTTCTGATGTTTGACGGAGTTGGCACCTTCCACAGATAGGGAAGTTGCGGGAACATTTGGTTGGCTTTAACATACCATGCCGCAAACACCCATCATTCCTCCTCATAGGCTTTAGCTCTGTCTTTGTATTCATGAAGATCTGTTAGCCATTGAGCCAAGTTGGTTGCAACATCTTTCTATCCTTGGTAGCTTGTTTTTACCACCACAAGTTCAGAATTTGCAATGTCTAGTTTTTCTGTCAGCTTCTTGCATTCTGCAAATTCTGCTTAATATTTAATATAGGTGGAAGCTCCCTGCTATTTGAGCTTTGTTCTCAGGTGCCCTGCTGTTAACATGGCAAGGTTGGCATATCTGAGGTTTGCCAACTCCATGTACTCTGTCAAGTCCTGGATTTGCAAGTCTTGGTTCTTAACTTTCGCTTGGTGGGCAAAGGCGTAGGTGTCCAATATGGCCCTCCAATTAGTGTGTTGAGCACTGATAGTGTTGATTTGAGCCTTGGCCATATGGATCTCCTTCTCCAGGATTTGTTTGTACATCCCCACCTGATCTCAGAAGTGTTCCTTCAGCTTCACATGTTGTTTAGCCTCATTCTACCACGCGTCTATTTTAATTGCTGATTTTTGGTGAATAGCATGTACCTCCTCCATTGGGAGGGTTTGGTTTTCTCTGGCTAAACGGCTTACCTCTCGGTTGACCCGAATGAATTATTCTCGTAGCTGATGAAAGTGTTCATCGAGAACATTCTTTTACTTTTCTACTATGGTCAACCGAAGGTTATCTACAACCAACTACTTGTTCTCCTCTTCTAAGGCCTTGAGTGCCTTAAGATGTGCATGGATTTGCACTTATGATGCGGAGGCATCCGAAATAATTGTCTCTTTTTCTTCTACCACCTTTTTATTCTCTGTCAATAATTTATTAAGTGGCTCAGTTCTGAAAGTGTTCAGTTGGTTCTAAGCAACCTTTGGCCCTGTATTTGGAAGGTTTAATACTTCTAAAATGGCTTGAATAGAGAAATCAATAGTCACACCACAAATGTTAACCATGGTGCCTTCTTCTTTATTGTGCCAAAATTGGTACGTTTCCCCTAAGTACCAGGCACTGCTTTCAGAGAGGGTATCTCCTGCTTCTGCTTGTCCGGACCGTACGGTAGGAGGATCTTCTTGATGAACACTGAATGATTGTTCCTCCTATTCTGCATGTTGTTTGGTAGCATCTTGTCTTCCACCTCTCTGAGATCGTTCGATCGCACCCTGAGCAGGACCTTCCTGTTGTCAGCATTTCAGGGCCATCTGTAATCACACGGGACCAATCGTTAGTAAGGTTGTTACCAAAGTTAGGTTATACCTTACAGCTTGCCTTAATAGATTTACTTTATTTCTGTGTGATGTTAATTATTGGACGAACATGTCCCTGAAAGATTATAGTGTTGAGTCCTCTTTGCTTAGGTGGTTTCCAAATTTAATTTTCTGGAATAGCTAAGTGAATGAAATTGTTTCTGACACATTTTATTCTTAATTTTAGAACTAATTGCCCTTAAAGATGTCCTTTGGGAAATGATGAATTTTAAAAAATTTCAAAAAAGTTATGTGCTATTCGATGAGTGCCCCTCCCCCACGACTAAGCTGAACACTCCGGGTTCAAGTAGGTTCAGACGGAATGAAAATCGGAGTACCAGCGAGCGAGATATAGGTATAAAAGCAAGGGTCTCACAATCGCAAGTCGTAGAGAGAGAAAAAATTTGAAAAACTCCCCTGCGTAAATAGTGGAAAATGATCGTAAGTGTTGC
>MNCI01006783.1:541909-559581 GCA_015680685.1 Gnetum montanum | reverse complement strand
ATCCATTCCAACATCTTATTAATCTTTGCCTCGGCTTTTTCTAACAATTGTTGTATTGGCAAAGATGATGTTTCCACCTTGAGATTTGTTGATTTCTCCTTGTTATGATCATGGACCTTTGTTAAGTTGAAATTTTGGTCTCGTTGATGTTTTTCAACACTCTCCCATCTAGCTAATTCTCCTTCTTCTTTTGCTACCTGCTTAATAAGCTCTTGGATTTGATGGGTTTGTAGTTCATATAGTTGACCTTAGGCATATACTCATAAGGTCTCTCTTGTTTCATTACGTAGCCCATCAATGATATGGTATATTAGCCTTTCCTCGGAAAACCCATGGCTTGGACAGTTATTTAACAGTGCATAATATCTTTCTAAGGCCATTTCCAATGGTTCATGTTTTGCTTTTTTCCATCCTTGGATCTATTTCCTCAAGGCTAACACTCTTGCGTAGGTTTGATATTTTTCATTAAACACTTCTACCATTGTTGACCAACGTTGTATCGAATTTGGTTTTAATGATCTATACCATACTTTTTCTTGGTCAACAAGTGTTGATGAAGCATTATATAGTTGATGCGTTGACTGGGCCGCGTATACACGGCCCCGTCGACACAGCAACATTGCATCGACGAGGCCCCGTTTACGCAACTGCCTATCCCAGCCTATAAATAAGAGGGCCCTCCACCTCATTTAGAAATCCTTTTGTCATTTGTAGCTAGACTCTTTCAGTTTGTTTTCATAGAAGTTAGATTATTTTCCCAGTGCATGCCCACAGTGTGATGCTTGTAATTGTACGGAACCTTTATTTGAGTGTGATGTACTTGGACACGCACATGATCGGCAATAAAGATCGAGATTACTTCATCATTGTAACATTCACTTATTTTAATTGTTTAATTTAATTGTTAATTATTTTTGTTATTTATTGCTTTCTTAGTTAATATTTATTTATCATCATTTGCTATTCCTATTGTTAAATGCGAAATGAGTACAACTTAATCACGAGCATTTAAGTGTGACTACTTGGTGACCCAGCAGCGTACCTAGGATCTGCGCTTGGTAATCCCAGTAGTGGTCATGCACGAAGTTCAAGATGTGTATGGATGATTAAGGAAGGGATGCTCATCACACTTAGGTTAGCTTACACTTCATTTCCTATAAATCATTAGTTTAATCAATATTATTCTCTGTTGTCTCTAGGAGTAGCAGTAGTTTAGGATCACATCATACACCTCACTCTGGACTAAACCATACGTGACAGAGAAAATACTAGTCCAGGTGGGAAGACAGCGAACTGCGATCAACGTGTAATTATCTAAATACCACAACTAGCCTGTCCGCGGAGTTCAACCGGATCGTGTGTGAACGCTCGTATTCATATGGTTGGGCATAGGGGTACCTCGCCGCTCATCAAGTCTCATAGGGAAGAGCTTAAGTTTTTGCCACCTGTTATCAATATGATTCCATGTGTAGGCATCATAGAAGGCTTATAAATGTTGATGTAGATCTAAGTCATAGCGTCCTGAAAATGTAGGAAAGTTGTTTAAATCGAGCCTGGGTAGTCGGCTCTCTTTACGATGCCTACGTGAGATTCGAACAGCCTCTTGTAGTTGCGTTAAGATTGTAGTGGCCAATGGGGGTTCATCATCATTAGGTAAGTTATGTCTTCATGTGTTGGAATGACGTTGCCTTCATTTCTGTTTATAGGAAACCCCCACTTCAGGTTGTATACTCCAATATTCATCGTTATCTAGTTTGTTGGTTCTCCAATGAACTTCCTCACTAAGTGTGACATTATTATTATCTTGTGGGAGAGGAATTGTTTAAAGTGGTGTGTCAATTTGAATGTGACTTTTTATAATAACTTCTTTCTAAGAGATATATCGTTAAGTCCTTTACAACGACCTTGTATGATATAACTAATCTAGATAACTAGCACCATCCTCGACAACAGTACCAATGATGAGTGGCGAGGTACCCCTACACTCAACCATACGAATACGAGCGTTTTCACGCACGATTTGGTCAAACTCCGCAGACGAGCTAGTTGTGGTACCTAGATCGTTAACTTTAGGTCGTAGTTTGTTGTCTTCCCACCTAGACTAGTATTATATTTGTCACGTATGGTTTAGTCCAGAGTGAGGTGTATGATGTGGTTCCTATTCTAGTGCTACTCCTGAAGGTAGATGGAAAGTAATATTAACTAAGCAAAGCTAGGAGGAAAAGAGTAAGAGAATCTAATCTAGCCTAAGTGCAATGAGCATCCATTCCTTGATTATCCGTACACATCTTGAACTTCGTGCATGACTACCACTGGGATTACCAAGCGCAAATCCTAGGCACGACACTGGGATACCAAGTAGTCACACTTAAATGCTCGTAATCAAGTCATACTCATTCCGCGTTACTAGGAGATAAGGGTGAGAGAGAAAGTAGTAACTAACAAATAAATAAATAAATAAATAAACAACAAAGTGAATGCTGCAATGATGAAGTAATCTCGATCTTTATTGTCGGTCATGTGCACGTCCAAGTACGTCACACTCGAATAAAGAATGTTGTACAATTACATTCATCACACTGCGGGCAGACACTAGAAAATAATCTATCTCTGAAGGGATCAAACTGCTAGAGTTTCACTACAATCTAAACTAGGATGATAAACAAGGAAGAGCTGCTTCTTATTTATAGATATTGCGGTGGACTACAATATCGCATACGCGATATCGTAGGGAAGACACGATATCGCGTCCTATCAACATGATATGAAGGGTAATATTGTAATGCCTCTTGATCGACTTATGCCCATGCTGCTACTTTAAACTCTGAAGAAGTTAAGCACCCATGATCTTCAAGAGGAGTATGTTGTGCATGACTATGATTACCAGGATTATCATCCCACTAAAACACAACGTTAGCAAGATCGACACTAGGACAAGCATCATGAGTTTGCGAAGGGAAAATGGTCCATCAATCCCTTGTTCTTGCTAAACTAAGATGACAATGAGGATCCTCCCTCAGGGAGCTTTGAACATGAAAACTCTCCACCCCTTGTTACTAGTGATGAGGTTGTGGCCCGGAATCTACAATCCACAATTAATAATCCAAGTTCAAGAAAAGATGGCAGTCAAGGCAGGGGCTTGAACAAGTGTCAAGAGGATAAGAGAACTAATGAACGTGGTTGTGACAATAGAAGGGAAATTAGTAGATATCATGATGGAGGTAGTTCTCCTTCATCTTCTTCCTCTTCATCTGCATCTTCTTCTTCTTCCTCTTCTGGTTCTGAAAAATGACATAGAAAGAATAATCGTGATGGAGGTGAATAATGAGACAACAATATTGATCGTCTAGCCTATAATGAATGAAGGGGTAACAGAGGACATCATGGGTAACAACGAAATGATGATGATGATGAGCCTTTATTGGCAACTCGAAGCATGCTTAACATTGTAGAGGTAGTCAAGATCCGAACTAGGCATGTGAAAGATAGTCAGATCAAGTGCTTAGACATGAACAATATCCCAATATTTGAGGGGGGATATAACTCTGATCCATAGACTCATCTATAAGCCTTTCATAATGTGTGTGCCTTACAAAACATAGAGAATGATTCACAAAAACTAAAGCTATTTCCTAGGACATTCATCAAAGAGGTAGAAAGCTGGTACCAATTTTTGGAGCCAGAATCCATTTGTAGATGGAATACAATGCTAGAACTATTTAATAACAAATACTAGACATACTCCAAAGTGTCTAATTCGAGAATCCAAATCCAAGGCTAGAAATAGGAAACACATGAACCCTTGGATGTCGCCATGGACAAATATTATTCTCTCTTACACTAATGACCTAGCCATAACTATTCTCAAAGGGAACAACTCCACCACATCATAGATGGGCTCAAAGCAAAAACTGGAAGAACTCTTGGGGTTTATGCCCAAGGGAGACTATCTAAACTAAGAGATCATTAGATTGAAAGGTTGATGGAGCAGGTAGCAAAAGAATAAGGTAATTTCTGGAAAAGGGAAAGTGTAGAAGAATATAATAGGGACCCTTCCATTAAGAAAAGGAAGGTTTGATTTTATCACGAGGAGGAATCACCACTCAATGAGGTGATGAATAGGAAAACTTTGCCCATCCAAAAATTTGTTTTTGGCATTTTAACAAAGGTTGATAAACTATGGGACTCTTTGGATGAAAAATTCCAAAGTGCTATGAAGATTGCTGAAGAATCCAAAGAGTAGAATAGTTATCATAATCATAGGAGTTGGAAAGAAGCTGAACGTCCTTACTAGAGAGGTAAGGGCAAAGTTGCTATAATAGATAAAGTTGTGGAGATAGACTCTGAAGGGATGTTTCCTTGTGGTGTCACACTTACAAAAGTCTAGGGTGTATGTGCTAAATTCTTGATTAGCATAGAGGCAACCACCTAGATGATTATCTTATGCTCAAGGCTATCCAAGGAAATTCCACAAGCAACAATAGGCTTACTATCAAAGTGGAGCTCCATCACAATCGTATGAATAATATCAAGAGTGGCACTAATGACAATCATGGGGAATGCCACCGCTAAGATAGAAGTATCCTTATAGGCAACCAAATTCATATGGGTACTATGACCAACAACCCATTTCTCCACATGGCTTTACTAGCCATGCCTCATTCCAACATCACTATTATCCTCCAAAGTACCATCAAATTTATTCACCATCTACTCAAGGGAAGCACCCATATCCATACCATCCTTTGCATCCGTCTTTACATATCTCTCCACCCTCAACCCAGTTACCTTCTACTTCATCCGTGCAGGGCGACATTCCCTCACAACTGCAGCAACAAAATGCTATAAGGGTTGTACATTTATAATCAACCTTTTAGCCAAATGGTTTGGACAATCGATCCAGGAAATGATCATTTTTCCTACCCAATAGTCCTCTCAAACCCTCACAACCTAATGTGGCTAGTTGTCTGTATCTCTAACACCCTCACCCTCTACATCAAGCACACTTGAGTGCCCTTCAAACCAAATGCCACCTCAAATCTGCACTATGATGTTAACTCATGTTGTTTCCAATTAGATCAAGGCTAGTAACCTTCCCATGAAAAGATCTAACCTAGGAAGTCCTCTTATTTACTTACAAATCATTGGACATGAGCCATGCAAGGCTCTTCTTAATTCTGTGTCAATCTCATCTTACATGACATGTACAAAGCCTGGAACCTACCACCTCTTAAGAAGAGCAATATCCATTTGGAATTGGTAGATCAATCAATCACTGTCCCTTTGGGATCAGTGAAAGACATTGTAACTACAGTTTGTGGGTGGTACTATCCTACTGATTTTCTGGTGATCAAGTTAGAAAATTGCAAAGATGACTTTCCCATCATTATGGGATGTGCATAATTAAGCATAGTTGATGCACGAATGGGCATCACGAACCTCTCCTTGGAAATTTCCAAGGAGAACAAATTTGGATGACTAAAGACGAAGTGTGTCCCATGCATCGTGTATAGTGATAATGGGTGTAATTATGTGCAAAAAATTTGGTCCATTTAAAGTACATTCATTAAAGCATGCAAGCAATGTGCACATGAAGTCGATATCCAAAGGTGTTTGTATGCAGCAGCCACAAAACAAGAGGGTACCCAGTGGCTGATAGTGGACTTTGACAGTAGCATACTATGCATGGAGACCTCTGAGAACTTGACATGTGCTTATGTCAAAGTAATGGATGAACTTGAGCAAGTTCATCACCAACTCTTTGATGATGAAGCTAATGATACCTATTGGGAAGAGTTGGTAATCCCTAATGATTTCAACCTAGAGTCCTTAGAGTTAAAAATTCTACTAATCGGCATGGAGTCTGCATTTTCAAACAATGGCAAGCTGATTATAATATGCAAATCTTGCTATTGAACAAAAAGACAAGTTTTTCAAGGTGGTCAATAAATGGCCAACAACCTTTGCTTGGTCATATCTTGAACTGATTGGAATTAATCTAAGTAGAACGTTCAAGAGGAAATCAAACAACAACTCCTCAAGGCAGGGTTCATCTATTCCATCTTGGATAATAAGTGAGTTAGACCACTCATAATTGTGCCAAAAAAAGTTGCAAGTGTCCAGTCTGCATCGACTTTAGGCTGTTGAATATAGCAACATTTAAATATCATTTTCCATTGCCATTTATGGACCAAGTGTTGGACACCATTTTTGGGCATTGCTATTATAGCTTCTTAGATGGTTATAGTGGCTATAACTAAATCCAAATTGCACCTGAAGATTAGGCTAAAGCAACATTTACAAGTCCCTACATAGCTTTTGCATATTGTAAGATGTCATTCGGTCTGTGTAATGCCCCTACAACATTTCAATGCCTAGTCCTTAGTATTTTCCAAGAATGGATTAGTAGTGGAGTGGAAGTCTTCATGGATGACTTCTCTACTTATGGGGCTACATTTGAGTAAGTTGTGGATCGTTTTGAGCAGGTATTAAAAAGATGTATTGAAACAAACCTTAAGCTCAATTAAAAGAAAAGCCATTTAATGGTCTAGGAAGGCATAGTACTAGGGCACAAAATTACTTAGGCCAGAATTAAGGTAGACTAGGAAAAGATAAGGATCATCCAAGGAATCACATGCTAACCAAAGATAGTCAAAGATGTCTAATCATTCCTTGGACACACTAATTACTACCAACAATTCATAGAGAATTTCTCTAAGATCACAAAGTCATTGATTGAGCTTATAAAGAAAGATGCTCCATTCATCTGGACCAAGGAGTGCGAACAAGTATTCCAATAGTTAAAGGAAAAACACATAGAAACTCCAATTCTACAAGCACCAAATTAGTTCAACCCATTTCATATAATGATAGATGTATCTAATTATGCCTTGGAAGCTATGCTTGTGCAACTAGATGATAAGTGTCCATATTACATTCACTGAATAAGCCAAAGCATTGTGAGTGCACAATTGAATTACACCACCATGGAAAAAAATTGATGATAGTGGTGTATGCTCTCAAAAAGTTCAGGCACTATGTGCTGAGCTATAAATTGTTTCTGCACACAAATCACAGTGCCATCCACTTCCTAATAAATAAGGCAATGGTGAGCCACCATATCATACGATGGCTTGTGATCTTACAAGAATTTGATCTCATAATGGTAGATTGAAAAGGGACTGAGAATGTGGTTGCTAACCACCTCGCTCGGTTAAGATGGGATAATAAAGAATAAGAGAGTCTACTCTTTGATTAATTTCCAAACTAACTCCTCTTTACAAGAGCAATAAATGATCAAGTGCCCATTGATTCAAAATGGTATGATGGCATCCTCACTTATCTTCTCACTCAGGAGATGCCACAAGATCTGGACCATAGGAGAAACAACAATTTCTTCATTAGGTAAAGTACTTCATGGAAATCAACGGACATCGTTACAAGGTGTGTGTTAATGGCCTAGTTCATTGGTGTGACCCTAATGTAGATCAATTGTGAGTTCTCTAAGATGCTTATGAAGGCCCCTATAGAGGCCACTATGCAAGGAGATCATGGCCATAAAAATCCTGATGGTAGGATACTATTGGCCTACAATCTTCAGGGATGTCCACCAATTTGTTTGATCCTGTAAATGTTGTAAAAGAGATGGTGGGATGATTGCATGAATGGAGGATCCTCAACAATGAATTCAACCACTTAAGCCCTTTGACATATGGGGCATAGACTTCACAGGTCCCATCACACCCATGTCCAATGGAAAGGTGTATATCATCATAGCAGTCAACTACTACACCAAATTGATAGAAGCAGCAGTTTTTACTGACTATACATCATCCATTGCTATTCGATTTATACAAAAAAATGTTGTAAGCAGGTTTGGGATGCCATGTGCACTTATTCTTGATAATGGAACTCATTTTACAAGTGCCATTTTTCAAAAATTGATATAATGCTTGTGGGTTGAACATAAATTAACAACACCCTATTAGAGGTAACTAACAAGGAGATTACAAAAATTCTAACAAGAATTATTAGCAAATATAGGAGAGATTGGAGCACAAAACTAAATGATGTCCTTTGGGCCTACTACTCCACATGGAAACTCCCTATTGGCTACCCTTCCTATGAGTTAGTGTATGGGAAACTCCCAATGCTCTTGATTAAATTTGAGCCCGTACACTCTCAATAGCCTGTGATCTGAATCTTGAGCTAAGTCTGGCATGAAAAGAAAGATTGATCAATCTCAACATGCTAAACGAAAACCAATTAGTGGTCCTATCTTCGAATGAAGTGCACAAGGCATTCAGTAAGCAACAACATGATCTTAGAATATGGAAAGTAAAATTTCAACCTAGAGATAAGGCTCTTTACTAGAACCCCACATACATACCCTAGAAAAAAAGTTCTAAACACTGTGGAAGGGACCTTATATAATTGATGAAACCTTTCCTTCTAGGGCCATGATCATATACAAACCTAAAAGCCCAAATAAAAAGCAATTGGTCAACATCCAACAAGTAAAACCTTTCCATGAGCACAAGCAAGCTAGTGCAACGAATACCTCAATGGATAGATAACCATGCTTAATTTTTCAAATTTCCTCCCTCAACTTAGTCATAGGGGAGATGGCCATCCATGCTAATCATCCATATGGCTCAATTTTTCTAATTTTTTTTATTTTCCATGTTTTTGATTTTGTAAGATTATTTATTTTACACCTTTTTGATTTCCAAACTTTTTCCTATCTTACACCATTTTTTGTTTTACACCATCATTAATACATTTATATCTTTCTTGGATATTTTACAATTTCCTATATATTTTACTTTGTTTGAGTGTGATTTTCAAATTTTTTCTAATAAACATGCTTTGTGCCAACAGGACACAATGATGCTGTAGCTGCTACTAATCGTGGTTTGTGCTTAATGTTTTGTTTACTAATGTCTCATTTCTATTTTTGAATTTTTGCATTGATGGCTAAGTCATGGTTTCATTTTCATGGAACAGGCAGTGAGTCCACGACATCCACCCATTCACAAACTCTATGATTTTTCCTGTTTTGGAAGTTTGAGGTCCCCTTCATTAAACAAACTTCTAATAGATTGATGACCTTGGTAGTTTTCAGAATTGGGAAGGATTTAAAGGTTTGCACAAGGTGTGACTTCAAGGGTACTCATTACTCTTTGTACTCTTCTACTTACTTTGGTGCTCATGTGTTTTCATAGACTTCTTACCATTCCATGTCAACCAATAATAGGAAGTTGAATAAAGTCTTTGCATGGTGTGGTTCCCATCCAAAAAGAAAAAAAAAAGAGAAAAAAAATTAAAATTAAAAACAAACAACATGATGGAAATTCAAAGCACACTCCTTAGACAAATAAAGAGGCTACAAGCACTAGTTATGGGACTAGAAAGACATGTTACCCATGTTTGAAAGTCCCCTCCAACTAAGGCCCTCTCTTACTTCCTAGTTCTCTTTTCTTCTCCTTATGGAATGGTGGTTGTTCTATGGGAGTACTTTTGCATCTCAAGGGGATGGATCAGTCTTGGAGTGGTGATGCGAAGTCACTATAAGAGGTTGGTTTTGGTCTGGACTAAGGATGGATCTTCTTAGGTCATTCTAAACATAAATTCCACAATGAACTTCTTATAACCTCAATTTGGAATTCCATTCCACCTTTTCCACAATTTGTCTCTAATATTTGTAACTCACCTTACTGCTAAAGTAATTCCATGTTTTTGATTCTATGTCTTCATTTGACGTATTTGAATTCTTAGGTAGAATCTTCTGGATTTTAGTCCTTAACTTCCATCAATCATTAATCACCTATGAGGCTCACAGACTCCTTAGGATTGAGGTTATGCAAGGGCAAACAAGGCATGTGTCTACTATGGGGAGGACCCACTTGCATATCTCTTTGTTGGGTTCATTAAGTACCTTATCCTTAGGCATTCTTACAATCAGAATCTTTCATACACCCATCTTCTACATCAAACCATGTGCTCCTTTACATATTTTGTTTAATAAACACATTCTCCATCAAATTTTTTCATTGTTAAGCTTTCAAAGATCCTCTTAAATGATTTCCTCATATTCTTAACTTTTCTAGGACTTCATGGACCCCAAATTCATTGAAAAATTCCTTGTAATTTTTAAGATATTCAAACTTTAAAATTTTCCATACAAGCTCCATATATGAGGCTCCATCAATAAAGTAGACCTCTACACAAGGCCCACATATTGTGCCTCATCGATATAGTAGAAAATTTCTATATATATGCATGACGCCACTTGGAAATTTTTACATTTTCTCACAAATTCCAAGGGAGTTTTTGAAATTTTCAGAGCCTAGAACCTGCCAAAGCCCATAACTTCCTAACCACTTATCCAAATCACTCCATTCTCTAACCCTGCAACTACTGGAGGTAAGCTCTTTGTCATGGGGGCCACAAATGTGCCATTTTTTGCAAAAAAAATTTCACCATTTTTGTAACTCCCACAAAGGTTTAACTAAGAAATCAACTACTACACACAAAATTACAAGATTTAAACCTTTCCAACAAGCTTTGGTGACATTTACAATAAATAATTAATAAAATAGTCAATCTACCATGGTGCAACCTTAGCCAAATTTTAACTAATTAATGAGAGAAGGTATTCAAAACTTTAAAGTTATACATTATATCTACTAATCCATGGATATGTTGTAATCACAGATGGCCCTAAAAGGTAAGCACACGTAGGAAGCAAGACTGTCTCAACCAAGTGAGAAACAGCCTAGAATGGGAAGGGGCTAAGAATAGGCCCATGAAGAACCACTTACAACCCATGCCATAGGTCCTCTTAGGAAAGAGGTCTAGGTGGAATCTATTTAACAAATTCCAAAACTAGCAACAGCAACAAAACACTTCCATAGAGATGATGTAGCAGCTCAACAAGATAATCTCAAGGTGACCTTGATAGAAGCTTGCTTGAAGTAGATCAAATTAAAGGAGGAGCAAAAAATAGTGCTCCAGGAGTTAAACTTTTTCCCTTTCCTAGAGTAAGCACCAAAAGAAATGTAGGACCAACTAAAGACCTCTCCCATGTGGCCAATCACCACTTCCACCGAAGAGTGGTACATGGGAGAGACATTTTTATTTTGGAACAATAGGCAAGCTAGTTCAACAGTCAAAATTAATGACATCTTAGTGTCTTACTCAGTGCAGGCTATTGCTAAAGTGCTTGGGTTACCAAAAATAGATGCGAGTCTCATTGGGATTCCAATGTAGGAAAACCCTAGCATCAAGAAAGAATGGGTGCGATAGTGCTATGGTGTCGATTGTAAGGAGTATGGCGCACTCACACGGTAGAAAGGATTTAGTACAAGGTTGTAGCCTTCCACCTCAATCCCATGGTAGGTTCAAGCAAAGTCACCACCTTTTCTACCCATGCATGCATAGATTTGAGTGGGAGATTCTCTGTCAACCTTTCACATTTGATCTATCTAGAGATGGAGAAGTGGTTTAAAGAAAATGAACATGGAAAGAAGGCACTCCCCTTCCCATGCCTCATCAAGAAACGCTATCAGAGGGGAGGAATAGTCTGTTATATAAATGATGCTATTAGGCATGCTTTGGCCTCTAATTGGGTAGAGATGATGAAAGATAAGACACCTGCAACTACCATTCAAGAAGAGGAACAACCACCACCTCCCGTTGCCACTCAAACAACTGTGCCAGACATCACTGCAATTGTCCAATAGTTGCATGAATACCAAGAATGGCTCTTGAGCAAAGAAGAGTAATAAGTAGGCATGAGTGGCAGGGACCCATCTGTGTACATACCAATAATGAGTTACCTAAATGAGGTGGCCTAAACAATTAGCCTGATGGGTGGAGGTGGATCTATTTTCTCAGCCCAAAGAACGCAGTTGCTCGTGAGGTCAAATCCTAGCACTAGAGAGGTCACGATATCTCTTGTAGAACAATAATTACTCATAGAAATCTTTGGAAATGCCACAACCTTCTCAGTGCACTTGGAGGAAGGTAAAGGGGCAACAGTATTAGTGATGTAGTACCAAGGGCAAGAGACAGTAGTAAAGGTGGTTGCTAACCAAATTACCAAAACACTCAATGCACTTGTTGCATTTATACAAGACATCACTACACTAGACGATGTCCAAATGTCCACAGGAACCATAAGTAGCAAAATAGATGTAGCATAGTATGAAGAACTATTGGAGTAATTAGTGGGAACCAAGCAACCACTTCCATATGTCTTTGATCTTCTGGACAATATTATTGTAACCCAGTCAAAGATACTCAAGGTAAGGGGCAAAAACATCATCTTGAAGAGGCAACTCAAAATAGCCAAGGAGCTAAATGAACGCTTGGCTACTAAAGTTGCTGAATTAAGATCCCAAATTGCCGACCCTACATTCATCAACCCAACATTGAAGAGAGATGAAGCTATTAAATAACTTCACACTAGACTAAAAGGGGTTGAAGATGCAATGGAAACAACGACATTCTACTGATCCTTGGTAGAGGCCACACAACACAAAATTCAAAAGGCCTTAGATTAGACTTGTTAGGAGAATGTGCAATTGACTGTAGAGAACCATCACCTATGGAATGTTGATGAGCACAAGTAGTAATTAACTGACTTCATCCATCAACAATAGGAGTAACTTGCTAGAGAAAACACAACACTATGGAGATTGGTAGCAAAAAATAGAAACCTCTTCATGGAAAAGGTCCATGCCCTTTGCTAGAAGATTGCAATTGAGGTAGCTGCCTAGAAATCAGAGGCCTTTAAATTTGAGAGAGTCAAGGATCATTACAGAGATCAGGTTGTTCTATAGAAAGAAGTGAATGAAAAACACATATAGTTGACAAAGGTAAAAGTAAACGAAACCCTCTAGTAACTCCAACAAAGAAGAGAATCATAGTAGCCTATCGTTGATGGGATAGATGTCTATAATAAAGTGGAAATGCACATGAAGGAGTTGCAAACTAAGGAGATGATGGAATACATGGAGCTCGCTAATCTCCAATACCCAAATCTATCTATGTTGAATACCAAATGGCCATGGTTAGAACTAGAGAAGCAGGTGGCTAGCTCGTACTTATTGTACAAGGCTAAGTTCAAGCATCACAAAGACACCAAACAAAAGCTTATAGTGGTAAACACTAAACTCAAATTTCTCAAGGGAAAATACATTAATCAAAGATCTGCCACTGAGAACTTGGCCAAAAGGATGAATGACTACTAGGAGCTACATAACACATGTAGGGCATTCAATGTCAAACACAAATAGTTCATTGCCTAGTTTGTCAATGTAAAGGAGTTGTTCCTGATAATGTTATGTTAGTGAGACATCCCCATTCTAGTCTACATCTGTGATGCTGTGTGGATTATGAATGACCCCCAAAGCAAGGAGGAGAAAATTAAGGCATTACTAGATGCCTTTTGCCTTCCACCAAAGGTTGCAATCATAACATGATAGCCATAGCTACCTCAACTACCGCATGTGCCCAAAGCCGACGAAGGTCCTTCAAAACCTTAAGAGCCTTCACTACTTGGGACTATATGATCTTCTCCACCACCTTCATGCCATCAAAGCATGTGCTATCCAATTTTGTATAGTCATGTCATGGTATTCAATTTTTTGTCATGAACACCACAATTTTTTTGTAATGGGTTGATTTGTACACTTAGGCACTCAGTTTTGTTATGTCAATTTGTTATGTTTGAAGTCAGTTAATAATCCCATACCTTCCTAATTTTGTAAATGAACTTGAGGATGAGTTTTCATTCAGTTGTGGGGGTTATGATGAGTGTCAAATTGTCGTGTTGATAGGCCCCCACTAACATGGCCTTGTCAACGAGCCCTCGTCGATGGGGCCCCGTTTACGTGATGTTGCCCCATTGATGGGGCTACGTTGACATAACATTTACTACATCTTCAAGGCCACATCGACATAGCCCTGTAATAAAAACTATAAATACAAGCTCATAGCTGTGTTTATGGGACATATTGTCATAGTAGTAGTTGAGCTCTTGTAGTTTTTCCATTTGAGAGTTAGAATATTTCTTTGAGTGCCTGTAGCAAGAGTTAGAAAGTGTACGGATCTTTATTTGAGCATCGTTGTACTTGAATCACACTAGTGCATACAACAATAAAGATGAGCCTTTTGATTAAAACTTACAACACTTAGAATAGATTAATGAATTATTTATGCATTTATTTTTTCATTAATTATGCCATTAATTAAGCTAAATCAGACTTTGAGCTATTAGTTAATTATTTAAGGTAAATAGATTAAACACATAAGTATGAACGCTTCGAGCATAAACATGTATTTGCTTGGTAATCTTAGTAGCATTATTGGTTGATTCACCCAATAGCATAGCACTTGGTAACCTAGCAGTGGATATGTGGGTTCAAAACGTGTAAGGAAAGTGGGACCAAATGCTTATGTTAGGATCAATTAGAGATTAGTTAATTAGTTAAATTAAATTAGTTATTAAATTACTTCATCTTTCAACTTTAAGCACCAAGGAATATAAAACATAAAATAATAAAAATTATATGCCTTGATTACACTTAACCATACCCTTGTGCATCACAAGTGTAACTAGGAAGACAATGAATGACCATTAGGGCAAGGTTCACTTCCTAGAAGACTGGTGTACCAGAGACTATAGAGTCCACAAAATTCAACTGGATTGCACTTGAACACTTCGTGATTCATATGGTTGAGCATAGGGGTACCTTCAACTGCTCATCACTCCCCCACTTTAGTTATGCTTCTTTAGCTTCATACTTTACTATATTCATGATATTCATGTTATCCCACCCCAAGCACTTACACTAAGCACCCATATACCAATTGGGTAATTGAGCTCTCATCCAAGGGTTTCATTTAGATGGACATCTGACATAACATAATATTTCCCACTTGTGATCATATTTTGATTTACGTTTGATGAATCCCAGTTCTACCATGCATTCAAATATTGATTTGGTTTGTCCTTTAGGACACCCTTCTTACATTGGTGAACCTTTGATGTCGTAGGTTTCATGGCCTAGGCTAAATGCATGCTTTATAATTCAGTAGAGAGGTTCACATCCTATCTTTCCATAGTTTTTTGTATTCCACAACAATCTATATTGCATCCAAAAATTTCCTACACATTACTGTAAATCTTGCCCTATGTCATATAATGACCTCCTTTCATATGTTTAACACATTGCCACTAGATGGGCCATTATCACTTTGTCCTTATGACAACATTGTAATCAAGTTTTATTTAAAGAGACTAATTATTGTCAAAGATCAATAGTGGAAGAGTCACTCAAATGATAATAAAAATACCCAATAGTCTAGCCCCAATGATAAGGAGTAACTCTTAAATTCAATGGTATCATTAAAGATCACCTAGGATAGCTATAGTTAAGATCTGTCTTCTTCTTGTTACTTAGCATTGTTGAGGTGAGATGGCCATGAGGAGCTCTTGAGTGTTTCATAAAAACCTTTTTTCTAGAGATAACTGGAGCAATAACAAGTGAGATTAAAGTCTTCTATATCAATTCAGGTGGTGGCGGTGGCAACAAGTGATATATTTGATACTTCAAATTTTTTTAGACTTGGGATACTAATCTTGATGGCTAGATTGATGCTAGGCAATATGCTAATAAGGATATTAGTTTCTGTTATTGGAATTGATGTGTAGCAACATCACCTACAACTTAAAAAACAAATGCTTGAAACAAGGTAGACCCAAGGGCAAACAACTTCAATTCTTCTTCAAACATTAACCATGTGACTTAGGGATATTAGAGATAATAAAAAACACTATAGACCAAACATGTAATGAATTTTAACATGGATTCATGACTTAAACTTCTAAGAACATGTGAGAGTAATATTCTTATGAGAAATTAATAATTCAATGAAAATAAATGTGATGTTTGATTAAAATAATTAAAGTTCTAAAAATTCATTGGAGGGTAAACACCTGTTTTTTAGAATTTTGCCAATATTTTATAATTTTGTGAATATTCTTTGAATAGTCACATTATCAAATAATAACTATTCAGCTTCATTATTTTTTGAAAAATTAAATGTTGATGAATATTGATAATTGTCCAAATGTACCAAACAATTACCAATACTGGCACAAATTAAATTTAGCATTAGAGCAAAGATTAAATTAACATTGGAAAACTAGTAAAGCTACTTTGTTATATAGATAGAGTGATAAAAACAATTTGAATAATTCTTGAATAATCATTATGAGTAATATTTTCACTAACTTGTTGGGTACTTTACTAAAAAAAATTAGTTCTTAGGCTAAAGGTAACTAGGTTAGAGCAAAGTGTTAAGTATGTTTAAGACAAAATCACTTCACCATTGATCACTTAGTTGCTCTTAGACACTGCATGGAGTTTGCAAAAATGCCTAATAAAATTTTTTTATTTGTTTTATTGATTTTGCAAAAGCATATGACTTAGTGATCCATTCAAAACTATGGTTTTACTTGCATAAATTAGCCTCCCTTCAGATTTGATTGTAGCAACTCAAAGATTGTATGAGGAAGTGATTATTGAAATTGTAGATAGTAATTTAGAGAAAATATTCCAATTCTAGAGTAAAATTGGAACTAAGCAAGATTGTTCGCTTTCTCCAACTGTCTTTGACATCTTTATTGATGAAATGCATGAATGGTTGTGTAATAGGCAAGATAGTCATACTATCAAAATTGGATCCCAAGTAGTGAATCTTCTTATATATGTAGATGGTGATGCCTTTTCCAATACTATGGAAATTATGCAAAATTTGTTGCAAATTTTGGAAAATTATTATTGTTGATCTTTAAGTGAATATAGATAAAACCAAATTGATGATGTGGGATACCAAAAACTTCCATTTTGGAGGTACCAATGTGTAAATAGTACATTCTTTTAAATATTTGGGTCTTATTTATATGGACAATTTTTTAATGTTTTGTGTGCTTTTAAAAACAAGCACAAGGATTTATGATTATGGGCTTAGATGGTCAAAAAACAAATTTTTCATATTATCATTTATCCTACTATATTGTATGGATGTGTTATTTAGGGACTTGGACTAAATGCTAAATTTTGGAAAAATATTGAAATAGTGCAAAAAACTTTTCTTCTACAAGAGTTAAAGGTGTAGATGCAAACGCTTACTTAATGTTATTAGATGAATATGATTTATTACCTTTAGAAACAAAAGCATGGTATCAATTCATTGCATACATTGATAGCCTGCATATCTCAAGGCAAGACAAATTCTTTGAAGTAGTTCTTGAAGAGTTACAAGACAATGGTTGGTATTTTTAGGGGATGCAATGTGATGAGTGGTGAGGTACCCCTACACTCAACCATATGAATACAAGCGTTTCACGCACAATCTGGTCGAACTCCGTAGACAGACTTGTTGTGGTATCTAGATGGTTACTCATTGATCGTAGTTCGTTGTCTTCCCACCTGGACTAGTATTAGCTTTGTCACGTATGGTTTAGTCTAGAGTGAGGTGTATGATGTGTTCCTACACTAATGCTAGTCATGAGGATGATGGGAAATAATATCAACTAAACTAGGAGAGAGAGTGTGTGAGAGAGAGAATCTAAACTAGCCTAAGTGTGATGAGCATCT
>MNCI01006783.1:514962-541882 GCA_015680685.1 Gnetum montanum | reverse complement strand
TGTACAATTACAATCATCACACTGCAAGCATGCATTAGGAGAAAGGGTTGAGAGGAAAAAAACTGATAAAAAGTCCCTAACTGAATCTTCTTGCCTCTTATTTATAGATGAGGAGATAGGCTACGATATCGTGTACGTGATATTGTGTTTAGGCTGCGATATCGCTTACGGGATATCGTGGGTGCGATATCACAACCAACAATTCATGACTCATCATACCCCCACGACTGAATGAAAACTCGTCCTCGAGTTAAAGTGAGAACAAGCTCCATTGATTACACAGTGGATAGGTATGGAATTATTGACTGACTAGAATGGATTCATGCTGCAATGTGGAATTAGAACAAAATTAAGACACAACATGAAGAATGCAAAAGAAAATTCTATAACTACAAGATTGGGTGGAACTCATGTAGTTCCTGGTGGCAGTGGCTCCTCCATGGGTGCCTTTCCCTTGTCTTGGGCTCTAGGTCTTGGGATTTGATGGCGTTGAAGTATGGCCTGGAGTTTCTCCTCTTGTAAGGCCTTGAGTGCCTTGGCGTGTGTGTATGTTTGCGCTTGTGCCATAAAGGCATCCTAGTCAGCCTTCTCTTTTTCTTTCGCCACCCTTTTATTCTCTGTCAACAGTTTATTAAGTTGCTTGGTTCTAAAAGTGTGCAACTGATTCTAAGCAACCTTTGGCCCTATATTCGGAAGGTTTAATACTTCCAAAATGGCTTGAACAGAGAAATGAACAATCACACCACAAATGTTAACCGTGGTGCCTTGTTCTTTGTTGTGCCAAAATTGGTACATTTCCCCTAAGTACCAGATACCAGTTTCAAAAAGGGTAGGCCATAATGGGGACCCTTTGAGGTGATCCCTAATGGCCTCCAGAGCAAATTCTGCGAAAGGTCCAAAGTTTAATTCCACGATTACTACAGTAAATATGGACCTTTTATGGATGGCCTGAACACAATCCTGGGGCAACGTGAGATGTCGTCCCTGTTCAGATGTTGTAGCAACTCCTCCTTCTGCCTGTCTTGATTTTACAGTGGCAAGGTCTTGTTGGTAGATACTAAATGATTGTTCCTCCTGCTCTGCATGTTGTTTGGCAGGAATGTGTCCTTCACCTCTCCTAGGTTGCTTAATCCCACCTTGAGCAGGACCTTCCTGTTGTCCGCGTTTCGGGGCCATCTGCAATCACATGGGGCCAATCGTTAGTAAGGTTGTTATCAAAGTTAGTTTATACCTTACTGCTTACCTTAATGAATTTGTTTTATCTCCGTGTGATGTTAATTATTTGGAGAAAATGTCCCTAAATGATTATAATATTTAATCCTCTTTACTTAGGTGGTTTCCAAATCTAGTTTCCTGGTATAGCTAAGGAGATGAAATTGTTTTTGGCACATTTATCCTTAATTTTATAATTAATTACCCTTAATAATGTCTTTTAGGCGATGACAAATTTCAAAAAATTTATGCACTATTCGATGTGTGCCTCCTCCCCATGACTAAGCTGAACACTCCAGGTTCAAGTAGGTTCAAATAGAATGAAAATTGGAGGACCAGCGAGCGAGTTATGGATATGAAAGCAAGGGGCGCACAATCATGAGTTGTAGAGAGAAATTGGAAAAACTTCCCTTACATGAACAGTTGCAAATGATGTTAAGTAGCATATGGGGGTCATGTATATATATATTTTTGAGATGCAATATCGCGGCCTATCGATGTTAGGGCACTATGGAATATGTCAAATTTTTAAGATTTTCCTGAAAGTAATGATGGAAACTAAGGACATTTGGATTGTTGTTAAAGGGTTCCAGGGTAATTCAACTAGTTTTGAAGGCACAAAAATTATGATGGTGTGGAATTTATCAATAAGGACCTTGGGTGGTAAGGGAGAAAAAGGCTATGTGATGGTTCATAGGAATGTCTGAATCTGAGGGATACTAATAAAGGAAAGAATATTGTTGAAAATATGTTGAGGTTAATAGATGGTGTGTGAAAGATGTGTTATGAGTGCAAATTACAACAAATTACGCAAGGGGGTCCTTCCCAAAGTATGTTCCAACCTATAATGCCCTTGCGTAACCACACCTTAAAATGTCCGTAGGCATTAGAAGGGTTAAATGTAATCCACACTGGTTCCACAAAACACACACATGTAAGTATCACTAGAATGAGGTATGAATTCTATGCTACACGAGACATGAACTACAATTACGTGAATAGCGAGATGAGACGGAATATAGAAGGGATTGTAGAGATTGGGACATGAGGTAACTGACCCAGGGCATAATGAATCTTGTGTGTAAAGCATGATTAATGTGTCATTAACACGTCGTTCCAAGATCAGGACCAAGTCCATTCCTCTGATCAGTGACACTGCATTGTTTCATCCCATGATGAGCGACTATGAGAGTACCATAACAACAAGGCAGACGATCACTTGGCATTTTATTCAAGGGAGGAGTGATTTTTACTTTGTGGCACTTGCTTTGTTTATTGTTTTTTTTTTTCGATTACTGAATCCAAAGAAGCCACCAACCTTCAGAAATGGGTGCATGTCTTTCCAGTGGAACCCCCTAGAACAACATTGGATTTTTGAGTGCCTTTTGATTACTCTTACTCCCATTTTGCATTAGATCTACAAGGATCTTAGTACAACCATGTTGCGTGATAACTCTCATAGACATCACCAAAGAGAATCCGCAAGTCCCCTTGATGTCACACCCTAATCATTCCCTCTTGGTCCATCCTTCTTCATTATGGGTACAATGAACACAAAATTAATTTTAAGTTTTAAGAATGTCAAGAATATCACTGTACCCTCGAGCAGAACCTCTTATTTGTAGAATGGATGAGTGGGTGTAATGGGCTCATTGTCCAAATAATTGATTGTTCGAGACTCGATAACATAGAACACACCTCAACCAGTGAGCCACGTGAGTGTTTTATTCGTAGATGAGATTACTTATAAAAAGATAAAACAAGAATTTGAAAAATAAAAAATTGGAAAACAAAAAATTGTAAAATTAAAAAAATGAAAACATATTTATTAATATTGCTTGTTATTAAAATGGGGAATATCCCTCATAACTAAACGTTTGAGCATGGCAAGGATTAATAAATGAAAGATGAGGATCCTTGCATGTTGGAAACATTAAAACTCGATCATACTTACCCCATTGGGGTTCACACACTTGATTATAGTAAGCATAGTGGGGCAATTTATAAGATGTGGTTCCCTAATAAAGAGTTGACCCACTATGATACTTAAGATTGTAGGATGGTATGCAAGGATCAGGATGTCACTCTCCATGGCTATATTCATGGGCCGTATGGTTGTTGGAGTGTTAATTGGTGGCCTTGATGAAGTAACATAAGGCGTTGGGTTCGAAGAGAAGGGTGCACCATAGTGTTGGACTTGTGCTGAGTTGGAGAATGCAGTGGCCTTGGAACTATATTGTCTCTTCCTATAGTCATGTCTAAAGAAGGGACGCCTTCAATGTTGAGGAGGTCTCTCACTGCTATTGGCAATAGTAGCACAAGTAATGTTTGTGGGTTGTTGCTGTGGTTCAGACACTTTAGGAACAGTAGGTGGTGATGTAGAAGGAGGGGAAGGATGAGAATGTTGAAATTTAGGAGAAGTGTAAGGTACACAAGGCGGTGGTTGTGTTGAGAACATGGGCTGATAGTACCGAGGAGAATCATAATGCGACAAGATAGAGTATGTTGACGGAGTTGGGGAAACAGGATGTTGGACTAGATAAGCATTTGGATTCGGATGATATGAAAGGTGTCTCCAATTTAGGGATGGCTTCCCCCACAACTGGGATTGTTGCCACTGTGATTGAATACAGTATCTATGTATGAATTCTAGGTGTAACGTGTTTCCCCAATGCTCATATAAATATAACAAGATTGGGCATTGGCCCTTGGGGTGATCGTATAGGCAAGTGCTGCATTCATGTGCATGATCGGTAGTTGAGCTCTTATTTCCCTCATCCCTTCTTTCTGATTGTCCAATGATATTTTGTCCTGCTTCTCAAGTTGTCAAAGCTCTCTCTCCAATAATATTGATATATTCCTCACACTTTTTATGCATCGATTCCAGCACCTTATTGATCTTTGCCTCGACTTCCTCTAATGATTGTTGTACTGGCAAAGATGGTTCCTCCTCCTTGAGATAGGTTGATTTCTCCCTTTTGTGATTATGGACCTTTGTTAAGTTGAGATTTTGGTCCCATTGATGTTCTTCAACACTCTCCCATCTAGCCACATCTCCTTCTTCTTTTGCTACCCACTTAATAAGCTATTTGAATTGATGGGTTCATAGTTCGTATAGTTGACCTTGGGCATACATCCCTAGGGTCTCTCTTGTTTCATCATGAAGCCCATCAATGATATGGTACATTAGCCTTTCCTCGGAGAACTCATGGCCTGTACAGTTATTTAACATTGCATAATATCTTTCTAGGGCCATGTCCAAGGGTTCATGTTATGCTTGTTTCCACTCTTGGATTTGTTTCAAGGACAACACTCTTGCGTAAGTTTGATATCTTTCGTTAAAGAGTTCTACCATTGTTTGACAACGTCGTATTGAATTTGGTTTTAACGATCTATACCATACTTTTGCTTGACCAACGAGTGTCATAGGAAAGAGCTTGAGTTTTTGCCAACCGTTATCAATGTTGTTCAATGCACAGGCATCGTAGAAGGCTTGTAAATGTTGCTGCGGATCTAAGTCATAGCCTCCTAAGAAATTGGGAAAGTTGTTTAAATTGAGCTTGGGTAGGCGGCTCTCTTTACGAACAGCCTCTTGTATTTGCGTTAAGCTTGTAGTGGCCAGTAGGGGTTCATCGTTGTCGAGTAAGTTGTGCTTTTGTATGTTGGGATGATGTTGCCTTCGTTTATGTTTATAAGAAATCCCCACCTCGGATTGCGTACTCCAATCTTCATTGTCATATAATTTGTTGGTTCTCCAAGGAATTGCCTCACTAGATGTCGCATTATCGTAGTCTTGTACAAGAGGCATGGTTGTGAAATTGTGTGTGAATTTGTATGTGACTTTTTGAAATTATTTCTTCCTAACAGATATATTGTTAATTCCTATATAGCAACCTTGTATGATATAACTAATCTAGATAACTAGCACTGTCCTTGGCAACGGCGCCAATGATGAGTGGCGAGGTACCCCTACACTTAACCATACAAATATGAGTGTTTCAAGCATGATCCGGTCGAACTTCGCAGATGGACTAGCTGTGGTATCTAGATGGTTACTTGTAGATAGTAGTTCGCTGTTTTCCCACCTGGACTAGTATTAGCTTTGTCACGTATGGTTTAGTCTAGAGTGAGGTGTATGATGTGTTCCTACAATAATGCTACTCTTGATGATGATGGGAAATAATATCAACTAAACTAGGAGAGAGAGTGTGTGAGAGAGAGAATCTAAACTAGCCTAAGTGTGATGAGCATTCGTTCCTTGATCATCTGTACACATCTTGGACCTCATGCACAACTACCACTGGGATTACCAAGTGCATGGCCTAGGTACGCTATTGGGTTACCAAGTAGTCACACTTAAATGCTCGTGATTAAGTCATACTCATTTCGTGTTACTAGGAGATAAGGGTAGAGAGATATTAACTAAGAAAACAGTAAATAACAATAACAATTAAATAATTAAGCTAAGTGGATGTTGCAATGATGAAGTAATCTCGCTCTTTATTGCCGATCATGTGCGTGTCTAAGTACGTCACACTCGAATAAGGATGCCGTATAATTACAATCATCACAATGCGAACATGCATTGGGAGAAAGGGTTGAGAGGAAAAAAACTGACAAAAAGTCCCTACCTTAATACTAAAACTACCCCCTTCCAAATCTGCTTGCCTCTTATTTATAGATGAGGAGATAGGCTGCGATATCGCGTATGTGATATTGCATCTAGGCTGCGATATCGCGTATGTGATATCGCAGCCAACAATTCATGACTCATCACAATGGTTGAGAAAATTGTATATCTCTTGGAAGGATGTGTAACAAAATCCTAAGCATATTCAACAGCTAGTTAAGCAAAAGGTTTTAACATAGATGTGGTCTAATATGGAAGGTAAGAAATAATTTTACTTACACTACATGAGATCTAATAAATTAGATGTAGAAACTCACTATCTTTGAACTACTATTCCACTTAAGTATCAGAATGCTATTAGCAAACTTTGCTTAAGTTCTCATCATCTTAAAATTGAAAATGAAAAATGGATTTAACTCCCTTGAGAAAAGTGTATTTCTAGGTTGTGCAAATTAAGAGCCTTTGAAGATGAGTTACATGTGTTTCTTTCTTGTGTTGTGATTACCGATTTGAAATACTATTATAATGTTACAACAAAAGGTCTTTATGATTTGCTTTTTATGCCCCCATTAGTGCTTGGTCAATTTGTAAAATCTATCTTTAATGTTCATAAATATGTAATATCTATCCAATAGATCCTATGGGTCTTTGGATGTAATAAAGTTTCATTTCATTTCATTATTGTAATATATTCCAATATAGGCGGAGCATCAACTTTAGATTTGGTATATTTTTGTCCATGTTGTAGTTATTATTTACATTGTTTATAAAATACGGTGTATATTGTACAAGTATATACAAATCGAGTTTACTTAGAGGTGTGTTCAATTGGTATTTGTTTTAGAAACATAAGAAATAAGAAAAGTTGCTATTTTTGATAGTGAAACTAAAGTGCAAACACTTCTCTCGTCATTTTAGCATTGTATGAAATTTTAAAGTTTTTAAATATAAAGTAAATTATAGTATTGTATTTTAAAATATCTTTATATATATGGCATTTTAAAATGAGGAAAAATCGCCTAATTTCATAATTAGTAACGAATTATCCCAATCAAGAATTGATTAACGTCCGAATAGATATACTGACGGTCCGGATACATACACCGAATCCAAAGTAAAAACTACAGCAAAAACGTGATTACAAAGATTCCTGTGTGAATATCCGGAGCTGGATCACGACCACCATATGGAGGAGCACCAGCAGCCAGAGCAGAAGCAAGTTGAGCAGGAACACAATCGTGAATATGGCGGCAATTGGAGCCCTGTTACTTCTTGTAATAATGTCAATGTCAATGCCAATGCTACTGCTAATGCTAATGTTAATGGCGACGACAAGATATTGGGCGTGAAGCTCCTGGAGGATGTGGCTGCCGCAGCCTGCAGACTTTGGGGCGGATCTCACACAGTTTTTTCGCTCTACCTTTCAAAATCCAAATCCAGGCAGGCGGAGACGACGACGACGACGACAACAACAACAACAAAACGAAATCAACGAAATCAATTCCTCTCACGCGCTTCATTCTATGAAGGTGATGGGGCAGCGGCAGCGGCAGCACCCACTAGTCATTGGTTGCAGGGCATCCAGACCTCCGCGGTTCAGGCTAAGCTTTTGCAGGTACGTAACTGCAATCAATCATGCCTTGCCTAGTTGATTCGTCTTGCGTGATTGATTGACCGAACGCATTCTTCGTTGTTCACTGATTGGACGTAGATGCAGTGCAGGTTTGGAACTTTCCTGACAAAGAGACCGGGGAGCCTACTTTACCATGGGGCCTCAATCTGGGTATTGGAACGACTCTGGACATGGAACGCACCGGGTTTCTTGCGTTTAAACTGAGATTGCAGAGTAAATATGCGAGATTGCATCTTCTTCCGTCGCCCTATTTCGAGCTTCGCAGTAGATTTCCGCTGGGGGATTTGCCTGTGGGTGTATGCTTTAGATACAGGTACACTGACTGAATTCGGTTTTGTGTGTGCACGCTTTCATGAATGGCTTGGGGCTTTATCAAAATGAAGATTTACGATATATTTGCCTTTTCACGGAAAGATTTTATCTTTTTACAATGGTATCGTTCCACGGTAGCGTTGAACAGGCTCTACGAAATGTGTGTAGCCATTAGTGTGAAGTCCTAAAATAGCATTAAAAGAATTAAACCATGAATTTTTGCAAAAGTGATAATGCTCAGAACAAATAAAATCCTATCGCAGAAAACTAAAAATTACTCTGTAAAATCATTTGGTAGAGGAGAACTTGCAGTACTAAACACTTATTATTTAATTGAAACCGAAATTTTATTTTGTTCATATCCGAAATTTTATTATGTCCATATCTATTGTACAGTAGAAATATACATTTCTTGACTGATCAAATTTGCAACTGTAATATTCTTAGATGATAAAATCCCATACATGCTCTGCTAATTGTATACCTCAAATGATGAGGAATAGGAGCAGATGAACAACTTACTTTTGAATTAAGACCTCATATAAAAATATTCAAATAGAGATGTTTTTTTCTTCCTACATTAACCCAAAGTTTTTGAAATATTGCTTGTTTTACCAAACTGTAAACTAGGTTCGGATGAAAATAGAAAATGTACTTTTGAATATTCCAATTATGAAGCTAGAGAGCTCCCTCATGAAGCCATCCTTTATCATGAATTTCCATCATCACTTTTTTGGAATATTTGTCTAATAAAGATGCAGAAAGATTATGAGTGTAGGCTATAAACTGATTAATAGTTTCAACATCTAACAACATCATCTCTGCTTCAAGAAACATAATCTCATATTATCTGTCTCTTCACTTTAAATTCATCAAGCAGAAAAATCTTCTGTATTTTTTGTATCTATTTCAATATTCATTTGATACCACAAGTCTCCATACAACACAGTCATAAAGAATAATAGGTTGAACAATGACATAATCAATTTGTTTCAGATATTTTAAGCTAAAATAAATTTCTTCTGATATATGCTTTTTAAAGAAAATGAGGCTTTTATACTATTTGGAACTCTTTGAGTAATGCACTGATCCCATTTGTAATTGCGGGAGCATTCTGGCCCAATATGTTTGTAAGAGGAAATTATGTCCACATGTTCATGTCCTATAGTAAAACTGTACATCTTATTATAGGGTACAACAAATTATTATTTTTGTTTTTTGGACATTAACTTTCATTCCTGAATGCTGGCAAAAGTCATCATTCCATTGAAATTAAAATGTCTCCTTCTCAGACATATTGTAGACGAACTGTTGATATTGGGTGCAATGTCTCATCCTTGAAACAGCTGCATTTGCAGGCAGCAAATGAAAGGTTAAATAATGGTTCACAGTTATTGAATATCACAGTACCATGAAACTATATCCAATCACCTTTTTTGGTATTTTTTCTTATGGCTATCATGGTAATGATAAAGTGCACTGAACAGTTTATAATCCCAGTTGAAGTAGAAAAGGCATCAGCTAAATGACAGTTCAGTTGAAGTGACAGATATTCTAACAAGGCTGGTCCAAAGTTTTAAATCATAGGTCCAAAAATGGTAACACCAAAGACATATGCATGTGGGATAGAAGGGTATTGAAACTTACTGGTGTCATTGACGCCTGTAGAGGAAGGATAAAATTTTTAAATTAATGGAGGTAGGAGGAGGGAGGGAGGACTTAGCCCAGCCCCATTTTGTTGGGACAAGGATGAGGAGGAGGAGAAGGATAGGGATTGAAAAGGTTATTTAATTTAAACGTTATGTTTTCAGCTTGATTGAAATGTTCTAAAGGCAATTCAAGCTGTAAAGAGAGTTTAAATTAAAGATTCTGCCATGTACTTTTCTCATCTCAACCTTTGAAAATGAAAGCTCCTTTGGATATGTAGATCTTTACAAAAAACATAACGTTGCAGAGTCAATTGCTCAGAGACAACAAAGAGGCAAGCTTTGTAATTCATAAATTTCAATAAATGTAACAGCTATTTCTCTTTGACCAAGCTCATTTATTTCTAGCAAGTTGCATGTTCTCCATGAACAAGAAAAAAATGTTAAACATTTTATCCGGTTGATATTCTATGAACTGTGACAGCTAGATCAGTTGCATCCTATATAGATAGGAAGTTGCTGATGAATATGGTAATTAAATTGGACCTTGTCTGAATTGCTTTTTTTGTTTTTGTTTTTTTAAATCTCATCCTTACACTTTGTTTTTCAACTTTTTCACTAACCTCTCTCTAGAAATTATGGGGGCTTACCGGTTATGTGGAGGATGTCCATTTATTTCATAGGCAGATTTGATATAGAGCGCCCCAGTATCTCATGGATTTGTAGGAATTTTCTTTATAAGGGTATGAACAACATAATCTTTCCCATTGGTTATATCCTTTTTGTTACATGCTCTAGTGTCCTAAAAACAGTCCATGCTATTATCACATACAATTGACAAGATGAAGAAATGTGACTTAGGCTGGAATTGACATAATAAATTAGTGTTGTCGTGGGGTTAAAATTGAAAATTTGAGCTTAGTAAGATTTGAAAATTGTAAATGGAATAGAAGCATCCAAGAGGTTGTCATGGAATTTGTGAACATTGAAATTCTTTTATAGAATGGGACCTGTTTATTATTTCTTAAATCCCTGAGCAATCAATTGTGACTAAAGATGAATAAAGTATGATTCAAATTGTTTTGCAAAGAAAAAAAATGACATTTATGTCAAGATTTTGTGTGATGCCCAAATTTTATCTTTGTTTTTTCTCCATCCCTATCATTTAAATGTTTGTGTTTTTATGTTTTGAAGTTATGTATCAAAGAAGCCTAGAAAGCCAAGAAATAGAAAACCTTAATAAAAAATAGTTTATACTAAAGACAAAAGCAAAAGGAGAAAACTTAGTCCCACATGAGAAGAAGTTCCAAATCCTCTCCACTGTTCAAGCTATAAATAGAAGCCAACAGCCTCTCTTGTAACAAAATGAAGCATAGTGCAATGAGGTGAGGATGTCTCTTCTCAAACATTTCTTCCTCTTTTCATGCTCCATCTTTTATCCATTTGAGTGCTTATTATAGTTCAAGATTCAAAGAAGAGCAATCCTTTCTATTCTTGCATTCCTGCAGCAGTAGTTTTCTCAATTCCAAGCTCTCCATGGTAGTTCTTAGTTGTTGAAGCTTTCACAATTCTCACACTCAAACCTTCACCACTCTCTTGTAAGATTTGGCTCATTTGAAGGTGCTCATGCATCTCAAGCTACATTTTTGCTCTTTCATGGCCTTTTCATTTGTGCTTAATTCGGCAATGTTTATTTTTTATTTTGCATGCACTAGTTACATGGATATTGTAGAAGTGTTTGTAGAAATGTTTATGCATGTCTGTTGGCAAGAAAGCCACTCTACTGTAAATTTGATGTCTAGTTAATGCATGTCTGTTGGCAAGAAAGCCACTCTACTCTAAATTTGATGTCTAGGTAATGCATGTCAATGCTTTTTCCTCCAATATGTTAATTGAATATGTATGATGTTTATTATGAAGAATGTTATTAGAGATTGAAGGCTTTTTTGCATGCTTTTGGGGCAGGTTTCATTTAAAGAGAAAAGCCCGTTTCAATGGCTATAGTTTGAATCTCTATTTGGCATGTTTGATGTAAGAATTCAAGAGATCCAAACCTCTCAATGCTTGAGGTCCTCATGCTTTGTATTTTTGGGCACATTTCATGTCTTGTAAGCAACATTTTAGTCCATAGTTTGAGCTCTAAGCCTGGGTATATTGCATGCATGTTACAGCCCTCTTTTGTTGATGTTATGGGCATATAATCTCTTGTCGATGTAATTAAGTTCTCAAGCCTTGAGCCTTTCTTGCCATGGCACAATTTTGAGCACCTTATGTGCACATGCATGCCTAATTTGTTGTCCAAATTCCATGTCAAGTTGCCTAGCCAGTGTAAAGTTCATTTGCCCTTTCAAATCCATCATTATGAGGCTCATATTGATGAAATACCATGCCCTCAATAGATTTGGGACCTTGAATATTCTATACCTAAGAATTCACGGTTGTTTCCACACTTGGACTACACAACCTGAGGCAAATTCAATGTTTATGTTTCTATTTTAGTGTTCAGTGCAACCTTAGCATCACTGAGAATAGCTCACACTCAAAATAGAGAGCAGTACAACCTGTAGGATCCCTTGTGCCTAACTTGTGGTGCCCTCACAGCTGACATAGAAACACAAAGTGTTGAGCATGACTTGCACTTTAGTCATGGCTGTCTCATTTGTTGTTCTATGCAAACCATAACCTGTGGTGGCGTCACAATCCACTTGTAGCACATTGTAGGCCTTCAAAATTCATAGATCCTGACACCATCCCCATGTGGTGCTTTTGAATTAATAGATCGCAATTCATGGCTAGGTTGTGGTCAACTTGTGAAGCTTTAGAAGCAGCCTCCAGCTATCAGTGACTTGTGGTGAACCCATGATGATAGAGAAAATGCAGGCTCCGACCTCCTTTAACTTGTAGCCAACATGCGACAAAATCATGGTTCCATTACATAGCCAAGCCCATCACCTCACCATTGTTGATCTTTGACAAGTTATGTTAGTACAATTTATGTAATATCATTTTGTATGGAGAAAAATTTATGAATCTTTTAACATACATTTTCTTGGTCTGGTGGTTCATCCTATTCAAGATGAATTTTCCAAAATATTCATGTTTGAAAATGTTTTTGAACATGTTCTACTGTCTACATATCATGCTTTTACTAATTTAGTATGATTTGTTTCTTTTTGTGTTCATTTATCCTTAAGATATACTTTATATATAGTTTACTATCAAGGTATGAATTCTTTGTTCATAACTAAACGCATATTGTATAATAAAAACTCCTACTGTAAGGGAGTTTTTAAAGTTTTTATTATACAATAGGAGTTTTGTAAAGTTTTTCTTTGTGGGGATTTTAATGCTTTGTGTTTAACTAAGTCTGATTCAAAGGCTTGTTTGGAATTCTCAATTAAACTTTAGTGAAGAGCTCTATTTAGTTCACAAAAGATCATCTATTAATCATAGTACAAATCAGAGAGGTATTCATTTCTTAGAGTGGGGTTGTGCTTTTGATTTTTTAATCCTTAATGGCATTAGCAAATTTCTTTCCTCCTCTCATTTCACCCTTACTAGGCACCAAGGTAACTCTTCCATTAATCTGCTCTTGTCTACTCATGATAATATAGATGTAGTGGAAAATTTTCAATTAGGAGAAAAATTCCCAGAATCTTCTCATCATTACCTAAAATTCACAATGACAATATGTTGATCAAGATTGACAATGAGTGGCTAATATGTTGATCAACAATGACAATGAGGTAGATTTGATGAATGTTCTTTTGGTCTACATCTGCGTAGGTGCAGATTAAGAATTGGCCTACTTGTAGAAAACCTTAGTTTGATGTAGACTATTTAATGGCTTGTAAAGATTTTATAGCTTTAGCTGAGCAATCATAGAAAGCTTATTCTTTTTTTTTTTTAAAAAGTTCATTAAAGAAGAGCAAGAAAGAATGATTTGTGAGCTCCACTCAAATCCAAAGAGCTTTTGGAATTTATTTCGAGATAGACAATAGCATGGTTAGGATTTTTCATTATCTACTATTCAAACTTTCTTCAATGACCTTTTTAATCAAGAGGCTCCCTCGACTATGTAAGATGACTTTAGTGTTCTTGAGTTATCCCTTGATGATGTTTCTGTAGGAATTCAAAGATTATCTTCTGGGAAAGGTGTTAATGTTAATGGATTATATGCAAAGCTTCTTAAATGAGGTGGTCCATTGGTGAAAGTAGTTTTAAATATTTTTAATAAAGGGCTTTAGCATGGTTTGGATCACTCTTGGTGTTCTAGTCAAGTAGTCTTGCTTTTCAAAAAAGGAGATAGGATATATCTTAATAATTATCGATTGATTGCAATCAATTCAGTTTTCACGAAGCTCTTAGGCACTATTTTGGAGAATAAAATTAGTTCATGGGCAAAAATGCAAGGTCTTTGTGCTCAATCACAAGCAGGCTTCAAGAGGAATCATTCTACTATAGACTATCTAATAACTTTGCGTTATTGTCTAAAGAAAGCAAAAAGGCCCAACCATACAACTTTTATCTATTTTGTTTATTTCTCTAAGGCTTATGATTTTGTTGCTTGAGATAAACTTTGGAAGAGATTGGATAGCATTAAAATTCCACAAGATCTCTTTTTTGTTGCTAAAAGAATTTATGAGACGTTTAACATTCTTATTGAAGATAATCTTATTGGAGAAGGAACAATTATCAACAGCTTAGTTAGAGTTAAACAAGGTTGTCCTTTGTCCCTTATCCTTTTTGGCTTATTTATAGATGAATTTGAGGAACAGATGCAGAATGCCTCTCATCATAGTATGTTAGTCAATGGATTATTTTTGAGCATGCTTCTCTTTGCAGATGATGTGGCCTTGATTACAAAATCAACTACATGGTTAAATTATATGCTTCACATTCCTCATGACAATTGCAACCATTTTGGTATGAAAGTTAATATTGATAAAACTAAAAATCTAGGTTGTGGTACTAGAAATAGAAATTACAATTTTTTCCTTGGAAGAAAAAACTTGATATATGTGAATCTTATAAATATTTGGGAGTTGAATTTCCCAGTAATTATAGTTGGAATACCCTTATTACTCAAAGGGTTTCAAGTGGCATATGAGCTCTATTTGCTCTAAGAAACAATTGTAGCAAGAAACAAATTTTGGCATGGAAGATCCAAAGAAAACTTTTTCATAGTTTTGTCCAACTTGTATTATTATATGGGTGTGTTGCCTGTGACCTCTTTCTACACATAATTGGAAAAAATTAGAGCAACATAAGCAGAATTGTAAGATATTTTCTTGTTTAATAATGGTGAACGCTGCAGCATAGGTAGTTGAGTGTTTCTTTGGTGCAGATAATCGCATAGTTGAATGGTGAGAAGCATGCATTCGTAATTCTTTGGTTGGATTGTTGGCTCAGAAGACATGGATAGACATAGGAATTGCCACCATGCAAATCTCTGCAACTTTGGCGATGGGCGAATTCTCCTTTTGAGCAAGGTTAAGTTAGCTGAGTCTGTCCTTAGAATGCAGGGTTCTGAGATTAGATGAATATGAAATTTCTCTAATCCTTTGATTGCTGCTAGTATTTCCTTCTCTGCTGGCCAATAGTTGAGCTCATGTTTCTGGAATATGCCTGATGCATATGCACATACCTCTTCGGTTTCTCTTGTGTTACTCGTTCTGAGAAGCACTGCTGCCCAAGCTTCATAACTGGCATCCGTATTCAGGATAAACAGACCTTTGATGATTGGATTTAATGGGGGTAAGTGCTGACATTCTTCTTTCAGCTGTTGAACTTGCGTTGTTGCTGCTGCAGACCAGTGAAATGGTTGCTGATTTTTACACCAGCGAATCTCCTTTGTCTTATCTGAAAATTTGTCAATATGTTTTGCAACATAGTTGACACATCCTAAAAATCTGAGACACTGTTCTTTGTTTTCAAGCTTGTCTGGAAACTGCGTAATCTTTTCTAACACATGAAGCTGCATATGAATCTTTCCTTCTTTGATAATAACACCTAAGAACTCAATTGAAATTATGCCGGATCTGTTCATGCCGATTTTTCTTGAGTGGTGCTGGAATTCTTGTGAGAATGATTCTCTGTCTGATCTCCTTATTAGGCTGCGTACACACAATCATTTCTGAATCAACTGTGTATGGACCAATGCTGTCCATAAAATGTGCACCTAATCCTATGTCAAAACCATTGTCAGATATCTGCACAAAATTTGTTGTTCCCACATACTTATCATTTAATGAAACTGGAACATCAAAGGCAAAACTTGTTAACTGTCTAACACCATTCATTGTTTCCAAAGTGACTGGCTGATGCTGAACCCATGTTTCTAAAACATCCTTGTGGCAGAAATTAAGCGGTGCTCCTGTATCAATAAATGCCTGGTATTTTCTCCATTTTGTTTTTCCATCGACTGCAATCTTGATTGGAACTAACAATATACTGTGTAATGAAAGAAGATGCTTAATTTGATGTTGGACCTTACTGTCTGCCTTTTTTGCTGTTGAAGCAAACTTCACTTCAGCTGAAACTGGAAATCTTTTCTTCTAGGGCATGATTAAGAACTTTGGCACTTTGTTCATCACCTTCTTTGGCACCTTTTCATCACTTGAATCTTCTTCTGAATTTGCTCTTGGGAGCGTCTCTTTACATCCCAATGTTGATGAAGTGCTTGATTCTGTGTCTCCAAACCACTTTGATGATTCTGGAAACGGTTGTTGATCTAACTCTGGATCTGATGACTGATTTTCCATCCATTGATTGATCTCTGACAAATCTCCTAAAGAAATATCTGAAAACCAATCTTCTAAACGATTCTGAGGCTGAGGCTGCATCATATTGCTTCTGAATGCAATATCTGCTTCTTCGTCAACTGTGCTAGTTGGTTCTTCACTTTGTGTAGACACACTGTTTTCCTCATCAGATAATAGCTGGATAGCATAAACTTGCTCTTGGACTTGTTCTTCAGCTGGATCTTGGACTGGTTCCCAATCTTCACTATAAGCTTCAAAGAATGCTTTTATCCTTGGATCGTTCTTCCTTTGCGGGCATTCATGAGCATAATGACCTTGATTCTTACAAGCATAGCATGTAACCTTCTTTCTTGAGACATTTCCCTTACGCTTTTTCACAAAAAATCTTTTTCTTGAAGACTTGAATGTTGGTTTCCATTTTCTTCTGAAAAACCTTGGTTTGGTTGATCGTCTTTGTCTGAATTTGGTAGGCATTCTCCTCTTTCTTCTTGGAACTCTTGGAGGCTTTCCGAATGTATCAACGCCATCTAGATTTGCACAATCTTCCGCAGAAGGCAAAATGTTTTGCAAGTTAATGTGATAACATGCAAATTGCAGTTCTTGTCTCACCATGTGCACCAAATCTGCAAAATATGTCAAAGATAAATCACATTCTTCTCTAAGGCTTTGTAGAGCACTATTAGCCCAAGTTTGGCAGGCAAACTTCCCAAATAGAGATACGGGATCATCTGATCTCTGTGCAATGCTAATCTGTACACTTCATTAGCATATTCTACGCTTAGCTTCCTCTGGCTAAGCAACAACTTGTCTTTCAACCTTAAATTAGCTGACAAATCCACAGTGAATTCTGTAACTAAAGCTACAAAAACTCCTTGTAAACCAGTACCTATTATTTGTTCCTGCTTTTGTTTCCAGCTTAATGAAGTTCCAGCTTTTGTAATGCCAGTTTGAAGCCAATATGAGCAAGACTTTTATTATCTATTTGATGTGCTACTTGCTTCTGATCCAAATAGTTCTGCTATTTTACATCCTCTGCAATCTGTGCGCCTTGTTTTCCGTGGGGGTGAAAGAACGTGGAGTATAGGTAATGAGAATTTTGCAATGGCAGTTAATAGTTTGGCTCTTATGGATTTTTCAGCGTTTCAAGGTGAGTATACTTGGAAAAACTTGAGGCAGGACAATGAATGTATCAAAAGCAAGTTAGATTGCATTATGATGACAGATGCTTGGCTTAATTTATTTCCATTTGCAAGAGCTCAAAGACTTACTAGGGCCTCTTCTGATCATTGGCCTCTACTCCTGTGGACTGAAGAATTACAGTGATCGAAGCCTATTTTTAGATGGGAGCAGTATTGGAATGATTCTTCAGATGTGCATTAGATCGTTGAGCAGCAATGGCAGTTGACTGTGCAAGGTATTCCTCAATACAGGGTTTTGCAAAAATTTTAAAGTTTGAGACAAGCAATCTTCACTGAGAAGTGACTTAATCCCTCAAATTGGAAGCAAAGAAAACAAGAGTGTTTACAGAATATTCAGGAAGTCCAGAGACATTTGTTTGAACAAGGGTGGACACAACAGTGGTCTGAAACAGAGATGAATCCTCTTCAAGAATATTATAACATTCAACATCAAGAAAGACAATTTTGGGGGCAATGAGTAAAGAAGAACTGGCTTGCTTTTGGGGATGAGGGTTCTAGATTTTTTCATATGTATGCTTCGATGCAACATAAGCGGAATTGTATTACTGCCTTACGAAATAGTAATGCAGAGTTAGTACATGGTTTGAAGGATATTGCAACAATTGCTATTCAATTTTATGAAAATCTTTTTAACTTAAATCATGTTCTAATGAGCAGCATTTGGAGGAAATTATACAGAGCATCGATCATTGTTTATAGCATGAAGATATCTTATTGTTGAATTGATACCCTACTATTGAGGAAATTCAAATAGTGGTTTTCTCCATGGATTCCTATAAAGCTCCAGCTAGGGATGGTTTTTCTTTTGGCTTTTACAAAAAAAATTAGAAGATTATTCAAAAGGATATTTGTGCTCCTGTAGTTGAATTTTGGAGAATTGGGAGAATCAAATCAGAATGGAATGTTACTTGGATGGTTCTGCTGCTAAAGAAAAAAGATGCAATTGATATTAAAGATTATAAGTCTATTAGTTTATGCACTTCTTTTTATAAAATTTGTTCCAAACTTTTGATGTTTCGATTAAAACAATTGATGCCCCATTTAGTTGCTGAAGAGCAAGCAGGTTTAGTAGAAGGGAGACACATCTTAGATTAGGTACTTCTGGTGCAAGAAATTCTTCATTCAGCCTATTTGCAGAAGGAGCCCAGCATTGCCTTAAAGCTTGATATCTCCAAGGCTTATATGATACAATCAATTGGAGCTAGATGAGAGGTGTGTTGCAGAAAATGGCCATTCCAAATCTGTGGTTACAAATGCTTGAGGGGTGTTACCAGCACTCTAGATTTTCCATTCTTATTAATGGTCAGTGTTTTGGGAATTTCTTATCTTCAAATGGGTTACAGCAAGGGGATCCTATTTCTCCATTTCTTTTTATTTTAGCCATGAGGGTTTAGAATTCTATTTGAGAAAACTGAAATATGATAACATCTTAAGAGGCATCCAGCTAGCTTCTGATTGTAATTCTTTCACACATACTCAGTTTATTGATGATACCTTTTTATTCTTTGATGGGAGTCACATTTTGTAGCAAACTTGCATACAACACTTCTGAAATTTTCAAATGTCTCTAGTTTAAAGATAAATTTAAATAAAAGTTGTGTGTTCAATTTTGGCGTTAATCAAGAGCTTTTACAGGCATACATCAATTTATTGGGATGTGAAGTAGACTTATTACCTACTATATATTTGGGGCTTCCTATCTTTGTGGGTCATATGAAGAAGGAACTCTTGCACCCACTTCTCCAGAAGATTGATAATAGACTTGTTGGGTGAAAGGCTAAGTTGTTATCACAGGCTGGTCATTTACCTCTGTATCATCTTTCATGCTTTTATTGTCCTAAAACAGTCGTTTCAGAGATAGAGAAAAAAGAAAGAACTTTTTTGTGGTCCAATCATTTGAAGAAAACACTTCATGTTTTAAATTGGAATATAATATGTAAACCATGGGCATGTGGTGGATGGAATCTTAGACACACAAGCCATCAATTGTGTTTTGTTATGGAAGATTGCTTGGCAATTGTGTACATCAAATAGACCATGGGTTCAGGTGATGAAAGCCAAGTACCTGTATGATGGTTTCCACTTTGTTAATGCTCCTAATATCACCAATACTTCCCCAATTTGGAAAGGGCTTCAATCTAAAGCATTGTTTTTTTCAGCATGTTTCTTTTCATAATTAGCAATATAAGTGGTGTGATTCAGAATATTCTAAAAAGAATGCTTATACCACTTTACGCCCTATGGAAAGAGTGCATTATCCAATAGACATCAAAAGTCCCATTTTTACTTCTTGCATATGTCTCTTTGCTAGTAAGTTGCTTTATCGAAAATTACCCACTGGTCAATATCATGCACAGAAGAATATTATGGGGGATCTAGGTTGTGTTTTGTTCTTTGACTTCAGAGACAGCTGATCATCACCTATAACTAATTTTGTGAATGATTTTTTGGTGGCTTGGCAGCAACGTTATTTTAGAGGACAACAAGGAAATGTATGGACAACACTTCCATGGTTTATTTGGTTTGTGATTTGGTAGGAACAAAATTTTAGAGTTTTTCAACAATGGTCAAGAAGTTCAACATCAATGTGGATTGCTGCTTTAGCTCTTTGGAGGGATGCTGCAAAATTTTGAAGAAATTATAATTGGAACAATGATGCTGTTTAGTTATATGAGCATTATGGATGATAGTTTTATGTTTATTTGTTTGAGATCAGTTTTTTATCGGTATTTTCTTTTTGTGACCCGGCCACTATAGATCTGGGATGTTCATTTGATTGAAAAAAAATAAAAAAACAGTTTCTTGTATGTGAATTTTAAGTGAAAATGCAAACTTCTTATGATATTTTACTTTTAGAAGCAGATTTACTTCCTCTCGAAGTTGAAGCCCTTTGTGAATTTATTGCTTATATTTAGAAGTCAAGTCACATGGATGAAGTTAATTATGCTAAGGAGATAATGAATGCTACACAAGAAAATGGATGATTGCATCAAGGAAAATTATGGCTTCTATCATGGAATATTGTAATAGAGGATCTTCCTTTAAAAAAAAGGTTCTTCCAGAAAACTATAAAAGAAAAAGTCTTGGTTAAAGTTTGGTTGAACATGTCAGGATAAAAACATTTTTATTTACATTTTGTTAGAGGAGGTTTGTTATCTAGTAGTCAAAAGTATCAATTTTCAGCTATTCCTATTCATTTAAGGAATCAAATTGCCAGAGCAAGAATGATCTCTCATCATCCTCTTATTGAGACAGGTCGTTGGACCAATTTACCAAGAGAGGATTGTATTTGCACACTATGTAAACAAAGCATAGAAGATGATGAACATGTTTTTTTATTTTGTCTATCTTTGGCTCACATTCGATTGAATTATATTATTAATTGTAATTTGCTTATTGCTTTCTTTCAGATTGACCCTATCTGCTTGGGGCATTACATCAATGATACTTTCAGCTTTCTTCAAAAATATATTGAGGCTTTGTAACTGTTCAACAAATCTTTCGTGATTTCCTGGACATAATAAAAATTTCCAGTTTCCAGTTTCCAGTTTCCATAACTATACTTTTTCTTATTGCTTTCTTTTTTGTTCATTGTTTCTTACCATGTTGCTGTTGCCGATCTCTGACAAGTTATGTTGGTACAATATATGTAATATCATTTTGTATGTAGAAAAATTTATGAATCTTTAACATACATTTTTCTGGTCTGTTTCTTCCTCCTATTCAAGATGAATTTTCCAAAATTCTCATATTTGAAAGTGTTTTTGAACATTTTCTACTATCCCCATATCATGTTTTCATTAATTCCCTATGATTTGTCTCTTTTTGCGTTCATATATTCTTAAGATATGCTCTGTATACATTTTACTATGAAGGTATCAAATCTTTGTTTATAACTGTCCTTTTTACTATTGCTTTATTTTTTGTTCATCGTTTTCTATTATTTATCATCTCATTTCCCTTTGCGCTTTTGTTGTTTTAATTGCGTAGATGACTAATTAGGTGCATTGAGTAGGTCAATATATTGATCACTTATCAAGAACTCAATTTTAATTATATCATCTGAACCAAGGAAGAAGTTTAGCTTTGTTTTGTTTTGTGTTTTGTGTGGAATGGCTTCTTAGGTACACTGTTTTTGCAGGCTGCCACTTGATGATTTGGAGAATATCTGGGAGTCACCCAAAGCTCACTTCAAGGTGAATTTGTATAGTATGCCTGGGACAGGTTTCCACCTTTCACCTGCAGGTCTGTTGTTTTCACTTTCGTATTTTCTTTTTTATCTGATACATTTGAAACATTTAGATTATCATCATCTTCTTAGCCATGTCCCAACAAAATGTCGCAGGCTAATGTATTTAATTTATTTTGCTGTTATGTGCTTTTGCTATCTATCTTTAATCTTTTTACTCATTATCTAGTTTTGGTGGAAAATAATTTTATTTTATGTTCAGGCATAGAGTTTGATGAACAAGTTGTAAAAGTTGGAAAATATACAACATTTCGGGTGGCAGCATCAGTTTTGTTTCCAAGAAGTATTCCACCGGATGAGGGAGATCCACCTTTCAAAATAAAGGTTCACCGGTTCGGACTGAAAACAAGAGTGCAGTGAGATCATGTAATGAGATAATATGTTAGGGAAGATGCTTCTTGATGTTTTTCACGTTCTACGATACTCGTGTTGCATGGGTATGACTTTGCCAGCATGAATATTTTGAATGGAAGTATTGATAAGATTCTGTTCAATGTTGTAAAGCAATACATTGGCATAGAAAGGATGAAGTACATTGTCACAAATATTTCTTAGAACTGCTTTTTTCTTTTTACTTTTTCTTTTACACATGGAGAAACTTTTGGCCTTTGAAATGAATTTAGGAAAATCAATCTTGAAAGTGGAACTGAAGTTGACTATTTTGTTAGCGAAACTGTTTGGATCTTTTGGACAGAGTTACTTTATACATTTCTAAATGTCTCAATATGAATTATTGGGATTGAACTTATCTCTAAGGATCTAAACAAAACGTATAAAACTGAAAACCAACCAGAAGAATTTCAATTTATGTTACGCATTTCTAAAATGAAATCACTTTTATATGTATTCTGTTACGTGCAAAAAGAAAGGATAATATGCAAAAGAGATGCTGAAGGAGAGTTGGCTCTAAAACAGTCTTACTGTAAGGTAGGCCAAAGAATGTACACCGACATAAATGTTAAGCGAAATAGTAAATGTGGAATGAAAGGTCGGTTTGATTTCCCTTGCTCCCATGATTGTTAATTTTTTTAAAAATAATAAAATAGTTGCAGCAATTTTTTTTCAGAAAATGTAAAATGCTTAGCAATGAAATTAAAGGTTATTATTTGGAGTGATAATAACATGTTTGTTTCTTAAGTTATAAAAGGTGGGTTTGAACCTAGGCACAACTATTTAAAAAGAGGTTGGGTTCTTACTTAGCATCAATCCTCTTGGAATCCTGCTTTGGCAAGATAAGCATCCACCCTTCAGGTGATGATCCTTCATTTTTTTGGTGATGAAACTTTACATTTCTCTTGTAGCTATCCTTCATATGGAAGTTTTTAAATGTTTGCTATTTATGAATTGCCACAAAAACCTTGGATTAGGACTTTTGTAAAGACATTTAAGGTGAAGTAATTGTTGTTTTAAATGAAAAAGAAATTTGTTGGGATGGATGATTATATGACTTCGACTTTGATGTTTGAAATTTTACAATTTTGAATAGGGTATTAGAGGTGCAATGAAAGAAGGGGCCAGCATTTGGATTGATGGTAAGGGGTGGGCTTATTTGTTAGGTTGCAAGGCTTGAGTTTGACCTTGGGCACAACCACTTTGCAAGAGGTTCAGCTTTCTTTCACCAACCATCATACTTTATGGGATGAAAATTGAGCCTTTAAGTAATGACCCTTTTTAATAGGATCATTTTATTAGTGCTTTGCTTAGGTTGGATAGGACCAACTCAATTTTTACCAAAAACCAACTTGAACTCCCAAGCTAATTATCTTTGGTTGGTTTGGATAAGAGCAACTTAGTTTTCACCAAAAACTAACTAAACTCTCAAGCTAATTATTGAAACTTAAATTAAATTATTACTCATGTCTATTAAGACCCTTGGATCTATTAGATGGAGTAGTTTTAGAATTCCTTCTATGATTTTTTTAATCCATAACCTAGCATTGCTCATTAGAATTGAACCTATGATTTAGGGTTTTCATGCCAAGGCTTTTACCACTAAGGTAACACCTCATTATTAGAATCAAAACTAATTAATACCCAGTACCTTAAGATATTTCCCCAAAATCTAAAATTGGAAGAAAAATTTTATTATGTCTATATAGTCTCAAAGGATTTGTCAACAAGCTAACTTGTGCAATATACATTAGAAGCAATAAATCTTAGATACAACACATGCATTCAATAGTCATATAATGTATGTTGATCTATCCCATGTTTTGATGGTCTATAAACTAGACAATGAAGATGTGTGCTTGGCTGAGCTTGTGTTTCAACACTAGGACAAAGCATAAGTCAACACTAGGACAAAGCATAAGTCAAAGAAGCTAATTCAAGAATTTCAAGATGTGTAAAGGTAAGTATAGATCAAGTTAACATCACCTTTTCTCAACCCTAGATGCAACCTAGATATCCATGTCTCTTGGTGGATGCATAGGCTAAGAGCAACTTCTCTCCAACCTAGATGCCCTAAATTGTGGACATCCTAGGCTTGAGGATGGACGTCCCAACCCTAGTATGACTAAAATTCCACTAGATGTCAGGGTGGACATCCTAACATGTTCTAGATGTCCCACTTGAGCCTCAACCCTCTTAGTGTGGACATCCAAGCCTTGAATGGGACATCTTAGGTAGCCATTAGAATATATAAACAAGTTGTTCCTAGTCATTTCCAAACTCTAGTTCTTTATGGAAAATTTTCTTGGATGCAAGGATTACAAAAGAATGTGACAATATCTTTATCGTTAAAGCAATCCAACACAATCATTGGTATAAGCTCTTTGGATTGGGCATCTTGGTTTGACATCAATCAAGGGTTTGCATTGGTTGAGATCTTTCAAGAATTGGAAGACTGTTTAGGAGCTACACCATCATTGCTACATCTTTCTCCCAAGGTTTTGGTTTTTTCATTCATCCATGAGTGCATGTTGTTAAGATCTAGAACCTTCTTATTGTTGTATCATGTGTTTTTGGATTTAGATCTAGGGCTTGCTATTTCATTCATTCTATTGTTCTAGTGTGAGCGTAAGTTATGTGGATTTGATTTGAAGAATCATCCATCCTACACTCATATCCTTGTTGTAATCCTTAAGGCTCTATGAAGCATAGATCCTTTTGGTTAGAGATCTACATTGCAACCCTAAGGGATTTAAGTATTCAACATTTGCTTATACCTTGAAGGGTATGTGAGTGTATCTTGCAAGAGCATCACGATTTGTTTTTGACTTTGTGAGGTTCTTGGAAGTCTTGTTGGACACCAAGATTGTTCATCCTATGGAGAGTGTGTAGCATCCAAGGGCCCACCATAGTGGTAGCTTTAGCCATTATTTTAATTTAAGTGGAATTCTAAGGGTTGAGCTTTACCACATACATTCATTTTCTACTTCTGAGTTAACCGATCTATAAGTGGTATCATAGCTTAGTTACTCTCTCTTTCTTGAATCTAACAACCTAGATGAATGGAAGGATAATAGGGAATGTCAATTGCATGACCAACACTTTTTGATGGCATTGAGTATGCCTTTTGGAAGGATCAAGTGCAAATATACTTAGAATCTTGTGAGTTTGATGTGTGGTAGAGTGTATACACGATACCATTAAAGACACTCTCGAAATGGAATGATGATGACAAAAAGACCATCATGAGTGATTCAAAAGCTAGGAATACTAGCATATACTTTGATGCAAGAAGAATACAATTGGGTTAGACATTGCAAGATAACTTAGGAAGTGGGATACCTTGGAGCCAACCTATGAAGGAATTAAGGTGTGATGAGTCGTCATTTGGGCGACCACGATATCGCGTACATGATATCGCAGCCTGTCTCCTCATCTATAAATAAGAGGTAGATAGATCAATTAGAAATTAGAAAGTAGTCAGTTAATTTTTAGTATTTTCATTCTTTCTCCCAACCCTTTTCCTCTCCGTGTATGCCCATAGTGTGGTGATTGTAATTGTACGGTATCCTTATTTGAGTGTGACGTACTTGGACATGCACATGATTGGCAATAAAGATCGAGATTACTTCATCATTGCAACATTCACTTAGCTTAATTATTTAATTAATTGTTATTTATTGTTTTCCTAGTTAATCTCTCTCACCCTTAAACTCATGTTAAAATGCGAAATGAGTACGACTTGATTACGAGCATTTAAGTGTGACTACTTGGTAACCCAGTAGCGTACTTAGGATCTGCGCTTGGTAATCCCAGTGGTAGTCGTGCACGAAGTCCAAGATGTGTACAGATAATCAAGGAATGGATGCTCATTGCACTTAGGTTAGATTAGATTCCTTCTCACCCTTTCCCTCTTAGCTTAGTTAATATTATCTTCCATTGCCTTTAAGAGTAGCATTAGATTAGAAACCCATCATACACCTCACTTTGGACTAAACCATATGTGACAAAGCTAATACTAGTCTAGGTGGGAAGACAGTGAACTGCGACCTAAGGCTAACTGTCTAGATGCCATAACTAGTCTGTCTGCGGAGTTCTACCGAATCACGCATGTAATGCTCGTATTCGTATGGTATAGGGATACCTCACCACTCATTATTGGCACCGTTGCCGGGGACGGTGCTAGTTATCTAGATTAGTTATATCATACAAGGTCGTTGTAAAGGAATTAACGATATATCTTTTAGAAAGAAATAATTATTAAAAGTCACATATAAATTCACACACAACTTCACAACCATGGCTCTCCTACAATATTACAATAATGCAACACCTAGTGAGGAAGTTCATTGGAGAACCAACAAATTATATGATAATGAAGATTGGAGTACGTAACCCAAGGTGGGGGTTTCCTATAAACATAAACAAAAACAACGTCATTCCAATGCACTAAAACATAACTTGCTCGATAACGATGAACCCCTACTCGCTACTACAAGCCTAACGCAAATACAAGAGGTTGTTTGAATCTCACGTAGGCATCGTAAAGAGAGTCGTCTACCTAGGCTTGATTTAAACAACTTCACTAATTTTTCAGGAGGCTATGACTTAGATCCACATCAACATTTACAGGCATTCTACGATGCCTACACATGGAACAACATTGATAATGGTTGGCAAAAACTCAAGCTCTTTCGTATGACACTCGTTGGCCAAGAAAAAGTATGGTATAGATCATTAAAACCAAATTCAATATGACGTTGGCCAACAATGGTAGAACTTTTTAACGAAAGATATAAAACCTACGCAAGAGTGTCGGCCTTGAGGAAACAAATCCAAGAGTGGAAACAAGCACAACATGAACCCTTGGACATGGCCTTAGAAA
>MNCI01006783.1:488277-514752 GCA_015680685.1 Gnetum montanum | reverse complement strand
GGAAAGAAGGGATAAGGAAAATAAGAGCCCAACTTCCAATCATATGTATGAATGCAACATATGCCTATACGATCACCCCAAGGGCCAATGCCCAATATTGTTACATTTACATGAGCATTGGGGAAACACGTTACATCCAGAGTTCGTATAGAGATATTGTGTTCGATCATAGTGGCAACAATCCCAGTCGTGGGAGAGACCACCACTAAACTAGAGACACCCTTCGTATCATCTGAACCCAAACTCTTATCTTGTTCAACATTGTGTTTCTCCAACTAGGCTAACATACTCTATCTCACCGCATTACTATTCTCCTCAATGCTATCAGCCCATGCCTTCAACACAACCACCACCTTGTGTACCATACACTTCTCCTAATTTTCAACATTCTCATCCTTTCCCTCCTTATACATTGCCACCAATTGTTCCTAAGGTGCTTGCACCACAGCAACAACCTCCGAACGTTACTTGTGCTACTATTGCCAACAACAGTGAGAGACCTTAGCCACATCGAAGGCGTCCCTTCTTTAGAAATGACCCTAAGAAGGTACAACACAATTCCAAGGCCACTGCATCCTCCAACTCAGCACAAGTCCAACCCTATGGTGCACCCTTATCTTCGAACCCAACGCCTCATGTTACTTTATTAGGGCCACCAACTCACACTCCAACAACAATACGGCCCAATGAACATAGGCATGGAGGGAAACATCCCAATCCTTGCATACCATCTAACGGTCCCAAATATCATAGTGGGTCAACTCGTTATCCAGGAACTACATCGTATAAATTGCCCCACTACGCTTACTATAATTAGGTGTGTGAACCCCGATGGGGTAAGTATGGCCAAGTTTCAATACTTCCAACATGCAAGGATCCTCAGCTTCCATTTATTAATCCTTGCAATCCTCAACTGATTAGTTATGGGGGATATCCCCCATTCTAATAACAAGCAAGATTAATAAATATTTTTTGATTTCTTTAATTTTACAACTTTTTTTTTTCAGTTTTTCATTTTTCAATTTCTTGTTTTATCTTTTTGTCTTTTTGTCTTTTTATGTTTCTTATAAGTAATCTCGTCTATGAATAAAACACTCATGTGGATTGTTGGTTGAGGTGTGTTCTATGTTATCATGTTTCGAATGATCAATTATTTGGATAGTGAGCCCATTACACCCACTCATCCACTCTACAAATAAAAGGTTCTGTTCGAGGGTACAGTGATATTCTTGACATTCTTAAAACTTAAAATTAATTTCGTATTCATTGTACCCAGAATGAAGAAGGATGGACCAAGCGGGAATGATTAGGGTGTGACATCAAGGGGACCTGTGGATTCTCTTTGGTGACATCTGTGGGAGTTATCATGTAACGTGGTTGTACTAAGATCCTTGTAGATCTAATGAAAAATGGGAGTAAGAGTAATCAAAACGGCACTTAAAAATCCAATGCTGTTCTAGGGGGTCTCACTGGAAAGACATGCACCCACGCCTAAAGGTTGGCGACTTCTTTGGATTCAGTATTCAAAAAAAGAAAAGAAAAAAAAAAGAGAGGAAGTGCCACAAAACAAAAATCACTCCTCCCTTGAATGAAATGCCAAGTGATCGTACGCATTGTTGTTATGGTACTCTCATAGTTGCTCATCATGGGATGAAACAATGCGGTGTCACTGATCAGAGGAATGGACTTGGTCCTGATCTTGGAACGACAGGTTAATGACATGTTAATCATGCTTTACATGCAGGATTCACTGTGCCCTTGGTCAGTTACCTCATGTCCCAATCTCTACGATCCCTTCTTTATTTCATCTCATCTCACTGTTCTTGTAATTGTAGCTCGTGTCGTGTGTAACGTAGAATTCTTACCTCATTCTGGTGATAATTACATGTGTGTGTTTAGTGGAATCAGTGTGGATTACATTTAACCCTTCTAGTGCCCACGGACACTTTTAAGTGTGGTTACACAAGGGCATTATAGGTTGGAACCTACTTTGGGGAGGACCCACTTGTGTAATCTTTTGTAATATTCACTTATGACATAGCTCACACACACCATTTCTTACCCTCAGCATAATTTTCAAACGATTTTCTTTCCCTACTACTATCCCTCTGAATAATAACGTTCCTGTGTACCATTACATGACCTTTTTCTCTCACTTACCACCCAAGGTCCTCATTGATAAAACCCACAAATCATTATTCGTGCCTTACAAAACCATCTAATTACCTTAGAACCTGTTCAACATATGTCGCATGTCCTAATTTCAACCTTTGATTGCAGGAAAAACCTTTAAAATTAGGTATTTTCCCTCGAGCCTAAACATCAATGGGCTGTAAATATCGTGTACGTGATATCACGTACGCCATATCATGTACGCGATATCACATACGCGATGTATTGTACGCGATATCACATCCCTCCAAACCTATAAAAAGGTGACCCCCCTACAACACTTAGCTTCATTTTGCACACATCACGCAGGGGAGTTTTTCAAAATTTTTCTCTACGACTTGCGAGTGTGACACCTTTGCTTTTCAACCTCTATCTCGCTCATTGGTACTCCGATTTTAATTCCGTCCAAACCTACTTGAACCTAGAGTGTTCAGCTTAGTCGTGGGGGAGGGACACCTGCCGAATAGCACTTAACTTTTTTGGAATTTATCATCACCCAAAGGACATTATCCAGGTTAATTAGCTATAACACTTAGAATAATTGTGTCAAAAACCATTTAATCCTTTTAGATACACTGGGAAATTAAAATTGGAAACCACCTAAGTAACACGGACTCATTATTACAATCTTTCGGGCAATATCACACAGAGATTAAACAAATTAATTAATTAAGGCAAGTAGTAAGGTATAACTTAATTTCAAAAAAAACCTTACTAACGCTTGGCCTCGTGTGATTGTAGATGGCCTCGAAACGTGGACAAAAGGAAGGTCCTACTCAAGGTGGAAGCAAACGACCTAGGAGAGGTGGAAGACAAGTCCCTGCCAGACAACATGTAGAACAAGAGGAACAATCGTTCAGTATTCATCAAGAGGACCCTCCTACCGTATAGTCTGGGTAGGCAAAAGGAGGAACTGCTGCAATGCCTGAACAGGGACAACATCTCACGTTGCCCCAAAATTGTGTTCAGACCATCCATGAAAAGTCCACATTCGCTGCGGTGATTGTGGAATTAAACTTTGAATCTTTTACAGAGTTCACTACTGAGGCTGTTAGGGATCATCTCAAAGGGTCTCCCTTATGGCCTACCCTCTCCGAAAGCGGTGCTTGGTACCTAGGGGAGACATACCAATTCTAGCACAATAGAGATCAAGGTACCACTGTCAACATTTGTGGTGTGTCAATCAATTTCTCTACGCAAGCCATTTTGGAAGTATTAAACCTTTCGAATATAGGGCCCAAGGTTGCTCAGTTATCCACCCGTTCAAACCCCGATGTGCCATGGGATCGGTTGGGAAGGGCTTATGGCAGAGATAAAATATTTGGTGAGTTGACGACGAAAGAGAGGATCTACTTTAAAATTGGAACTAATCACCTCTTCCCCACAAAGGGCTTAAAAAGAATATCAACATATGCGGAAAGAGGATGTGCAGTGTTGATGGGAAAGGTTAATGGTAACCTACCCCATCTATATTTAATGGAGATCCTAAGGCAGTTAGAGGCATAGAAGACAGGGAAGATGGTGTTGCCTTTCCCTTGTCTTATCAACAAGTTGTGCCAACGTGCTGGTATTAGAGGATACATTAATGATGTCCTCCGAAGAGCCCAAACTGCTTCATATGCTAAATTGTTAAAGTGACCATCTCTAAGGAAAATCACTGGCAAGACGTTGGGACTAGAAGAAGAAGAAGAACAAACGACTGAACCAACTGCAACTCAACTTGCAGGACCCAGCCAACCTCCAAGTACAGGACCCAGCCAACAATAGGAAGCAGGGCCCAGCATAGGCCAGGATCAGCTACCATTGCAAGACTACAGACTGTTGATGAGCCATCTCATGGCCATCGCTGAGACGGTCAGATGGAGAAGTCATGATGACGCAAATCTCTTCAGCGTCATTGATGATGCCATTCAGCCCACTATTTCTTTGGATCGCACAAGGGGTGAAGTGTTTATTCTTACAGGAGGAGGGGAAAGTATTTGGTCACAAAAAATCTCAGGAAATGCGACATCTTTCCAAGTGTAATTAGAAACCAGTGAAGGGGCCATTGTGATGGTTATGCAACACCAAGATGCTGTAGGAGCCACAGACGTGGTCGCAGCCACATCAAAGAATCATTCAATGTGCTTGTTGTGCTACTGACAAATCTCACAGGAGCACGGGATGCTCAAACTTTGGCCAAAACCTCAATGGCTCCTGCGAAACATGAGGATGCACTTAATCGATTGCTACAAATAGGACAAGTAATGACATCCCTGTTTGACATCCCTCAAGATGTTACGACAATTCAGTTAGACCTCATTTCCACAAGGGGGAAGCTGGTCTTAACAGGAGTGAGGGTCGAGCATGTTGAAGCAGAGGTGTAGAAATTACAAGAGCAGCTCATGGCCTTACAAGCAACACAGCAGGACCCTTTGCAATTTGTTCCCATAGACTAGCTAGATAATTTCAGAACTGAGTAACTAACCAAGTTAATAATGGAGAATAAAAAGGTGGTTGAAGAAAAAAAGAAGGCTTTTTGGGATGCATTTGCAGCACAGGCGTAAACTCATGCGCATCTCAAGGCATTCAACGCCTTACAGGAGGAAAATCAATAGCTTGTTGCCCACAACCTTCGGTTGACCGCTGCGGAGAAGCAAAAGAATGTTCTCGAAGAACATTTCCATCAGTTGTGAGAACAATTTATCTAGGTCAACCAAGACATAAGCCATTTAACCAGGGAGAACCGAACCCTCTCAATGGAGGAGGTACGCGTAATTCGTCAAAAGACAACCATCGAAATAAGTGCATGGAAAAATGAGTTTAAACGACATGAAAAGCTGAAGGAGCACTTCTTAGATCAGGTGGGGATGTACAAATAGATCCTTGACAAGGAGATCCATATGGCCAAGGCCCACATCAACGCTATCAGTGCTCAACACACTGACTGGCAGGCCATATTGGACACATATGCCTTTGCCCACCAAGCAGAAGTTAAGAACCGGGACCTATAGATTCAGGATTTGATAGAATACATGGAGTTGGCAAACCTGTGGTATGTCAACCTTGCCATGTTAATAGCATGGCACCCAAGAATAGAGCTCGAGCAGTAGGTAGCAACCACCTATGTCAAATACCAAGTAGAATGTGTAGAACGCAAGAAGTTGGAAAAAATGGAGATTGCAAATTCTGAACTTGAGGTGGTAAAGGCAAGCTACCAAGGCCAAAAAGATGTAGCAACAAATTTGGCTCCATGGCTAGCGGATTTCCAAGAATACAAAGATAAAGCTAGAGCCTAGGAAGAGGAATGATGGGTGTTTGCAGCTTGGTATGTCAAGGCCAATCTAATGTTTTTGCAATTACCCTGTCCATGGGAAGTGCCGACTCCGTCAAACATTGGAACATTAGCATGGATGGCACAAGACCCTTAGACCGAAGAGGAGAATCTCCAAGCCATAGTCCAATGCCATCAAGTCTCAAAAACCTGGAGCACAAGACAAAGGGAAAGCACCAATGGAGGAGCCACCGCCACTAGGAACTACATGAGTTCCACAAATTTTGTAGATTGTAGCACATTCTTTATGTTGTGTCTTTGTTTTGTTTTCATTCCACACTGCAGCATAAACCCATTTCCACCATCCAATAATCCCATACCTATCCACTGTGTAATCACTGTAACTCGAGGACGAGTTTTCATTCAGTTGTGGGGGTATGACGAGTTGTCATTTGGGTGAATGCGATATCGCATACACGATATCACAGCCTGTCTCCTCATCTATAAATAAGAGGTAGATAGATCAGTTAGAAATTAGAAAGTAGTCAGTTAGTTTTTAGTATTTTCATTTCTTTCTCTCAACCCTTTTCCTCTCCGTGTATGCCCGCAGTGTGGTGATTGTAATTGTACGACATCCTTATTCGAGTGTGACATAATTTTACACGCACATGACTAGCAATAAAGATCAAGATTACTTCATCATTGCAGCATTCACTTAGATTAATCATTTAATTAATTGTTATTTACTACTTTCCTAGTTAATCTCTCTTACCCTTAAACTCATGTTAAAACGCGGAATGAATACGACTTGATTACGAGCATTTAAGTGTGACTACTTGGTAACCCAGTAGCGTACCTAGGATCTGCGCTTGGTAATCCCAGTGGTAGTTGTGCACGAAGTCCAAGATGTGTATGGATAATCAAGGAATGGATGCTCATCGTACTTAGGCTAGATTAGATTCCTTCTCACCCTTTCCCTCTTAGCTTAGTTAATATTATCTTCCATTGCCTTCAGGAGTAGCATTAGATTAGAAACCCATAATACACCTCACTCTAGACTAAACCATACGTGACAAAGCTAATACTAGTCCAGGTGGGAAGATAGTGAACTGTGACCTAAGTCTAACTGTTTAGATGCCACAACTAGTCCATCTGCGGAGTTCGACCGTATTGCGTGTAACGCTTGTATTCGTATGGTTGAGTGTAGGGGTACCTCGCCATTCATCAAGGTGGTAAAGTAATTACAACTTTTGTTTTGGCTAAATTAATTTGAGAATCTCAAGATGATGAAAGATGAAAGAATACATTAATACTTTAACTAAGTACGTGGTCTTGTTAGATTCATTAGAGGGATTGGTTAAGATCTTCATAAGGGTAAAGTTGTTAGAGTGTGCGTGAAAGCTAAACTTTAATGACGTTGCTTTGTGGAGTTTTGACATCGTGTTAGTGATTTTTGACATTAGACGTAGAAGTATTGATGCCATTCATAGAACTTTTGACATCAATTTGGGAAGTTTTTACGTTAGTTATAAATTTGATGGCGCACATAGAGATTTCAACATAGCTATTTGTGACTTTAATGTAGTAGGGTAGAATCGATGCAGAGCAAAGGACAAAGCTTTGAATAATTCAAAATGCAATGATTTAAAGATTTTGATGCCATTTTACTTCAAAATTGGATGCTTTTGGATGTTCATGATGCCAAGAAGAAGAATCTTCATTTAGATATGTGAGAAGAATTAAAAAAATTGCAAAATCTATTTTACAAGGTGCATAAACAACTTGTAAATGTTAAACATGCATATGAATGCAACTTTGAATGTGAGAACATAATTTATACTTATTTTTTCTAATCTTTGATGCTTTTCTAGAGATCTTTGATGAAATTGACAATCTTAGATGAAAATTGAACTTGTAATGAGCAAGATCTTCAATGGAGATTGTGATATTGAAAATTGTAATTGAAAGATTGAGAATTATGATTGTGAGAATGAGAATTGTGATTGTGAAAATGAGAAATTGAGAAAGAACTATGAAATCTGAGAAAATTTGTGAGAGATTGTAAAAATTGTGAGCAAAAAATGGAAAAAGGAAACTTCTCCTTGAAATTTCTTCAAAACCTTGAGCCTTAAGATGCACAATGAGAAAATGAGAACATAAGGCCTCTCTCTTGTGAGGTATGAGGGAACACCTTAATTTATAAGCAAGGTTAACTCAAAGTTTGCATTTTAGGCATGTTTTGGCACTATGAAGCCTTGTATGAAATTTTCCATTTTAGCAAACTTTTACAAATGTGACTTAAACCTTGTATTGAAATGTAAATTAAAATACATAAAATGAAATTTAAAATGAGAAATAGAAACTTAGATATGAGAAACATGGAAAATGAGCTTTCATTGATACTTTAATATGACAATCCCTCTTTTAGGATGGGATGGAAGTAATGTGAAAATGATTATGATTCCTTTGTCTTCATCTTTTCTGGAGTGATTCCTATTGCATCCATGTGTTGCCTGAGTTTAATTGATATGATTAGCTTTATGAACATATTGGCCAATTCATATTTTATCTTCATGTATGAGGGTTTGATGGTTCCCTCATTCATGTCATATGTTATGAAATAATACTTTGAGTTTATATGCTTAGATTTCTTATGGAGAACATGTTCTCTTGAAAGATCAATGTAGATATCAATGGGAGTGAAGATATCAAAACCAACTTGTGAAAGTAGCTTTTTTAACCATAATATATGTTGCAAACATTCAATGATAGAGATAAATCTAGGTTCACATGAAGAGAGACTTATAATGATTGCTTTTTTGGGAACATTTGGGAAAGTCAAATACCAACTGGGAGATAAGGTTCTTTATTGGAATCCCACACATGTGCCACAACAAACCAAATTTTAAACATTGTGGGAAGGACCATTATTTATGAAACGTTTTCTTCAAGGGCCATGATGATTTATAAACCTAAAAGCTCGGGTAAGAAATTACTGGTCAACATCCAACAAACCAAACTTTTCCATGAGCCTAGGAAAACCAATACTAATACTACCTCTGCTGGCGGACAACCTTGCTCATTATTTTGGATCTTCTCCTTCCAATTCAGTCGTGGAGGAGATGGCCACCAATGCTAACCATTCTAAGCCCTCAGTTTCTTTGCCTTTTTTGTTTTACACATTGTTCATCTTTACTTATTTTTGTTTTACACCATCATTAACATTTTTACTATTTCTTTGTTTGATTTATTCTTATTCGTCACATAGTAAGTGCTCACGATGGTGGGTTGTATTATAATAAGTGTTGATTGCTAATGTTTGGTTTTTGCCTTTGACTTTCAATGTTGATGCTAAGATATGGTTTCTTTTGATAAAACAGGCAATGAGTCCATGTCACCCAATTATCCATACAACTCTATGGTCTCCCTTGTTTTGGAAATGTACTATCCCTTTTCTAAGAAAACTTATTAATGAATCGGTGCCTTAGTACTCTTTGAACTAAGGAAAGATTCAAATGGATGGAAAAGGGTGTGACCTCAAGGAGATTCCATGCATTTGTGCTAGTTATTCTTTGGGGTACTTGGATGTTTTTCATAAATTCCTCTACCATTACACTATCGACTAATATATCAGAAAGTTGACTAAATCAAATAAGTCTTTGCATGGTGTGGTTCTCACAAAAAAAGAAAAATAAAAAACAAACTAGTGAGAATTCAAAGCACACCCCTTAGACATAATAAAGAAACATGGGCTACAAGCACTAGTTATGGCACTGGAAAGACATGTTACCCATGCCTGAAAGTTCCCTCTAACTAAGGCCCTTTCTCACTTCGTGCTACTCTATCTTTCTCTTGTTGGAATGGTGGTGACTCTATGGACGCATTCTTGTTACTTTAGGAGGATGAGTTGGTTAAGTGTGTTGATGCGAGCTCACTGGATGTGGATAGTTGAATCTAGATTTGGACAAAATTTTATTAAATTACCTTAACCACATATTACACAAGGGACTTTACACCACCTTAATTTTTGGACTCCATCCCATTCTCTCCTCTCTTTCCATATTACTTTCCACATTCCACCTCATTGCCAGTTTTATGATGAGTCTATATCTTGGTTGACGCATTGTTAATCTTTGGTAAAACTCTTGTGGGTAAGTTCTTAACCTTTGTTTCCATATGTCATTCCAAGAGCCTACGGACTCTTTGGTTTATAGGTTTATCAGGGCATGCAGGGCATGAGCCTGCTTTGGGAAGGACCCACTAGCATTCCTTTTTGGCGCAATTGTTAAGCTCTTTCCCTTCAACATTTCTCGTAATCAACCATTTCTCATTCACCCCATCAATGACATCCATTTTTGCTTTTGTTTTATTGGCTTTATTGTTGTTATTTCTCTTATCCTTCTTATTCTTTAAAGATTTCCACCCAATTGCTACTGAAGGTTCACTCTTAGTCGTGGGGGCCCTATCACAAATTTTTCCATTCCATAATTATCTTACCCCTACACCTTGGGTAGTTATCAGTCATAAACCTCTAACCCAGTATCTGCCATACCCACAACCTAGCCAATGTGCTTTATATCGAGGCAAGGTAGCAGCTGCATTAGGTTCTATCTACCCTTGCTAATCAATGAGTGTGTTGTGTGTGCAGATGGCGATTACATGAACAATGGACTGGGATAAGAGGGAGCACTTAGGATGGATTGGAGCTGGAGCATTTATGTAAGGAACAAGTTTGGACATGTGGCTATGGATGAACAATGGTGTGCACAGTTTCGACATCGGCAGCAACGTGCGTCATTCTCTCTCTCTCTCTCTCTCTCTCTCTCTCTCTTCAAGCTGTCAAATGAGGGTTTGGATGTCATCTATGTACAGTGTTCATCACAATGGGCATGAACACTAATGTTGTAATATATTTGTCAATCCCTTCCTCGGGCACTTTGAGTCTATCATCCCATGTCATCATCAATTGTCATTTAGTCACTAATCCCATACCTTCCCAATATTTTGTAAGGAACTCAAGGATAAGTTTTCATTCAGTTCTGGGGGTATGATGAGCTGTGATATCGGGGCCGCGATATTGGGTCTGCGATATTGGATCCTGCCAAGCAATATCGGACATCCAATATCGAGACCTGTCTCGTTGCCTATAAATAAGAGGCGGGCACACTTGGTTTGGTAATTAGTTCTTAGCCCCTTACCCAAACTCTTGCAGTTTCTTCCTCTCAGAGTTAGAATTATTTCTGAGTACCCGCAGTAGGAGTCATAAAGCAAATGGATCTTTATTCGAGCATTGTGTACCTAAGCACACCTTATGTCTGGAAATAAAGACAAACTTTGTAATAAACCTTGCAACATTCAGAATAGCTTATCTCTCACCCTTAATGCTATTTACAATTTTTTAATGCTTTCATTAGTTAATTAATGATACTTTTATTGATTTGTTAATTTTCACAAGTAAGCACACTCAACACAACCACTTTAAGCATGCGTGGAACACTTGGTAACCCAGTAACAATTAGCATTTAGTAATCCCAGTAGTGTTGCACTGGTTCAAGATGTGTACGAAAAGTGGGAATGGATGCTAGTGTTAGGACTAGTTAGGACCTAGCTGATTAGTTAATTTAAATTAGTTATTCAATTAATTCACTTCTTACCTCTTTATCACCAAGACATAGAACATAAAAAGCATAAAAATCATATACCTCAAGTTTACTTAACCATACAATCGTGCCATACGAGTAAGCTTGGGAAGACAACGATTGCCTAACCCATCCTTGTTCTGTGAAGGTGCATAAGCACTTAGTCCTTGGAGTTCAACCAGATCATCCGTAACACTTGTATTCGTATGGTTGAGCATAGGGGTACCTCGTCGCTCATCAATGTTGTTCTTGCTTCCACTCTTGGATCTATCTCCCCAAATTAGACACTCTTGCATAAGTTTGGTACTTCTCACTGAATAGTTCCAACATCGTAGACCATCAGTGGATTGAGTTTGGTCTCAATGATCTATACCACACTCTCACTCTATCAATTAGTGTCCTAGGAAAGAGCTTAAGCTTTTGCCATCCACTTTCAATATTGTAAAAAGCGTAGGCATCATGGAAGGCTTCTAAATGCTATTGTGGATCTAAATCATAGCCTCCTGCAAATTTAGGAATATTATTCATGTTAAGCTTAGGTAGACAACTCTTTTTGTGATGCCTGTGAGGTATCTTAACAACCTCTATGATATGCATTAGGCTCTTAGTGGCCAACAAGGGTTTATTGTCATCAAACAAATTGTGAGGGAAATGTCAATCTTTATTCATTTGATCATGATGATGCTGTCTTTGACCTTTCTTGTGGGTTTGATTTTGGTTTTTAGTCTGACCCTATAGTGGAGCTCTATCTCTATACCTATGTTTATCTTCATCAAAACTAGACTTTGAAGGGGAAGGGGAAGATGAGGAACTAGAAGAATCGCCATGCCTTCTATAGTATTCTTCGGGGTCCATTGATTTATTGTTTCTCGGTTTTGAGGAGGTCTTAGGCCTTGAGGCCTCCCTTAGTCTAGGACCTACATCATCTCCTCCAAGATTGTCTACCTTAGGTGAATGTAGTCTTTGAGTGTCGTTAGGATGGTTATCATAAGAAATCCCTACATAAGGTTGATCACTCCAATCTTCTTCATCGTATATTGCATTATTTCTCCAATGAATGTGTTCACTATACCATGCATTGTCATTTTCATGTGAAAGATACATGGTTGTTGGTTTATAGTGTGTGTGATTTAATATTTTCTAAAAGATATATCATTAATACCTTTTATGGAAATTGTGTATAATATAACTAATCTAGATAACTAGCACCGTCTGTTACTTATGTTTTGGTATTTTAGCATTGTACTAAATATTATTTCCTTTTTCTAGCTATGGATTTATGGATATTTGTATATATTAGACCTTTAATATTATGTTGTTATGTATATTTATGGAGATTCAGACTTGTAAATTATTCTTATCTTTTTCAAGAAAGATGATTTATTTTTAGCATATATGTTTATCATAATTTAATATTTATGCATTTCTTTTCTTATGCTATTTAATTTTATCTCCTTTTCTTAGGTCATGACTTTACGCTAAGCTCCATGTACTTCCTTTGTTGCATAGTGATAAGTGGTGAGATATCCTTATGCTCAACCATACGAATCACAAGCGTTCATGCACAATCTAGTTGAATTCTGTGGATGGGACTAGTTGTGGCATCCAGATCGCTATGCTTTTGATTGTAGCTCGTTGTTTTCCCACTTGGACTAGTGGTAGCTTTGTCACGTATGGTTTAGTCCAAAGTGAGGTATATGATGTTTCTAATTCTACACTACTCCTAATGATGATCAAGAGATGGATTAATTAAGCTACTAAGTAATGGAAAACAAGATCTAAACTAGCCTATGTGCAATGAGTATCTACCCTTAATTGTCCATACACATCTGGAACTTTGTGAGACTACTTTTGGGATTGCCAAGTGTATGTCACTAGATGTACCAAACGATACACTACTAGGTTGCCAAGTACTTCCACTTAAATGCTCGTGGTTAAGGCATATGCATTCTGCTTAATAATAGGAATAGTAAATAACAAGAAATGGAAACATTTAAGTAAAAACAATAGTAAATAATTAACAATTCAAAGCAATAATAATTTAGGTGGATGCTACAGTGATGGAAGTAATCTTGATCTTTATTGCCAGTCATGTAACATGTCCAAGTACATCACACTTGAACAAAGTTGTCGTACAATTACAAACATCACACTGCAGGCATGCACTGGGAATAAAAAACTTTAAAGAGAAATTGAAAACTAAAACTATCTCCTACATGTTGTTGTCCCATCTAAGCACCCAAGTGTTGTATTTATAGGCAAGCCCAGACGAGGCAATGTCAGATATCTGATGTCGGGGCTCTGATGTCACATATCCAACATTGAGGCTTGTCAAATGATAGCTCATGACATAGTATATTCATTATCTTCCTCTTTTCATGAACAATCATGTGTTAAGGGTTTTACCTAATGTAATGCTTATCAACCTAAGGTATAGGAGGGAGGATGTTACATAAACTTTTCTTGAGAGAGTTGATTTGATCTTTCTTAATCACATTCAACATCCACCTTAACATATACTATTAGCTTTAAATATACAATCATTGATTTTGTAATCTATAATATTGAAGAGAAAGTAATCTGTAACTGATTACAAGTAAGGTATGTAGCATATCCCAATAACCATCATAACTCTCTACAAAGTATAGAAGAAAGTAAAACCTAAACTATGATGTGTGTGTGTGTGTGGAAGAAATACGAAACAAAAGATAGAGTAAGAATAAAATTAAAGAAAGAGAAGATGTCATGTTCTATTAACATGGAACAATAGTCAGCAGAACATAGTCAATTTAATTGCAAGTCATTCGTAACTTAGAATCCTCCTTGCAATTCAAAATGATTGTAAGGTGAAAAGAAAGTAGTAGCAATTTTGTTCATAGAACTAGTAAGAAGATGTTGTAGAAGATATAACCAGATAACTTCTATGACATGAGTATAGATTTCTAAAGATGAGTAGAAGATCCAAGAGATGTCATTTATAGCCTCATCCAAGGTTTTTAATAATATAGGAAGACTATCTGATAGGATTACAAGTAACGGTGAGGTTCAGAATGGGTTAATGAAGTACATGGAATATAAAGTTGAGTTCATTATAAAGCTTAGTGATGAAGAACAAGAGAAGATCATGAAGTTGAGTTCATTCTCAACTTAGTGAAGAACGAACGATGGGTTGTAGGACTAAAATAAATTATTCGTAATTTAATATATAACTATGAATAATAGCAAGATACTACAGTCATGACAATAAGTGTTACAAGCTACCAAGAATAGAAGAATATAACATATTATGAAGAAGATATTTGTATTATGAAAAGCATAAAAGTAATTAGGAATATTGATTAGAACTCTGAGTTTAAAGATTCTGATTAATTAAAGGTTAGTTGGTGTTATTGACATCATGACCCTCTAACATGATATTCGAGCATAGATGATTCATTACCAAAGAATTCGAAGTGAAGTTCTCTAATCATTGAGAAGTTGCTAATCAATGCAACGTATCAAAGAAACCATTGCGAAAGAAGTTGAGGATTGATGAGACGCAGATNATTCGTATGGTTGAGTGTAGGGGTACCTTGCCACTCATCAAGGATAGTTAAGATAAGAACACTATAAAAAGAGGATTCAAAAGAAGAAGAAAATCAATAAGTTTAAAACTTAAGCTATCATCCAATTTCTTCTCTAGTAAAAATACAAAATAGAGGCGATGCTTAAGCAAGTGAGAGACCTTAAGAATAAGGGAAGATGTCATAGAACTTTCCACATTTTCCAGTCACAAGATTTGAGTAAAGTATTTGACATACTTGGTATTATGTTTGGAAGACAAGGTGAATGTAATACAAAAAAGGTTGTTAGATCAAGACAATAAGCAAACATACTACCATAACAATCAAAGCTACTATGGCAACATCCAAGACAATTATGGTAGATTCAAGAATAAGGACAAAAAACCTTATCACAAGAAATAACAACTATTTGTATAGTTATAACGTTTGGCTTACGAATAGTTTGCGTGAGAATCCTTATAAGTCAAGGTTGCCTAATTCAATTTACAACTATATGTCGATACAAACAAGTAGCATCGCTACTTGATCTCTTAAGGATTATAATTGTGACAAAAATCGATAAAGATTAGAAAGGTTTCCCAAATCCACTGCCAAAGAATATTAAATGCACCAAATGCGATGAGTGGATACATTCAATTTTTACCATCACGACATTAATCGAAAATTACATCAATAAACATACGTAAGCTCAAGAAAATCAAATCATATCAAGTGCATGTCATGAATCTTCCGGAATATAGCAAGCAAAAAAGACCTATTAAGGAAGAATATTGCTTCCAAAATTCACTAATTGTGCCAGATTCTCAAACCCACCATGCATGAGAGAGTGAGAACCCTAAGAGAGATTTCTAGTGTAAGATTTGCAATAATGTAAAAGAGAGTAAATTTTGAAGCTGTTGATGGTCATGAGATCTTTGTTTTGCATCTTATAAGACCCGTGCCAAGAAAGCTGGACGTCAAGAGGGAAGTTTCATTGGGGGGATTGGACGAATTGGCGTGGATGGATATATGTTGTGGAATCTCCCAAAATAAAATGTAATGTCAGATGAAGAAGTGTTGTTGAGCCTACACTCATACAACAGTGGTGTGATCAGAATCCGTTTTCATGTCTTCTTGTGCAAGGAACAGCAAAAGAACAATCCCTGGGTGAGCCTTGATGGAATCAATGAACCTGTTAGCTCTATGGTAAAAATCTACAATTATTGGATGGATTGCACTGATCACAGAATTGTTGTTTAATGGAGTACATTGAAGATGTTGGACTGTATTTCTCGGTGGAAGGTCAAGTATCGTTGGGTACTATTTATGCTGTGAAATTTTTACAATACAATGAACAAGCTGAAGAGTGAAGCTGTAACCCGATTTTCTTATAGGGCACTACTTACAATCATTTTCTTTAAGGATCTGAAAGCGTAGAAAACCTGTGTGCCAATGCAATACATTTTCCTCCCAGTACATTTGGGAGAAAGGCCAGTGGCGAATCTCTCTACCAAGAAAATTCTAAGACAACAGGAAAGATCAATCCTTGAACATTCTTAAGTTATGGACACTCAAATCATAACTATGAAGACCTTAAATCATAACTAAGAACCACGGTTCATAACTATGAAGACCTCTAAGAAGCACGGTAGCAATAACACTAGCATAACGTACCCTTCAATCTGACAAAATTTTCGTCTATCACAAAGAGCACCACTAACTTCCAGCCATTTCTTCGGCAATTTCTTCAGTACTAAACTAATCATCCACTTCAAAGTGTACCATTGTTCTGTCAAGCATAATTGTAAAATTGCTTTCTTCACTGATTTATATAAACTAAAAAGCTTAGCTTGCAAATCATACAGAAGAAAAATCACCGTAAGAAACATCAATGAATCGCAGTCGTTCAGCTACGAAGACGTTACAGCAGTTCCTCTTGATATTGGGTAATGAACAAGCTCATAAAATTAAATGCCCAACGAAACACTCACAATTTTTGGAGAGGTGCATTCAACTGAAGCCTACCAACACATAAACGGTCACTACCCTCAAATTTACAAATAAAAAGTATGAAATGAAAAGACAAGAAGAATTTGACTAAGAATGGTAGGGGAATTTCCGCTAGAAAATGACTGTTTATTGAATTATATAACAGAAAAAAAGATTTGTCAGTCTCAGAAGGTTCGAAATCATACGAAGGAGATATCCACCAGACATGTTCTTTTATGGATGATTCGAAAATCAAACATGCACATGCTTGAGAAGAAAAGCATAAATTTTCCTTCTAAGATCTTCGATGGGTTGTTCAAACTTGTTACTCTGTACGTTTTCCTTGTATCTAGAGAGCTCAGACAACCAATCATTGACCTTTTTCAGCTGAGAAAGCATTGCTGCTATATGAGCTTTATTGACTTCACCATCCACGTGAAATCCAGCCTCCAAAGCGTTTTCCACAAATTTTAGAAACCATTTTTGGGTCTCACTTTGCAAAGCCTTCGCTAGTAACAGAGTCTCATTCAGCTCAGACCCTCCTTTCTTCAGTTTACTAGACAGCCTTCTGTCGTTGCCAAGTACCTGTTGGTGGGTGCCGAATTTGTTCTTCCCTGACTCTTGACTGATTTCTTGAACTTTCAGATCCTTCTCTTTGATGCTATTGTGTTGGCTGAAGATGGGCAGCGCAGCCAAATCAGTTGCCAGTGCAGCACCTACCCATAAAAATGCATTATCTGAAGAAAGGTGGTTCTCACTTCCGCTCGTTTTACTTGCTTCCCTTGCCGCTAAAGTTTCGGCCGTTTTCGTTGAGTGACAAACCATGCTGTGTATTTCGAAGAAATGTTCAATCCAAGGATGCGGATCATCCGGTTTAGCAGCAGCACATAGCTCCGAGAACATGCTGAAAACATTAACAATCAAAGTTGATCTCAAACATTTGAAATGACAGCAAAATATCAGCGCTACACCCTCAACTCAGACATGTATAAAACGTTACTACAACAATTGGATTCAAACATGTAGTTGATTTGCAATTGGGATACCTCAAGACTCTGATCACAGATTCTGCTGCAGAAGCTTCTTGCAGTGCTTCAGCTGCAGCCACTGAAGAAATATTGCGCCGTCTCATAGCTTGCTGTATTGAAATTCGTAAATAGGCAATTGGGAACGTCAGCACATGAAAATTGAAAACACAACCAAAATGTTTTGCATAGGTCGGCATTGTTTGCTTGTTCTTAAATACCTGTCCCAAATCAAAGAGTGCTACAGGCACAGAGTCCCAAGCCACGCTTCCGTCAGTCCATCGTTTATCATGGAAAACGATTTCAGTTTCTGCCTGCTTGGAACATGTCCGTGCTGGTGGAGGTGATCCAAGTTCTGGGACATCATATACAACCTTTCTCCCATATTCCTTATTGCCCGCTAGGTCTTCTGGCTTTGCATCACTTGATCTTTCTCTGAGAGTAGTCTGAAGTAACATTGGATCCTGATTTATTTATTAAGCACAAGAAAATCGATGTGGCATCACCATCAGGATCCACTGAAGCATATGGCAACGAATGTTACAAGCCAGATCCAACGCTTCATACTTTTTGAAAGGAACAGTGGATTCAAATGTGCAGTTTTTAAAAACGCAGAGAACTTAAAGAGATAAGTCGAATACGAAGAAGACCAGAATAATAAAATAAAAACCATATCAAATGTAAGTGAATGTATTCCATAGCTTTCGTTTTAACTTATATCGCTGAGAACAGCACAGATGTCATAACCCCACCGCATTAATTTTTTTTAAAGAGTTCTGATTTCGTTGAGAAGGAAAATATGCAATTGTAGTCACATATACTTGTTAATCGTCTTCGCCTTAACTCCTATTTATCTCTAAGGTTGTCCAAATGTAAAACATTTGTCTGTATTTCCATAAAATTGAGAAGTAATTGAAATATAGCAAAAATGCTCCGTGCAAACTTCAAAAGTCATAAACAATCTTTAACCTACGTCCTAGCCGTTAACTACAAATTTACAGGCCATAGAGAAAATCGTGATTGACAAAAACTATAACGCACACACAAAAGCGACATCAAAGCATCGGGTTGCATGGCATATCAGAGTCGATTTTGTCATAGGCACGTGGATGAGAGCTCTTTTGTGAATACAACAGCCATAAAATTCCGCACGTCACCATTTCCATACGGAATTACGATGTAAAATATTTTACTGCAGTGGAACAAACTGCAACGTAATCCTTTCTACTGTATACTTTACTTTCTTCCAATATGCAACAGGAACGATGTGATTAAAAGAAAAACGCTTGATGTTACCTGCTGCGTGGACTTGGGGGATTCCTTTTTCTTCTTCCTAACGGACGCAACAACAGTGCCGGCGGCGCTGGAGACCTTACGCACAGGGGAAACGGAAACCCGACGGACAGACTTGGCAGGAGACGGGGATGCCACATTATTAGAGGAAGACGTGCGCCTGCCGCACGTCGGCGACGGTTGCCTGTAACGCGACGGCACCACATAATACTTGGGACCACTGCCGTTACCGCCATTGACATTGCTCTCCTCGCCCGCCTTCACCAGGCTCGGCACAACACACTTGGACGGAGGCACAGGCGAGCACGATCGGCCACGACCGCCACCGACGGAGGAAGACGCCGCTTTCTTGTCTCGATCCTTCGACCTGCCCGACGCCGGCGACAAACCGCGAGGAGGGTTTGAGATGCACCGTTTCTGCTGCGGATGCGGATGCGGATGCCTCACATTCGGACTGGGACTAGGGCTGAGGGCCTCCGGCTCCGGCTCCGGCTCCGGCTCGGCGTCCACGGCCTCATCGACGAAGAAAACGGTGGCACCTTCGGGGGCATCGTCGTGGGCGGCATGGCCCGGACGGCGGAGCACGATGTCCTGCGGATTGCCCAGGCACGGAAGAGCGGCGTTGGCAGCGGCGTTGGCGCGGCCGTGGTGGGGTAGCAGAAGAAGAGGGCGAAGGGCGAGTGCAAGAGGAGGGAGGTGCAGGCCCAGCGGATGCGTTTGCAGTCGGTCGACGTAGACGAGGTGGCCCAGCTGCAGTGCATCCGACAGAATAAGATTCTGCTGCTCCTCCTCTACGCACACGTACGTAGAGTGCGCCGTGTCCGAGATCTTGACGTAGAACCCTCGCTTGGGCCACAACGCGCCGCTGCAGCCCCCGTACTGGCTCTGCTCCCTCTGGATTTCTCCCCCGCCTTCGCCTTCGCCTTCGCCTTCGCCGTCCTCTTCCTCGTCGCCGTCGCACAGCGCTGGGACTATGCTTATAATCTGAAGCAATACCGGCCGACGCTGTTGCTGCTGCTGCTGCTTCGACTTGGTGGACATAGAACGCAAAAGCTTCATGAGGCCGCCCGGCGTCGGGGTGGGCGACGCTATGACTCGCATCATGCTGGCGCTCGCTTCTTGTGCCTGCTCCAGCTCTTCTGCTGCTGCTGCTGTCTGCGATTGATTTGCTGCCTCGAAATCGCGCTACAACGTCTTTTATTTGTCCGCTGCTCCTTCTGTTCGCCCCAATTCAAATTTCAGCGTCGGCCCGCCGAAAGCTAAGGCTAGGCTAAGCTGACCGTTCACGCGAAGGTGACCGTTAACAACCCAAATTTCAGCCGCGCCTCCACGCACTCACGTGACCGTTTCTTCATTCAAAGTTTATGTCCGTACACATGCCATAAATGGTATGGTGTCACCTTGGTAGGAAGAGTCTTGGCCTAGAAAAAAGGTCTGATTTAAGTAGACTACACTAAGCTAATAAAAGTAATAAGTTGTATATCAAAAAATAAAAAACAAAACAAAATAAAACAAAAATTTGTAAAAGGAATTTTGAAATTACAATTTCAATGGACATAAATAAAAATTTAGTTTTACTTTATTTCTCTAACTAAAAGATAAAATAGCTGTGTTGGTCAATTGAAGGTTATTTCCCTCTAGAATAAGGGTTGAAGGAGTGTGGGGATCCTCACTGTTCCATGCTATCTTAATCATCACTTATAGAACTACATGGCCCTAATATCTTTGTGGACCTTGTCATAAGGATTTTTAGGCATTTTAGGAAGACTTTACCTCCTTAGCTCACGCTACCACCCTTCTCTTTGAAGCAAGACTTAGGTATAAATGTATTAGAGTATGAACATGTCTTAACTTTCTAAAGATATGATGTTCAGTGTGTGTATGCTAGTTATCTTTTTGGGGTTGCATGTATGTGTACACATGTCTCGTTGGTCTAGTTACTTGTTTGTTTACCTATGATGATGCACCTCTAGCCATGGACTAATGGGTTGTGTACAACTATGTTGTACTTGCAGGTACTCTAAGCTTTGAGGCATAATCCACCTTGAGTTTATCAATTTCTGTTATTGCTTTGAGACTCTTGGGTATCGAATAGTGCTTTTAAAGGGCAACATAGTTACAACTACAACTAAAATTAAAACAATTTCTGGAATCACATGTCATTTGGTAACATCTTCTAGCAAACACAATAGGCCTACATTAAAGGTTTGCACTTAACCCATAATTATTTGATACATTTAAAAATTAATATAGGTAAGATACAATATATAGAATGCAATGAGAAATGTTGGAATAATATTGAAAGAGTGCAAAAATTATTTTTGTGAAATAAGCTAATAATTTGTAGAATTGTCATGGAAGGACAAAGCCCTAGGGTGGAACTGCAACCATCTTGGTGTATTCATCAAGGAAAGGAAGTTTGGAAGACATGTTAATGGTGCTCTTTTCTACAAGATCGAGCTATGGTAGTGATGGGATGCAATATCGCATCAGCCGCAATATCACGTACGTGATATCGTGGCTGTCGCAATATTGCATCCCTTGCAATATCACATACACGATATTGCAGTGCGCCGTCATATCTATAAATAAGAGGCAGCTCTCCCTTGTTTCATCATCCTAGGCTAGACAGTAGGGAAACTCTGGCAGATTGATCACTCCAGAGATAGAATATTTTCCATGTGCCCATAGTAGGAGTCCTAAAGTGAACGGATCTTTATTCGANTAATTTAGACTTAGTTCATTAGTTAGAGTTAGTAATTAGTTTCTCAACCCTTCACCTTGTTAGCATAGGAGAGAAAAACATAAAAAGCTATAAAAATCATATACCTCAGACTTACTTAACCATACACTGTGACAACTACAAGTAAGTCTGGGAAGACAACGAATAATTAACCCTAAGTGTTCCATGGGTGTGTAGGCACTTAGTCTGCGGAGTTCAACCGGATCGTGCATGCTACGCTCATATTCGTATGGTTGAGTGTAGGGGCATCTCGCACTCATCATTGGCGCCATTGCTGGGGATTTAGTGTTTGTGCGTTGAATAGAACATAGGACATCACTCACATTGTTGGGAGCCTAAACAAACCTTCGAGTTAATTAAAAGAAAAATTTATATAACGGTAATTAGCACACCGATAAATAACAATGTCTCCTTCTAACAAAAGCAACTCACTGCCTAGGGATAATACACGAAATAGTTGACAATCAAAAACACATAACCTAAATCTGTCAAGTCTTCAACAATACCGAATAGTCTATACTCATCCCGATGAGTATATTCCTAACTTTACCTTTATCCTCCATCAAGACGAACAGCTACAATGGAGAGATTTGCAAGGTAACATCATGTTACCCCCAGATCGGGTAGTCCCTAACATGCTTCTCCATGCTTTGGCACAGATTGGCATGACAGAATTATATGCTAAATACGTTGCAGCAAATTTTGACTCAAGGGATTACCATCCCACAGCTTTACAACGTATGAGGGACTCAAGGCAGGAGAGCCAACATACACTGTTGAAGGACAAAGAGGTCTCGCACTCCTAAGTGAAATCGGAGATGGTGAACCACTCATAACTGGTTCTCTATAGAAAGATGTTCCCCTTCCTAATGATAATGAGGAGGTGGGGTATCAGAACCTACGATCCACGATACACAACCCTAGTTCTGATCCTCGTGAATGGCAACTGTTCACAGAGGGAACAACAACATATAACAAGGACGGGCACTTAGATCGTCATCACGATTGGGGCCGAAGCAGCCGAAGAGAAGGTAGGAAACATCATCATGGTGATGCTTCTCGTTCTTCTTCCCCTTCTTCACATCATTCACCCTCTCCTTCCACATCTGGGCACAACCACCACAAGCATAACGGTGAGGATAGAGGTAGACAAAATGAGAGACCTCAATGGGAAAGTCGAGACAGAGGACAAGGGCATGAACGAAGGGAAAGTAGGGAACAACGAAGACATCATAGGCGTCATGAAAGAGATGATCATGACAAGCCCCTACTTGCCACTTGAAGTATGCTCGACATAACAGAGGCAATAAGAATTCCAACAAGGCATTTAAAAGATAGTCGGATCAAGCATTTAAACATGAACAACATCCCACGCTTCGAAGGGGGATATAACGCGGATCAACAAAATCATTTACAGGCATTCCACGATGCCTATGCCTTGCAAAACATAGAGAACAAGTGGCAGAAACTAAAGTTGTTTCCCAAGACACTCACCAAGGAAGCAGAGAGTTGGTACTGGTCCTTGGAACCGGAAACCATCAGGAGGTGGAGTACGGTGTTAGAACTCTTCAACGATAAATATCAAATGTACTCCTGAGTGTCTCATTTGCATAAGCAGATCCAAGGATGGAAGCAAGGTACTCATGAACCCTTGGATGCTGCCATGGGCCGATACTACACATTGCTACATTATTGCCCGGGCCATGACTACACTCAACAGGATCAACTTTGCCACATCGTAGATGGGCTAAGGTATGAAACTAGGAGAACCCTTGGGACTTATGCCCAAGGGAGACTATCAGAACTTAGAGCCCATGAAGTTCATCGCGTGTTAGAACAAGTAGCAAAAGAAGAAGGTGAGCTACGAAAAAGAGAGAGTGTAGAAGAATACAACCGTGATCCCTCCCTTCAGAAGAAGGGAGTGAAATTTTGTGATGAGGAGGATGAGTCACCACTCGAAGAGTTGGTGAGCAGAAAAACCTTGCTGATCCAAAAACTAACAACCGAAGTATCGGCTAAGTTAGATCAATTGTGGGATTCCTTAGACTCCAGACTTGAAACTGTCTTGAAAATTGTGGAAGAGTCTAAGGAGGAACAAAGTAGTGACAAGAACAAGACAAAGTGGAGAGATTCATGCCCTGCACATAACAAGGGTAAGGGGAAAATTACTATCTCCAATGAAGTTGTGAATTCAGACACAGACGATGATGGTGGATGTGAGATCTGCCACTATGACCATCCTAAGGGATGTTGTCCAATCATCTCACATCTATAGGAGTCTAGGATGTATGCACTTAATCCAAGACTTAACCAATGGCAAACACCCCGAAGGTTACCTTATCCTCAAGGTAACCCAAGGTAATTCCACCAACCATTGACGTACTATCTAAGTGGAACTCCACCACAACCCGTTGGATAGCATCAGCAGTGGAAATACCCACAGTCATGGGGGATGCCACCGCCGAAACAATAGTATCCTTATCGACAACCTGATCCTTATGGCTATTATGTGCAGCAGCCAGTTTCTCCAAGTGACTCTATGAGTCACACAACTCCCCAACGTCACTACCAAGTTCGGGAGTACTTTAGGAGGACTCCTTCTCCTCCAGGAGGCACCCCACATACTTACCATCCTCCAACTCCATCTGCACCTCTTCCACCTGTAGTTCCCATACAACCTGCTTTAACAATGCAAGGGGAACTCCGCACTCAACCACAACAACGCCACGCTATGAGAGCTGTAAACATTCAACTCGTTGCTGGTTCTGACAACTGTAAAAAGAGAAGACCTTTCTTTAGAATCAAAAGCCCAGACAAGCTCTCGCAACAACAAGCGGTTGAGCCCATGTACACTCCTCCACCATCTAACACTTCGGAGCACCCTTCAGTCCAACAACAGAGCTATACACATATGGTTATGTTAACGCATACCGTAACTGACTGGATCAAGGTAGGCCACCTTCCTAAGAAACTAACTGATCCTGGAAGCCCCTTAATCTATTTACACATCGCTAGGAACAAACCACATAAGGCTCTTCTTGACTCAGGTTTCGGAGTCAACCTAATTTCACGAGAGATGTACCAAGCCTGGAACCTGCCCCAACTTAAGAAGAGCAACATTCAACTAGAGTTGGCTGACCAGTCCATCACCATTCCCTTAGGATTGGTGGAGGACATTGTTACCACTGTGTGTGGTTGGTCTTACCCAGCTGACTTCCTGGTGATAGAAGTTAACAGCAACAACGGGGGCTTCCCAATTATAATGGGAAGGCCATGGCTAAGTACAGTAGATGCGTACCTAGGGATCCATGATCTTTCCTTGCAGATATCTAAGATAAACATTTATGAAAAGATCGAGAAGAAGAAAGTTCCGTGTATCACATACAATGACTCAAAGGGTGATGACATGGAAGAATGTTCAGCATCTCTTCCATGTAATCAGCGTGCCAAAGAAATACAAATTCAAAGGTGCCTGTATGTAGCAACCACACCAGCAGTAGACACCCTGTGGTTGACAGCTACTAGAAAGAGCAACTTAATATGCATGGAACGAACTGGGAGTACAACTCATGTTAACAACGAAAGCATAGACACATTGGAATATGAGCATTGCCAACTTCTACCCCTTAATCTAAGAACATCAATTGGGAGAAGTTGGGCACTTTTACGAAATTCAAATAGGCACTCATTATTTCGGATCTCTCCCTTGCAATTCAGTCATGGGGGAGATGGCCACCTATGCTGATCATTGGAGGCCCTCAGTTCTTTTTAGTTTTTGTTTTACACGTTTTTGTCTTACATATTTTTGTTTTACAAATTTCTTTAACTTTTCTTGTTTTTGTTTTATAACATCGTTATACTTTTTCATTTTGTGTGTGTGTGTGCATGTGTTATCCACCCTATAAGTTTATCACCTAATAAGTGTTCTTCCCAATGGTATGAACTGTTTTTCATTGATTGCTAATGTTTGGTTTTTACCTTTAAGTCATGATGTTGATACTAAGGTATGTTTTTTTTGATATGGTAGGCAATGAGTTCACTTCATCCATCCATCCACCAGTTTCTATGGTCTCTCTTGGCTTAGAAATGTATAGCCTCTTTCTAATAAGAACTTTAACAAATTGGTGACTGGGTATTTCTCAAACTAAGAAAGGACTCAAGGTTTGAAAAGGGTGTGACTTCAAGGGAACTTGATGCTTTTGTGTTGGCCATTCTCTTGGGTGCTTGGATGTTTTCTTCCTGAGTTTTCTTGCTGCTTCGATGTTACCCAATTATCGAAAGCTGAGCAAATAAAAATAAGAAGTCTTTGCATGGTGTGGTTCTCACACATAAAAACACAAAACACAAAAAAAACTGTGAGAATTCAAAGCACACTCCTTAAATGGAATAATCATTTGGGCTACAAGCACTGGTTATGGAACTCAAAATAAAATGTTCCCTCTAACTAAGGCCCTTCTCGCTTCCCTTTCTCTCCTCATTTGTTTTGTCGGAATGGTGGTGGCTCTTTGGAGAGGCATTCTTGTTACTTCAAGAGGATGGATTGGCCGAATGTATTAATGCGAAGTCACTAGAAGTGGTTGGTTTGAGGTTGGACCTGGAATGAGATCTACTAAGTCACATTAATCATGAACTACACAAGGGGCTGTACACCACCTTGTTCTTGAGATTCCATTCCATTCTCTTCTCTCCATCCTTCTCTCCACTATTCACCTCATTGCCGGTTGTATCATTAGTGTATATTTTGGTAGATACATCATATTATTTTTGGTAAACTCTTACGGTTAAGTCTTTAACTCTTGTTCCAAAGGACATTCCCAAA
>MNCI01006783.1:434918-487589 GCA_015680685.1 Gnetum montanum | reverse complement strand
AAATGGGGCCTGATGTCAATGTAATAAGGTGTTCACCCTTGTTGTCTTGAACACCAGTTTTGTTATGTCTTGTAATGATGATCCATTCACATGTCATCCCATTAGTTCCATTTAAGTCAACAATCCCATACCTTCCCTATATTATTGTAATGAACTCGAGGACGAGTTTTCATTTAGTCATGGGGGTATGATGGGATGCAATATCGCAACCGTCACGATATCGCATCCCTTGCGATATTGCGTACGCGATATCACGTCTTCACCTGCAATATCACGTACGTGATATCACAATGCACCATCATATCTATAAATAAGAGGCGGCTCTCCCTTGTTTCATCATCCTAGGCTAGAAAGTAGGGAAACTCTGGCAGATTGATCACTCTAGAGATAAAATATTTTCCATGTGCCCGTAGTAGGAGTCCTAAAGTGAACGGATCTTTATTTGAGCAAACATTGTACCTGAACACAAGTTTCNGATTAGTGTTTGGTAGCCACAGTTGCATCGGTTCAGGGTGTGTACGGTAAGTGGGAATGGATGCTGATGCTAGGTAATTTAGACTTAGTTCATTAGTTAGAGTTAGTAATTAGTTTCTCAACCCTTCACCTTGTTAGCATAGGAGAGAAAAACATAAAAAGCTATAAAAATCATATACCTCATACTTACTTAACCATACACCGTGAAAACTACAAGTAAGTCTGGGAAGACAATGAATAATTAACCCTAAGTGTTCCATGGGCGTGTAGGCACTTAGTCTATGGAGTTCGACCAGATCGCAAGTGCTACGCTCGTATTCGTATGGTTGAGTGTAGGGGTATCTTGCCACTCATCAGGTAGGATGAACTGATGCTCCATACTCTTTGGATCAAGACCATAACATGGTACGAACTTGAAATATTTACCTACAGGTGTTCTCATTTTTATAAAATCTAGGAATTTTTGAATGTTTCTCATTTGGTCATCTAGGATTTCTATTACAAGATTAATGAGCAACAAGTAGTTCCTATGCCCAACCATATGAATCACAAGCATTGCACTAGCGATCCAATCGATTTCCATGGACTTTAGCTCTTAAATGCACAAGAGGCAAAGGTAGTGACTTGAAGACATTATCATTGTCTTCTTGGCTTTACTTGTGTGAGTTCAAGTGTACGATTAAGTGTAAGCCAAGGTGCATGATTTTTATCAATTTTATATTTTATTTTATTTAGTCTAAGTGTGGAATAAAGAGAGAATTAATTAATGACTAACTATTTAACTATCTAGTGTCCTAATCCAACTATCCTAACATAAGCATCTAAGCCTACTTAATGTTCACATCCTAAACTCACTTTAATGCTATTGGGTTATCAACTGCCTACTATTGGGCATACCAAATAACCACTACTGGGATTACCAAGCATTAGGCAATATGTTTGAAGTAGTCATAGTTATGTGTTCATTATTAACCATATTAATTAATTAAAGACATTAATATAAAAATGCATAAGTAAATGAATGCACAAAAGGAAACATTAATCTATTCCAAGTGTTGTTAGAAATGCCAAGAATCTCATCTTTATTACTAGTCACATCAGTGTGTTCAGGTACAAGAAGCTCGAATAAAAAGTCATACAATCCTTGGAATCCTACTTGGAGCACTCAAAAAATATTCTAACTCTAGGCTATGAAAATTGCAAGAGCTTTGCTATGCTATGGACTTAACATGCCATAAATGTAGTGGTACACACATTTATATAGGTAAAGATAGACACTGTGTCGACGCATCTAACCATGCATCGACGTAGCCCATCAAGTGACTTATCATACTCCCACAACTAAATGAAAACTCATCCTTGAGTGAACAAAAGTAGGCTCAAGCTTTCTACAAAATTGGGAAGGTATGAAATCATGAACTAACTAACTCTATTGACTAAATCTAAGTGCCAAATTGTATGAAATTATAATAATTACAAAAATAGGTATTCAAGATAACAAAATTGAACACCCTTATAAAAATGAATAGCTGAAATTCTTTAGTGGCCGAAGAAAAAGAGGAGATCAAACAGTGCTAGGAGGTGGAGGCTCCTAGGCTTCAACACTCGCGGCAATGGTGATTGAGGCTAAGGCAGTGGTTACAGTTGTCCTACTATAGATGCTACTTTAGGTGAAAGGCAAAAGGCATCTAGTAACGCCTTCATCTTCTACTCTTTACTCCATGGATCATACATAGTCCACGTGACATCACCAATGTGGGTTGGTACAAGGACATCCCATGGACAAGGCATTACCAAGAACAGTTCCTTGACATTGACAAACCATGCTACAAATTGTTTACATTCAACATCGAACGTCTTAATGAGGTTCTGCAACTCATGGTAGTCATTCATTCTTCTGGCTAGGTTCTTAATAATTGATTGTTGGTCTATACACCAACTCCTGAAAACTTCAAGCTTTGCATTGGCTATTTTTAACTTTTGATTGGTGTCTTTGTGATGCTTGAAATTAGCCTCATAAAGGAGGTACAAGCTAGCCACTTGCTTTTCTAACTTTGACCATGGCCTCTCAATTGTCAACATCACCAAGTTTGCATAATGGAGCTTGTCTAGCTCCATGTACTCTATCATCTCCTCAATTTGCAACTCCTTTAGGTGGATCTTTGCCTTATTGTAGACATTTAATCTATCAAAGATTGGTTGCCATACATCGCCTCTTTGCTGGAGTTGTTGGAGGACCTTGTTCATCTTTGCCTTGGCTAGTTAAATTTCTTTGTCGTTTACCTCCTTGAAGAGTCCAACCTGGTCCCTATAATGATTCTTCACTCATTCAAATTTTAAGACCTCATTCTTCTAAGTAGCTACCTCAATGACCATTTTTTAGCAAAGTTCGCAGATGTCCTCCATTGAGAGATTACAATTCTATGCTACCAACCTCCTCAAATCCATGTTTACCTTCACGAACAACTCTTGCTACTATCTCACAAACTTGACCATTTTGTCCTTTTGTTCCTCAACATTTTGTAGGTGGTGAATGTCTCTGGTTAAAGTTAGATTTTCCTTGTGGACTTGCAACAAGTCCTTATTAGTGTTGATGGCAAGAGCCTCCAATAAGGACATGTTGAAGACTGTCATCTCCTTTGCATTCTCAACCTTTTTTAATTTGTTCTAAATCTACAGAAAAGATTCATCCCTTGTAATGGCTTCACTTAGAATGGTAGGATCAATCAAGCGGACTCTTAGTTCTACAACTTTAGCATCTAACTGTCAATTTTTCTTGTGGTTGCCTCAACTTGGGCATTTATGATGATGAGCTTGCCTTTAGTCTCTAGTAGCTCTGATTGGATAGCTATGATTTCTTCTGGAAGATCAAAGATCTTTGAAAGTGATTGTCTAGTTCCCACTAGTTGATCCAACACTTCCTCATGATGGGATACACTTAGCCTCTTGCTTCCTACTCCTATAGATGCCTGCATGTAGCAATATCTAGCATGATGGCCATAGGAGCATTTAGGACCTCTGCTAGTCGATTAGCCACCACCTCTACTGTTGTTTCCTATCCCTGATGCTACATCACCAAGATAGTCACCCCCTTACCCTCCTCTAGGCACACCAAAAAAGTGGTGACATTCCCAAAGATCTTTGGAAATTTTTGTTGTCTAGGAATGGATACCATTACTTCTCAGGTGCTCAGATTTGATCTTGTGGGCACCTACATCCTTTGCATCAAAAACAACAGTGCATTCTCTTCCAACTAGATGATGGTTTGGGTGACTTTATTGAGGTGACTCAACATTAGCCAATAGACTGAGGTCTTTTCACCACTTGGTTCTCCTTACTATTGCTACAAGAGTTGCTCATAGAGCTTACTCATACACTCAATTGGTACATGAGCCTCTGGTGCTATTTTCCAATACGTGGTGGGGCTAGTGGCTGCTCCTCTTCAAGCAACTTGGTGGGTGCCTTCTCTTTCATCATTTCTTGCCAAGATGTAGTAGAAGCATGAAAAAGCATGTCATTTGCATAATGGACTATTCTTTCCCTTTTGTAAATTTTTTCTTATTAGACATAGAAAGGGGAGTGTCTTTCTCCCTCGCTCATTCTCTTTAAATCATTTTCCTATCTTCATGAACATGAGCTGGGGGAGGTTGACAGGGAATTTTTTGCTTAGAGCAGCACATGCACCGACAGAAAAGGTAATGATATTGCTTAGCCTTACCATTGGATTAAGGTGATAGGCTGCAATCTTGAAGTAGGCCCTCTCCACTCCATAGCATTGTTGGGTCCATTCCTTTTTGACATTGGCATCCACTTATGTAGGATTTTTTGTCAAATTTGCCCCAGTGTCAAGTAACTCGAGGACCTCTATAATGGCCTCAATCAAGTAGGGCACGATGATATCCTTGATTTTCATAGTTTTAGCCACTTGTCAACTATTCCAGAAGAAGTAAGTCTCTCCCATGTATGATTTCCTACTAGAAGTGAGAATGGACAACATGGGAGATTCTTGCAATTGTGTCTTTACCTCTTATGATGCTAGGTCCAAGAAGGGGCCAAAGTTGAGTTCCTAAAGAATGACACTTTGGACCTCCTTAGAATGAATCTGTTTTAGGTAGTCCTTGGTCAAGGTGACCTCTAGATTTGGTCCAGACCTTGACACCTTGTCTTGCCTAGATTGGCTTATTTTTGTAGTAGGAATCTAGTGAACAGTTTCCACTTCAAGCTCCTCCTAAAGATGTCCCATGGCATGGGTTTTAGCTTCGTCTTCTTAGCACTATTATGGTTGTTGGCCCCTTCCCCCTCATGGATGCTTCTCTTGTGCTTGTGATGGTCCTTCTCCCTACAGTCTCTTTGCCATCATCTATGATCACACACATAGCCAAGGATTAGCGTTTTATGTGTAACTTATAACACTTTGATACATTGTTCCATTTGGCTATGTACACTTAGGCTAATTTGTGATGATGACAGATTGATTATTTTAATATTATTTTATTCTAATGGCTACTTGAGTTTGTTGGTGAGGTCTAACTTAGGTGAATTAGTGATGTTAAATATTGTTTCATTAGTTAAACTGTTTAAATATTTTGAAAAAATTTCCATCAAAAACCATAGGTTTGTGGCCACCATGACATAAAGCTCACCTATGGTAGCTAAAGGGTTGTAAAACAAGTTTATTAAAGCAAGCAGTTAGGAAGTTATGGGCTCAAGAAGGCTTTAGGCTCTAAAAATTACAAAAATTCCCATAGTGTTATGAGGCAAATGTGAAACTTTTTCTAACTCTTGTTGCATATTTATAATATTTTGTGCTGTGTCGACACATCGAGCTATGTCAACACAACAAAAACCAAAATTTTCACAATGAAAAAACTAAGGAAAAAAATTTTACCATGAAATTGCAGTTCAGATGAAGCTAGAAAAGACTAGAATAAGGAAAAATGCTTGAGGAGAGCTAGGAATACATTTGAAAATGAGATTTAGTAGGAGATTAATTGCCAATGAGTGCAAAACTCAATGCACTGAGGTGGAAAACAAAGGATTTGAAAGTAAAATGCCTAATGGATAAGGAACTTAAGCATCCTAGCCAAGAAGTATGCAAGTGGATCCTTCCCATAACAAGATTATGGCCTTAATGTCCTTGCATGTCCTCAAACCAAGGAGTCCATGGGCCCCAAGAATAATTAATGGTTATGGATTGTCAAAAACTGAATCATCAAAGAAACCATCAAAGATTTAAGACCGTCTCAAAATAAACCCATCAATACAACATGATAAGAGGCAGTGAGGTGGTACATGGGAAGAATAGGTGAATGAGAGAGAGTATGGAATGAAGTCCTGCATTATGGTCACATGAAGTCCCTTGTGGAGGATGTGATTAGTATGACCTAATAGCTTCCATCCTTAGTCAAAATTAAGACTATCCACTTCTAGTGACTTCGCATTGGCACATTAGACCATTCCACCCCTAAGGTATAGAAAATCCCCACAAATCACTCACTATTCCAAAGAAAGAAGAAAAGAGAAGTAGGAAGTGAAGAGGGCCATAGTTAGAGGGGTGCCTTCAAGAATGGATAACATGTCTTTCTAGCCCCATAACCAGTACTTATAGTTGGTTATTGTGTCCAAGGGAAGTGCTTTGAATTCCCATATTTTTTTTTCAAATGAGAATCACACCATGAAAAGATATTGCTTCCTATTTATTGGTCGACGTAGGAAGGATGAGGAATCCATGGACATTCTCATGAAACCCAAGATGGTAGGCAAGTTTAAAAGATGACAAATCCCCTTGAAGTTACATCCTTGTTCATCCACATGATTCATTTGAAGTCTAGAAAGTACCAAGGTCACAAATTCATTGTAAGTTATTATTAAGAAGGGACCTCATATTTCTAAAATGAGGAAACATCATAGAATTATGTGAAATGGGTGGATGATGTAAGCTCACTACCTGGTATCATGAGAAAACCAATGTTCCATTAATTAATGTCAAAATTCTAAGATGAAATCTAGTCATTTGCAATCAAGTAAACAATGCAAGTTACAAACCATCATCAATCAACAGTTTCATTTGGCACCAAAGTCCTAATGATAATAAAAAAATAGAAGATACTTAAGAAAAGTTTGAATAAGGAAAAATATAGAAAAATTATAAAATATTCAAGAAAATAAAAAATTGTATGAAAAATAGTGTAAAACAAAAAAGTTGAAAATCCGAGTCACTCATATAATATCAGCATGGATGAACATCTTGCCCATGACTAAGTTGGAAGGAGAAGATCCAAAAGATTGAACATGCATGACCAGTAGTTGAGATCTTCATTTCACTAGTTATTTTTTATTCAAGGAAAGGTCTAAGTTGTTGGGGATTAACCAAAAATCTCTTACTTGGGTTGTTAGGATGGTATATCATCATGGCCCAAAATGGAAAGGTTTTGTATATAATGTAAGGGCTCTCCCATAACATTTGAAATTTGGTATGTTGAGGCATGTGCATGAGGTTCCAGTAGAATACCTTATCCCTTGGTTGAAACTTTACCTTTTGAATCTTAAGGTCATGATGTTGTTTGTTATGTACCTTGTGCACTTCATTTCATGATAGGGCCACTAATCTATTCTCACCTAGCATGTTAAGATTCACTAATATTTCTCTTTGGGCTAAACTTAAGTCCAAGTCAAGGTCACAAGCCGTTGAAAGTGTATAGAGCTCAACTTGGATGGAAAGCATTGGAAGTTTTCCATACACAAGCTCATAGAGAGAATACCCAATAGGAAGTTTCCATGTTGAACGATAAGTCCAAAGAGCATTGTTGAGTTTATTGCTCCCATCCTTCCTATATTTACTAATTGTTCATGTTAATATTTTGGTAATTCCCCTATTAATAACCTCAGCTTGGCCATTAGCTTGGGGTGGTAAGGAGTTATTAATTTATGTTTAACCCCCAAGTATTTCATGAGCTTTCGAAAAGTGGCACTTGTAAAGTGTGTTCCATTGTTAGGAATTAGTGCTTATGGCACACCAAACCTATTGATAACATTTTCTTATACAAATTATGGTGTCGTAGAGGATGAACAGTCAATGACAGCAGTGACTTCAACCCATTTGGTACAATAGTCAACAACCATGATGATGTAGGCCTTTCCATTTGACATAGGGTTGATGGGTCCAATGAAATCAATTCCCCAAAGAACGAAAGGTTCCAATGGTTGAATTCACTATTGTGGCCCTTCCATGTGTGTGGTTATCCCTTCATCACATTGGCACTGATCACAGGAATGGAAGAATTGATGGACATCTTGGAAGATCATGGGCCAATAATATCCTACCATGAGGATCTTAATGGTTGTTCTCCTCTTAGCATAGTGGCCCCCAGAAGGAACCTCATGTGCATCCTAGAGGACTTAAAGCTAATCTACATTAGGGACACACCATCAAACTAGGCCATTAGCACAACTCTTGTAGAGGTTGCCCTTAATTTCCATGGAGTGCTTAGTCTAATGAAGAAATTACTATTTCTTCCTATGGTCCTATTCTTGCCACATCTCCTAGTTGAGTAGATAGAAGAGGATGTTATCATACTAGTTTATTTCCTTGGGAGTTAAAGCATTAATAGTGCTAGCAAAGAGGAGTTCATCAAAAAACTAATTAAATAATGAGCTCTCATCTTCTTTGCTCTCCATCGCAATTGAGATAAGTGATCAACTACCACATTTTTGGTTTCCTTTCGATCAACCATTGTCAAATTAAACTCCTAGAGGATCACTAGCAACTAGATGACATGGGGGCTCACCATTGGCTTGTTCATTAAGAACTATATAGCACTATGGTCAGTGTGCATAAATACTTTGTATTTAAGCACAGAGTACCTAAAATTTTCAAGGGTGTAAATCATCACTGTAATATCCTTTTTAGTGTTGGTGTAGTTGGGTTATGCACCCACAATGCTTTTGCTTGCATAGTGGATATAATATGGATGTTTTGGATTGTCCAACTATGTAAGCATAACCCACAAGATGTAATTGGATGCATTTGTAATGATTTGGAATGGCCTGGACTAGTCTGGTACTAATAGAATCGAGGTTTCTACAAGTTTCTACTTTAGTTGTTGGGATGCATTTTCACATTCCTTGGTCTAAACAAATGGTGCATCTTTTTTTGGTAAGTTCCATCAATGACTTGGAAATCTTTGAGAAGTTTTCAATGAAATGCTAGTAATAACCATTATAACCAAGGAATGACCTCAAATCCTTTACTGTTTTAGGTTGTCTGGTTATTCCTTTGATGACCCTTATTTTCTATGGGTCCATCTCAATCCCTTTGTTTGAGATTCAATGCCCCAAGAAAATACTCTATTAGACCATCATGTGGATCTTTTGCTAATTAAGTTGTAAGTTGGTCTCTACCCACCTTTTAAGCATTTGCTTAAGGTGATCCAAGGCTTGCTCAAATGTGGTCCCATAGGTAGAGAAGTCATCCATGAAGACTTCTATCCTACTACTGATCTGTTGTTGGAAGATGCTAAGGAACAATCACTAAAATGTGGTAAGAGCATTACATAGACTAAAGGGCATCTTTCAATATGCAAAATTCCCCCAAAGACTTGTAAACATTGTCTTGGCTTGATCTTCAGGTGTCATCTAAATTTGGTTATAGCCACTATAACCATCTAGAAAGCTGTAGTAACAATGCCTTGCAATAGTATTTAACACTTGGTCCACAAATGGTAATGGAAACTGATCTTTATAAGTTGCCCTATTTAATAGCTTGAAGTCTTATAGACTCTTCATTTTCCTCCTTTTTTTAATACAATAACAAGCAGGCTAACCCACTTACTTTCCACAATAGGATAAATGAACCTGGCCTTGAGGAGTTGTTCAATCTCCTCTTGATGATTTGCTTGAGTTTTGAATTCAAGCATCTTTGTGGCTGTCTCCTTGGTTTAATGGGGGAATCTACATAAATTCTATGTTTGAATATCCTTGAATAAATTCTTATTAACTCATGATATAACCAAGAAAAGGCTATTGTCCATTTGTTGACAACTTCCAACAATTTCTTTTTCTGTACAAAAACAAGTGTGGCATTGATAATTACTAGCTTGCCATTATTCAAAAATGCATACTACATTCCTTCTCATAGAGCCTTTAATTCAATGGGCTCCTACTTAAAAGTTTCAGGGATCTCCAACTCTCCCCAATTGATCTCATTTTGTGCATCAAGGAGTTAGTGATGGAGATGCTCCAACTTATCCATGCTTTTCACATAAGATCTAGTAAGGCTCTTAGTTGGTTTCATGCATATTGTTGATCCAGCCTCATTTTCAGTTATTATCCATTGAATACCCTCCTATTTAGTGGTTCTAGGGAAAAGCACCTTTGAACCTCTATGATATATGCACACTGACTACATGTCTAAAGTGATGTGCCCTTGATGGTCCATAGTTTTTGCATGTAATGGCACCTTGTGTCACTGTATGCGATGCATGGAACTCTCTTCTTCGCAAATTTTCCAAATTCATTTTCCTTGGAAATTTCCAAAGAAAGATCTTTAATCCCCAACCTTGCATCTATCATGCTCAACCATGATCTTCCCATGATGATAGGAAAGTTTCCTTTGCTATTTTCCACATGGATTACCAAAAAATTAATAGGATATGATAACCCATGGACTATGGTCACAATATCCTTTACTAATCCCAAAGGAACAATGATGGATTAGTTTGCCAACTCCAATCTAATGTTTCTCTTTTTTAATGGAGGCAGGTTCTAGGCTTTGTACATTTCTTACAAAATTAACTTAACTCTAGATCCTAAATCCAAAAAAGCCTTACATGATTCATTTCTAGTAATTTGTAAGTAGATAAGAGGACTCCTAAGATCATATCTCTTCTTGGAAATTTAACCAACCTTGATGCAATCTGTGACCACATGGATCAACATGACGTTGTGTAATTGGGGAGAACTTTGATTTGAAGGTTACTCAATGGAAATTTTAGAGGTGGAAGTAGTAGGGTTAATAGTCACAAGTGTTTGTGAGAACTTTGTGGGACTATTGGTTCTAAAGAATGACATTTTTTGAGGCTTGGATGTAGAACCATTTGATTGAGGAGCTGACTGTAAGTTTATTGCCCTTGTAGCATTCCTCTACTATGCTTATGCAGGTATCTCATCCTTCATGGATGGAGTAGATGGCAGAGGAATGAACGATGGTGGTGTAGGAGTGAAAGAGTGTTGAGGAGGATATAGTAAGGGAATGGGGACTTCCTCTTTGGCAAAGATGCTCTATAGTATTTAAGAGGATAATAGTGGTGTGAAAAGGAGGCATCGTTAGAAGAGTCATATGAAGAGATGAGCTTCTAAACATAATACCCATATGGATCTCACTAACAATAAGGGTACTACTACCTTGGTGGCATGCCTCGTGACTATGGATGTTGCCATTGTTGATATTTTTCCTGAGGTTGAGGTGGTGGTCCACTCAGATAGTAAGCATGTTGGTGGAACTACTATCAATAGCTGCCTTGTGGATAAGGCAATCTCCTAGGTGCTTGTTGTTTTGCTAGTCTAGGATTTAGAGCATACATCCTAGATTCTTGTAGGTGTGGCAAGATATGGCAACATCCCTTGGGATGTCCATATTAGTAGATGTCACAACCATCATCATTAGTTTCTAAATCGACAGCCTCATCTACTACTATAGCTTTACCTTTATCTCTACGATATTCTCATTCAACATTATTTTTCTTCCTTCACGAATAAAAAATTTCTCCATGATCCTTACATTCTTCTATAATATTTAGAGCAGCTTGAAATTTCTTATCTAAAGAGTCCCATATTTTGTCAACCTTAGCTAAAATTTTAGTAACAAATATTTGAATTGGCAAAGTTTTCCTCTACACCACTTCATCAAGTGGTGCCTCCTCCTCGTTCTTATAGAAATGAACCTCTCTCTTGTGGATGGAGGGATCTCTATTTGATTCTTCTACACTCTTTCATTTTTTTAGTTTCCCTTCCTCTTTGACCACTTGCTTAATGAGCCTTTGAATTTGATGGACCCTTAGCTTAGAAAGTCTTTCTTGGGCATAGATCCCAAGGGTTCTCCTTATTTCAATTCTAAGCCCATCTATGATATGGCATAGCTAATCCCTTTAAGAATATCCATAGCCTAGGTATTAGTGGAACAAAGAATAGTACCTTCCCATGGTCGCATCTAAGGACTCATGAGTATCTTATTTCCACGCTTGGATTTGCCTCCTCAAATTGGACACTTTGAAATACATTTGATATTTGTCATTGAACATCTCTAGCATCGTACTCCATCATCAAAAGGATTATAGTTCCAAGGACCGGTACTAACTTTTTGCCTCCTTTATGAGTGTCCTTGGAAATAATTTCAGCTTTTGCATTTTCTACATTCTACAAGGCACATGCATCATGAAAGGCTTGTAAATAATTCTATGGATCTGAATTGTATCCCCCTTCAAACTTAGGGATATTATTCATATTGAGCCATTTAATGTAGCTATCCTTCAAGTGCTTGGTGGAAATTCTTATAGCCTTTGAAATATTCAACATGTTTCTCATAGCTAGTAGGGAGTCATCATAGTCATGACAATTTCTTTGATCCCTATCATGGCTATGATGCCTATGATGAGTCCTATTATGCCTTCGTTCCCTATGATGTTCTTTCCCACATTGCTGCTCATGCCTCTAGTTCCTATTGTCCCATCAGGATCTATGATCATTCCTATCTCATTGTTCATCTTCATCCCAATCTCTATTATTTCTACCATGGTTCTAGCCTCTACTTCTCTTGTCAAAGTTGGAGGAGGAAGACAATAAGGATGATGGTGAAGAAGGTGAAGAGGAAGGAGAATCAGCATCCAAATGGTACCCATCACTTCTTCTTCTTTGATCCATACCTTGATCACCATGTTTATTTTTCTCCTAGTGCCTATCATTGTTCCTGCCTTTAGATGAATGCCTATGGATATCATCTTTCAAGACCCCCTAATCTTGAGACCCGTTCTTCTTATCATCAAGTTTGTCCATAGCTAACTGCAACCATTAATTAAGGGTCTCCCCATCAAACATAGGAGGAGAATCTGTGTATTGAAAGACACCTGAAAAGAAGTCCTCGCCTTCTTTGTGGGTTTGCAGGAACAAGTGGTTAGGAAATCTTTTGCCTTTTGAAGCCTCATATCAAGCCTCCATGTGCCGATCTTCTTTCTGTTGGACATCTATGGGATGATAATCTCAATAGGCATGTTCTTGAACCTCATACTTAGTATTAAGTTTGGCAATGCCGAACTTGATGAGATTGTTCAATAGCATTACGTGAACGGATTGGTTGGAAGGCAACATAATGTTGCCCTCCATGTTCCTCTATCACAATTGCTCATTCTAATGTAGGATGAAGGTGAAATATAGAGTGTAAACATTTGGATGAGTGTAGAAAATGTGAATTATTAGGGCACTTACATCTTTTGGCCTTCTTGCCTTTGAGTGGATCTGCTTATAAATGGTGGTGGAGAATCCTCCCTGTGAGAAGAAGCCATATTAGTAATTTCTTAAAAGCATTGTGCATTTAGTGATTTTTTTTTTAATGATTTTGCTTTAAGTGTTCTTTTACAATGTCCTTAGATAATTTCACGATCTTTCCTATGTAGTGCACTTAGCTAACTAAAGTCCTTGGAAATGATGCTAATGATGAGCAATGGGTAGTCCCTATGCCCAACCATACGAATCACAAGCGTTGCACTAGCGATCCAATTAATTTCCATGGACTTTAGCTCCTAAATGCACAATAGGCAAATGTAGTAACTTAAAGACATGATCGTTGTCTTCTTGGCTTCACTTGTATGAGTGCAAGTGTATGGTTAAGTGTAAGCCAAGGTGCATGATTTTTATTGATTTTATATTTTATTTTATTTAGTCTAAGTGTGGAATAAAGAGAGAATTAATTAATGACTAACTATTTAACTATCTAGTGTGCTAATCCAACTATCTTAACATAAGCATCCAAGCTAACTTTCTATTCATATCCTAAACTCGCTTTAACTGGGTTACCAAGTGCCTACTACTAGGCATATCAAATAGTCACTACTGGGATTATCAAGCATTAGGAAATATGTTCAAAGTGGTCGTACTTTTGTGTTCGTTATTAACCATATTGATTAATTAAGACATTAATGTAAAAATGCATAAGTAAATGAATGCACAAAAGGAACCATTGATCTATTCCAAGTGTTGCAAGAAATGTCAAGAATCTTGTCTTTATTGTTAGTCAAATCTATGTGTTCAGGTACAAGATGCTTGAATAAAGAACCATACAATCCTTGGAATCCTATTGTGGGCACTCAAAAAATATTCTAACATTGGGCTAAGAAAATTGCAAGAGCTCCACTATGCTATGGACTTAACCTGTCATAAATGTGATGGGTACATGCATTTATATAGGCAAAGACAGATACTATGTTGATGCATCTAACCATGCATCGACAAGGATGCATCAATGGGACTATGTTGATGGGGATACATCAACGCATGCCCATCGACGTAGATCATCAAGTGATTTATCAAATATATTGATTTTTTTAAAGTGCATAGTTTGATCTTTCATCCTTGAAGACCTTAGTATGCTACATGGACTAAGAAGGATTTTTCAAAATATGCTTATAATTATATTGCACTTCCTAAAATGGATCTTAACTTGTGAGAGTTACCTTTGCTTTGTCATATCCTAGAATCATTAGGTTTTGTTCTCTTTATTCAATGCCAAGGTTTCGAGTGCCAAAATTATAAGGTATGCATGTATACTACAAAATTTGATTTAGCTTTAATTTTGTTTTGGTGGTTTGGTCTTTGATAGGTTCAAATTACTATTGGTTCATTGTTATTTGAAAGAGGGACTTGGAAATCCAAGGAGAAATCTTAGGTTGAGTTCTCATCTAAAAATATCAAGGAGGCTATTTCATTTTTATAGGATACTTTAGTGTAAGTTGAACAACTTGAAGAGATAAATAATTTAACACTTACAATCTAGGATCCAACAATCACTCCACCTAAAATATTATAGTTAGCTTTAGCTATCACACCCATTCAATTAGTTTAATTTGATTTAAGTAAATCAAGATAATCAAATTTTGGACAAAAATGAGATAAGGAAATAAGAAATCATAGAGTTTGCAAATCACTCTTAGCTATCTTGATTTGCTATATAAATGGCATAGAGGACCCTCATCCTCTAGTGGGTGATAAGGATTATATGCTAAAATGTAAGAGGGATTTCTAACCTCTCTAACCAAATAACCATTAAACATTGGTGTTTGAAAGAAAAAAATGAAATTTTTGTTTACAAGAAATAAAAGTAGATAAAATACAAAGTACTGGCTTGATTTGCAAATGGTTTCTAGATTATGGTTTTTGTTTTCCTTAAGTTGTGTGTACATTTGGTGGCTTATGGATCATTTGAAGAAAGAGGCTTCCAAGAATCTTCCTTGGATCTACCTTTAATTTAATTGCAATAAGAATTCTAGAAGAGAATTCTTAGGCATTAGTAAATTTTTATGGTCCACCAAAGATGTTAATCATTTAGTATTTTGAAAGAAAGTTACTTTCAAACTTTCAAGCAATTATGATCCTTTATTACTTGCTAGTAATTTTAATTCTATTCTTCACCCCAATGAGAAACATGGTGGAACATGGCATCCATATGTAGATGCATCAAAGAGCTCTAACTTTCGTTAGCATTCCCATTCTTAGATGTATGTATACCTAGCCTAGTCTTCAAATAGAGCATAACAAAATTCTTTGTCTCTTGGATTGTTTTTTATGCTCTAAATCATGGTTTCAATTATTTCTCTCTACTCAAGCTTGTTGTGGAGTAGGTTCACTTCAATATTAAAATCACCTTTCAACACTAAATCTAAATATTATGAAAAAGATAATTACTAAAAAACAAGAAAAATATCTATCTCTAATTATTTAAAAGAAAAGATTACAATAGGGTTCCCAAACCCTATAAAATATCCAAAACCTCTCAAAACACTCAAATGATGTTGTAGAGTGATGAATGGTGAAGGTACCCCTCTGCCCAACCATACGAATCATGAAGTGCTTATGCTCGATCCAGTCGAATTCCATGGACTCTCTAGTTTCTTGTGCACTAGTCTTTTAGGAAGTGAACCTTACCCTAATGATCATTTGCTGTCTTCCTAATTACACTTGTGATGCACAAAGGTATGGTTAAGTGTAATCAAGGCATATGATTTTTATCATTTTATGTTTTATGTTCTTTAGTGCTTAAAGAGAGAGATGAAGTAAATTGAGAACTAATTTAATCTAACTATTTAACTAATCTCTAACTAGTCCTAACATAAGAATCCAGTCTCACTTTCCATACATGTCATGAACCCATGTATCCATTGCTAGGTTACCAAGCGCTACGCTACTGGGCACACCAAATAACAATGTTGTTGGGATTACCAAGCGAATACGTGTTACACTCACAACGATCATACTTATGTGTTTAATCTATATATCTTATCTTGTTTAATTTCCTAATTAGCTTAATTACTAGAAAATATTGAATAAATAACTAAAAGCATTAAATACATGAATGAAACATCTAAACTATCCGAAATGTTGCAAGGTTTATCAAAAAGCTCATCTTTATTTCTGCACACACTATCGCGCTCAGGTACAATAGTGCTCAAATAAAGATTCTTAAACTCGATGACTCCTATTGTAGGCACTAAGAAAAATATTTTAACTTTCAAATGTAAAAACTGCAAGAGTTCAGCTACTACTATGACTTCTAATTCCCATAACCATGGTTGGGAGCTCATATTTATAGTTTTTTCTCTAGGGGTATGTTGATAGGGCCCTATAGATGTGGCAAATGTTATGTCAACATAGCCTCATTAATAGGGAAACACCAAGTAAATGGGGCTTGTTGATGAGGCTATGTCAATGGGGGCCCATCAACGCAACACTTTGATGCTCATCATAGAGCATGAGGCTCTACAACCACACAATGACTATTCTTAATCCAAGAAATAACCGATAGAGAATCTCTTTCACAACTTAAACTAAGAATTCAATACACAAGCAAGACTAGAACACATAACACAATTGATCTTCGAGTTGCAACCACTCTGCACTCACTCAATGTGCTCTCTAAATCTTTTGCTTAGTTTAACACAAGAACTTACATGACATCTTCTCTCCATATCTCCATGGTATAAGCATGACACACCAACATATTTATTAAAAAAACAAGATACAAACCTAAGAAAATCTTTCATAAGCTCAACTTGGAGTTCCCACGCTATTTCTATCTTTTTCCACCTTCTCCTAGTTATTTTCCAACTTGGAATGATTAATTTTGGAAGGTTTTTTGACCATATAGGTCATCTCTATCCTTCCCAAGTTGTCTTTGATAAAAATCCAAATTTCATGAGAGATGTCTCTTGAGAGTAGGAGATGTCTCCTCTATTTGCCTTTGAGATGTCTTCTCATTTGCAAGATTTCTCTCAAAAGAAGACTACAATTTAGATAGGATGTCTCCTCTGAATCCAAGATATCTCATGTCAAGCTCAATTCTCAACCAAGATGTCCCATGGACTTTCAAGATATTTTTCTGAAGCTCAAAATTTGCAACAAAAAAAAAAAAAAAACTTGTAGGAAAGAACAAAAGGATTGAAAAAGATGTCCCTACACTAGCTCTTCCACCCTTCAAAAAGTAAACTCATGTGAACACAAGAATAGAAGTTGAAGTAATTCCCCACTCTTGATGTTTAGTCTCATGGACCCATACATCATCATTCATGGACTAATCCTTCCAATGGATCAAGTACATATATCATTTGACTCCTTGAATGATAAAAGCTTTCCTTTGCTTGAGTCCAATTATCTTCTTCTTCATTGAAGGCTTGGACTGATCAATAGCCTCCAATTTATCAATGCTACCCTGTATGGTCTCCTCATCAAGAGGTCCATGTTAGTGCATAAGATATTTAAACATTAAACACAAAAGACATACCAACATCATTTGCTAAATCAATCTAAAAAGTATTATTATTAATCTTAGCATTAATATTCCTTTACAATGTTGTTAGATGGTTTCACTATTTTTCCTATGTAGCGCACTTACTTAGACTAAATCTGTGGCAACGACACTAATGATGAGCAGCAAGTAAACCCTATGTTCAACCATATGAATCACAAGCATTTCACCAACAATCTAGTCAAATTTCATGGACTTAGCCCCTAAATGCACTAATGGGCAAAGATAGTGACGTGAAGACATGATCATTGTCTTCTTGGCTTTACTTGTGTAAGTTCACTTGTATGGTTAAGTGTAAGCCAAGGCACATGATTTTTATGTATATTTTATAGTTTATTTGATTTAATCTAAGTGTAAAACAAAGGTAATTAATTGTAAATTAACTAATTAACTATCTAATACTTTAATATAATTATCCTATAATAAGCATCCGAGCCCACCTTCCATGCACATCCTAAACTCATTATGAATGCTACTGGGTTACCAAATGTTAGGCTACTAGTTGGACCAAGCGATAACACTACTGGGAGTACCAAGCGTTAACAGTATGTTTGAGGCAATCATACTTATGTGCTATTATTAAATGTATTAATTAACTAAGGACATGAATATAAAATGCATAAATGGAAACATTTAAACTATTCTTAAGTGTTGCAAGGAATTCCAAGAATCTCATCTTTATTATCGGCACATCAAAGTGTTCAGGTACATTGATGTTCAAATAAGGATCTATACAATCCTTGAAGTCTTACTACAAGCACTCAAAAAAATATTCTAACTCTGATGGAAATAAACAACAAGAGTTCAACTATACTCTTGACTTAATGTGCCATAAATGTAGTGGGTGTGTGCATTTATATAGGCAAAACTAGACACTGCATGGACACATCTAGCCATGTGTGATACATGCTTTTCAACACCACTTGTCAAATGATTCATCAAATACCAAAGGACTTGAATGTCATGTTTTTTATCACATCATTTAACTATGAAGCAAAACTTTGACCAAAGGCAAGTAACCCAAGATTTGAATAAACACATATTATGATGTAAAATCAATAACCAATGACTTATATATATCATTAGGAAGAACAAAATCAAATGTCTTAGTTACATGAACATCACTAGAAAAAGGCATCACAAATTTTTGTTTATCAACTTGTAAATTTGCATTTGATAATCAACAAAAATTTCAATTCAACATTGGTTGACGAAGTCAAGAATAATATAAAATCTTCCATAGGGTAATTCTAGATAAAGTAGATATGCTAGATAAAAATTAAAGAGAATAAAATCAATTCCACTAGAGTTCTATTAGATCCATTAGAAAAAAATTATATACATTAGAGAAAAATCAAATCCACTCTAGAAACATTAGATCCACTAGTACTTCATATTTTTATTCTTGGATCTACTAGTATAAGTAGAGGTTTTAAAAACTTACTACTATAATAGTTTTTAAATCAACAGTTTTACTACTAGGCTAACACCTTATTGTTTAAGCGTCCTAATAACACTAAACAAATAATATTCTGTCCATAATGCTCTAGGCCAACATATTTGCTTGAATCAAATATGCACCTTCTATATTTATGTCTTCAAAGTGTAATGCACAAGAAATGAAATTCAAAAGGGCAAGGGATGCATGCATTGAAAATAGCAATCCATGAGAATTCAAAAATATTTTGCACCACAAGATTTATTATAAAACTTGGCATTAGTTATCCTTCTCACCATGCAATCACACCAATCTAACCAAAATTATTATGGAATACATTGAATTTCCTAAATTGATGGCTGGATAATTTTCAATACAATAGATGAACTAAAATTCAACTAAATTTTTATAAGATTTTCTTATCCAAATTATAGATATATGTTTTAAATATATAATTAACCTAGTCTAACAAGGGCCTATAGGCAAAAGGTTGCTAATATGAGTAACACTTAAGATGCTCTAAAATGTCACTTTATTTAAATTGAGGGAAAACAACATTACGTGGGCAAGATGTTGCTAGTTTAAGTCACAATAAAAGTACTACCTTTATGTATTGAGGTACATCTGGTCAAATAAGTTTTAGGTTAAAACACCACCACCAATCGCATGCACATACAAAACAAACAAACAAACAAAAATTTTAAAAAAACAGAAAGAAAAAAGAAAAAGTTAAACAGAAGACATAAATATACTTGGGCATAAAGAAGAAGAAAACATACTGGTTTCAAGTTCCCTGCCCAAAGAGCCTACCCAAGGATCATCACTGACTCCTAGTGACAAGCATGCTTCAGAGCATAAAGAAAAATATCTAAGATTTGGATATTAATACTTATTTAGCTCTTAGTAAAAGTGAATGGCAGAAAACAATTCATATAGCAAAGCTCATATAATTTAAACAAGGCTAAGATGATGATTTTGTCACCTTTCCTACCAATTTCATATAAATCTTCAACAATTTCAGTACCATTGGATTTCATTACAGGCATAAAGTAGATCAATTTTCTGTCTTCTGAAATAACTTCATAAATTCCTTTGGGAGTACAGAAAGTGATCAATTTTCTCTTCATCCACGTTTTCGATTTGATACTTTATGCTTCAAATTTCTTAAGACAAGTCAAACAAAATGGATTGACCAGAAGACGAAGTTGTTACGTGACAAACGAAGTCGATTTCCGCAAAAAGAAAATTAGTGAATTTTTAACGATATTAAATTGTCAAAAGGGGGATTATTTACAACCCTCATACTGGGGAGTAAGAGGAGTTCGTTTGCTTACAGAACATGCACAATCAACAAATAAGGAGAGAGAATTACATAAAGCTGACTAATTTCTCGATAGAAAAAGAAGAGCATGAGGTGTCACTGGCAGTTTAGGTATCCTATTTGTATAAAGCAATTATCTGCATTACCTACTGCAGATAAACAATTCTGTAAAAAGTTATTTCATTTCCAATCCAAAACGACAACACAGATAAAGACGACATCTATAGGTTCCTTGATTGCTACACCATCAAATCACTTGGCACTCTTGTATAAATCCTCAATAATGTCCTGTAAACAAACGAAAAGATAGTTCTAAATGTCAAAGATGATCAATAATGATAGTAAAACTAGTTATGTATTAAAGAACTCAAGACGATACCAAAAGGGAATACTTAACCTTGTAATATTTCAGAAGCTGAGGACGCTTCTTTTTAAATGTAGGGGTCATCAAGTCTCTTTCAATGTCAAATGGAACAGGCTCGAGGTGAATAGCCCTTAGAAACTCAAATCCTTTCAGCTGAATGCACAGCGAACGGAGGAAATAAAAATTGTCCAAAGGATGCAAAAATCATCAGGCAACATTCAGCCAAATAAAAATAAGTAAATTAGATAACACAGAAACTTAATACCACTACCTTATTGCTTTTGGCAACAGCATTTAGTTCATTCAAAAAGAATTTTTTTGCCTTCGGATTTTGGCACAATATACTATAGCTTCCAGCCTCACCATTTTGCACAGCCCAATTCTCTAAAGCTTGTTGATTCGGGATAACAATAGCCACAAGAAAAGATTCAAAGCTGTTGCCATAGATCCATATCTGTGGTGAACCCAACAAACAAACAATGTTTTAAGATGGGTATCTAAATTGTTATCTAAATCGCACAAAGCTTTAAATACAATGGAATCTGATATGCAGTCTCAGGAAATATTATTGAATGAAATTTTCTCTATATAAAAGTAAAAATAACTGGTAGTTACAGGGAAAATGACATGATATTTAAGAAACATTACTCCATAGGAACAAAACCAACTGAACGTTAAAAGGCATCATACTCACGACAATCACCATATCACCAACCAAACGAACAGCGACTACAAATTTAAATAGTTTGGCTATCATCATCCTTAATCAACATAACTTATCATATAGTATTGAACTGCTAACTATCCCGATTTTAGCCCAGGAAAATTGCAACTTATTTATGCCCAGCCTTACTGCGTACGATCAACATAAACATATAAAATTTTAAAATTACATATCTAACCATTACAGTTTCATGTGGTGTGTTCATTAGCTACAAAATCCTGGATTCAAGTTGATAAACGTGTAAATTACTTTATTTTTTAAAGAAGAACATACAAACCCTACAGTAGGAACTTGAGCTTCTACTTAATGAAGGCATGCCCTTATAATTTGGTTGTGGTTGTAGAGAGTAGGCCATTACAAAATAAGAAAAGAACGTTACACTGGTAATTCATATTATTTTACACCCAACCATGTGTCAAATACAAGAAAAAAGTACAGCATTGACATACCGAATCAATAGCAGAACACAGCCCATAAACATTTTCAAGGTTTTCAACGGCAACATATTCTCCTTGTGAAAGCTTGAAAATGTTTTTCTTTCTGTCTATAACCTTCATAGCTCCATCCGGTTGCCACTCACCTATGTCTCCTGTTAAACATATGACTACTTCAGAACAGAGGATCCACTCCCTCTAGATAAATCATTAAATTTTCTCTTTACTCGTAAATTGTCAATACCTGTGTGAAACCAACCATCAACCATGACTTCTTTTGTAAGATCCTCACGTTTGTTATACCCAGAAAACAAGGTTTTACCCCGTATACAAATTTCTCCACGAGCAGCATCAGCAAGAGCATCATATCCCATTTCTGGGACAGATTCAAGGCGTGCATCAATATTTGGCAAAGGAGGTCCAACGGTTCCAAGCATGTTCATTTGATGGGGAAGAGAAACAAAACTGCCAGCACAGGTTTCAGTCAAGCCTGTATAACATTCATTGAAGAGAGTTAGTGGTTTAAGTGACCCTTAGACAGAAGAAATTGAAGAATCAAATTAATTGAGAAACATGAATTGTTCTATAACAGATTGCTGGTCTGCCCTGGAATCGTTTTCAATGAAATATCTGTATCTTGTTTCAATATGAAATCTTGAAGTGACCTAGCCACTAATAGAACTGGGTTTTCCTTCCTCACAAAAAAATAATAATAATAATTGAGAAACAAGTTGATTGCATAAGCTGCTTCTACCCATAAACATATTTTTCAGCAAATGATAGTATAATTTAAATACAAATGATAAATGGATAAAATAATATAAAGCCATCAGTATGACCAAACAAAAGTGTGATATTGATGAAAAGCAAGAAATTCAAGAATAAAAATATGCAAAGTTTACCAAAATAACATTTGAGAATATGCAAACTTGATCAATTTATGAACTAAATAATAATTTGCCAAATAATCGTTACTAGCAGTCCACAAATTTTCAGCAAAAACCCTCCGATAAATTGTAATGTGAATATCTTCACAATCAATAAGGCTTATATGCAGTAATAGTAGCTCACAGCAACAATTAATAATTCAATTAAGTGCCCATACCGTAGCCTTGCACTGCATGGGCACAAGTAACAACACGTAGAAACTCTTCTACATGCTTTGCAAGAGGAGCTGCTCCAGATAAAATCATTCGAACTCTACCACCAAGTGCTTCTTTAACCTAGTAGAGGAAAGTCGAAGAATGTAGGACAAGACAGTACTAAATGCTTTGACAATTAACAACATAATTAAAGACTATGTTGAGTTAGAAAAGTAAGAAGCTTGGAACCTTGTTAAATACAATCGTATCAAAAATTGGGGCAGCTTTGTCATGAGGAAGTCCTTTCCGCAAGTTATTCAGTTTGCTGAATGTTTTTGTTCAAGAGTAAACCATGAAATGATAAATATTCAAAGAGACAAAAGTAAAATGGTATGGGAACTAAGCATGTCCCAGAAACTTATCAAACTCTTACTATCTATACGCAAACTCAAATACTTTTCTTCTTATAAATCCTCCCGCAGCTATCTTCTCATTCATTCCTGAAAATTAGCAAGAACCGTAAGCACGCTGCCAAATAACTATGTTGATGACAATCAAATCAAGGTTTCTATACCAAACCTGTATATATCCTATCAAAGACACGTGGAACACCACAAAATATTGTAGGCTTCAATTCTGCAACATCTTCAATCAAAAGCTTCACATCCTGGAAGAGACAAAATAGCAATAATAACACATGCCAAGCAAAAAAGGAAAATTCATGAACCTCTGGAGATAATGATTTACCCCACGCCAAAAACCGATTGAGGCACTTTTGGATATGAAAAATTCTTCTATCACCCGATCGAATATATGTGCTAAAGGAAGAAATGAGAAATATACATCATTCACCGTAAGCTGCAACATGTTCATGAAGAAGTCTCAGTAGTGGCTACAAAGCATCCATGATCAATGATAAATAAATACGTAAGATGAAAACTCACTTCTTCATTTACAGACGCAAGAAGCCGATCAATCCCAGCAACAAGTATCACAATATTTTCATTGGTTACAAGTACACCTTTGGGTTCTCCGGTGGTGCCACTCGTGTACATAATAGTGCAAATATCATCTCTCTTTGGTGGCGATAAAGCAACAGTTGTTTTCTCACCCTGCCAACGGTTCAAACCAGCAGCTCAAATTACATACAAATTGTAGGACTTAGTTGTCCTATCATGCTTCATGCTGATTGAACTTAATTCTGCTTTACCCGCATAAACCCATGCTACCAGATGTAGATTCAGTATGCTGAAATAGTAATTAATTATTCTATTTTGTATTAATGTCTGCTTCCATTTTAACATAAGTAAAACAATGAACCATACATACTAGTGACATAAAGTTGTTCCATGAGTAGAATTTGATTCCTTGACCCTCAGCTTCTTCCTTTTGTGCATCTGTAACTTCTCCAAAACTAACAAGCACTGCAAATACGAGGCCAAAATAAATATGAAACATACAGTGCTGGAAAATGTAATTTCCTTGCAGTGATCAGAGAAAGATACTCACTTTTGAGATACTTTGTGCATTGTGGCAAACATTTTAAAACCTACCCCACGGAAAAACAAATTGAAGTCAATTTGTTACGGAGAAACCCAAGCAATTTAATCATGAAAAAGAAAGAAATACTTAACAACCATTCTAAATCAATCTAAACAAAGCAATGCAGCAGCATATATTCCACCTAACCAATATAACAGATCAAAACTTCAATTCCTCTAACAAAAATATTAATGAAGAATATAAGCAACTAGATGGATATTAGTGAAGCATATGATATAGAACTGGATGCCAGTATAGGTATTTGAGCCTGCCGCAATATATGGCTGTTACAATGCCACTATAGATATTTGAGCTGGATGCCAGCAATGGCTTTCCTGAAAGGGCCTTTCAAATGAAGAATGATCTTAGGAAGCGGGACCTCATATCCCTATATCTTTTCATTGTGACTTAAAAAGGTTTTGAAGCATATCCTACAGATCTTAAGCAGAAGATGGATTTAAGGAACTGTTCCTGTGATTGCTTTTGATGAATTTATGCATATGCACTTGCATGTGCGAAGACACACAAGGCAAGCTTGATATTGTATATATGCTTCAAACTACACTAAATGAATTCTTAAAAGCTCCAAGGCTCATGGTAATCTTAATAAGTGTAAATTTTAACAATGAGGTGTTAGCCTAGTGGTAAGACTCTTGATTTGGAAACTCTAAGTCATCGGTTCGATTTTGGTCAGCAATGTTGAGTTATAAAGTTCTATGCGGACCATAGCTCTTAGGGTGAAACTATGTTTCAGTTATTTCGGGTTCCAACACCCCATTAATAAGTGTGAATTTTACAGCTTTGAGAATGATTCTGTACAACTGACCAGGTTATGCAATTAACTCCTTACCGACAAAGTAAGTGGGTTTTCACACTCTGTCAGGAAGAATGACCATATATATTGGAAAAAGTTGTTAGATGGACTTAAATAAAGATTAGGATACTTTAGCTCATTAAGGTATCATTGAACTTTCTGGTACTTCATATCTTACCTATATGCTCTGAAATTGATTTTGGACCACATTGAAAATATGGAATATGTCTTATTATATGACATACTTTGTCAAAAAAGAACTATGAATATTATTATTTGTGATGTGATTTGTCAGATGTGGAAAGATAAAGGTGGGAATAAAAACATTTGGTAGCCTCCAATGTTGTTTTATGAGGCAAGCTTCCATGGTAGTTGTAGACAATATAAATTTGAAAAAAATCAAATCATAGCCTTGTGGTCATAGGTCTATTTAACAGCAAGTACATCAACATTATTCTTTAAAATAGGCCTATAAGTCTCTTCACAGCGGTGCTAGGGATAAGAAAAATCATCAAAAGGAAAAAGGCTATAACACATCCTCTTGTTTTCTTATTTTTCTTCAAAAATATGAAGGGATTGTCTTCTCATGCGGGATTTCTTAAAGCACCGGGGCTTAGTCCTGGGTGCCATTATGTGATTCTGCATGCTTAAATATGAATTTGCCATCTCCATCAACCCTCCTAGAGCTCAGTTACAGAAATGCAATTGATTAGAAAATTCACTTGCATTTTGATTCTGGATTGCACTTTCACCTGTTTATATTATGACATCTAGCATGAAAGAAACAAGAATATTTTTTCCGAAAAAAATTTGCAAACCTAAGGGTGTCTGGACTGCTGCTTTTTGTGTATGCCTTTATGAAGACTCAGTTTTTTGCATGCCAATGTAAAATGGGCGATAACAATTGTTTTCATGAAAATTAAGATATTTTTTATAGACACCATGTTTATCTATATTTAGACTGTTAACGTTTCAATATTTTGAAGTTTCAGTTTATGGCAATTCTAGATAAGAATGCTGAATCTTTTAACAATTTTGTATCTTGAACAAACAAATATTGTAGCTCAGCCACAATATGTTCTTTCAGATTATATACACAAACAGAAGAAACAAAATAGCAAGGGAGAATCTTTCACATTTTATTCTTTGGCATCTTGGCTTTACAAAAACCCTACATTGCTAAAAAACATAGCTTTCCCTTCAGTTTAACTCACACTACTGATAATTTCTAGGAAACACTAATCGATGAACTGTATATTCAAATCATAGACAGGTTATCTTATTAAATGCAAAGGAATTCTAAGAGAAGCATACCAAAGAAATTTTTGTTTCCTGAACAAAAGCAATTGAAACCTCAGCATGACGAATAATAAATTCGACTGCATCAACACCTAAAAACAACAACAAAAAAAACGTCTATATCATGATACTAGAATGTGAGAATTTAAGAACATAAAAATATTATTATGTGATAAATGAATTAGACAGCAGTGAACCACAGCTTGCTATTAGGTACCACAACAAAGTCATTAGTAAGTAAAAGTCTGAATACTACATCAGCTGCATGCACAGGTTTGAAAACCCAATCTTATTCATAACCAATGACAGTTCAAGAAATGAATTGCCATCAATAGGCTTTGGTATAAAAACTTTTTTAAAAAAATTAGTTAGAAAGCTCCACTTAATTAAGATAGTGTATTCTTAATTATGCATTTCTGACTTTACTCGTATTTTTTAAGAGTCTGGCTTGCTACTGTCCCATTGCATCTTAGATCATAAATTCTCTTGTGCAGGAACATTTTGAACAAGCAGACCTAAGAATGAACTTAATAATTTCGTCCATTCTTCTATTAAAAAATTGAATGAGTTCATCAACCTAGGTGATCTATCATTTTTGACATCATTGATATTCATGAATTGTACCCTTAAAACATCCGTGTCTGTACAATGCTTTACTAAGCAAGTTTTCTTCTGTGTACGTGTTCAAAGTCTTATAGCATAATTGTTTTCATTTCTCCATATTCCAAATTTCAGAATTTTTAATGGTGTTATGCTACGCATTGCACTGCTTCTCCGTTACTTCTAGAAACCATGGTTTTCCACGACACATATACACCATAATCATCCATGCTTTTCTGAACAAGGAATTATTTTTCAAGTTTAAGGAAGCAAATTGGCCAAATTTCCTATCCCTACATCTCAAATTGTCACAGCTCCTGAATCACATATAGGGCATTAATTCCAAATTTGCATTGAAATCATAGCTCTGGTTTTCAAAAAGAATACTGGAAATCATAATTTTGGCAGCTCCCAACAATTTTGCACAACCAGGATCATAGAGTTCAAAAAAAAAAAAATAAACAGCCCCTCTTACAGATTGCACCATACAAATTTAATCTTTGGGTATTTGTTAATTTTATAATCTTCTAAAAATTTGATAAATTTGACATGATACTCTACAGTTGTTGAAAGCAAACACCTTTCCCATTTCAATTAACATACAACTTTATCAATTTCCAGCCTTAATATAGTATGGTAACCAGGTAAATATTATTCAGGAAAGGAAATCTTGTGAGGTGCTAGAAAAAGACTTGATGAGATCAAAAAGGTTTTAGTTAAAGAAATACAAGAAGTACTTGGGGGAAACTTCTCAATACTACTCTACACTATACATATATACCTATGCATCTACATATAATATATATAGATATATCTACCTGTATACTAAATCGACCAGTTTCACTGTGCACGGTGGGGAATTGCTTATCTGTTGGTTTCCTAAAAATTAGGGAGCACACAAAATTACCAATAAGTGTGCTCTCTCCCCCCCTTTTCTTTTTGTGCCTATAAGTGTGCTTTTTTGTGTATTGAATAGCTTCCAGTACAAGACTACTGAAAACGGTATTCATATGGTCAACCATTTTGATAACTGGCTTCTCTTTTCTATTGTAACATATATATGGGATAAGAGCTCATCTCAATTCCTAGACAAAATGTGAATCTATGATTCTAAGAAAATATTATGAATGAAAAAGAACAATAAATTAAGAAGTATAAATAAGCACATACCAAGTGTATCGTATAGAGGAACACAATAGATTCCATGGCCATTACAAGCCTATTAAAACAAACAACAATATTAGGATGGGCTACAAATTTCAGTCATTTTTATGTTTCTTAAAAAATATTTACAATAAATTCTACTTAAACAGTAGACAGTTTAGTGGACACGTCAAAAAAAAAAAACACATGGACAATCTGTTCATCAGATACCAAAATTTCAGAATTCTGTACATTCATAATATTTTCTTTCAATTCAAGAAGAAGATGGACTTAATTTCAATTGTACTCAGGCAAAGGCATACCTGCATGCTGATCATCCATTCGGGACAATTTGCTCCATATATACCACAGCGATCTCCCTGACACCACAAATCATTACACCTTAAGAAAGACAAGGAAACTGTACACTGCCATTATAGAACAACATTTTGCAAATAATGTCCAGAAATTCTGGGATAGAAAATGCTACTGTAAACCAGCAACTGTACGTAGATGGTTTCAACATAACATAGAGGTTCTGGTATCTTTCAACATGAAAATAGTAGCCTATTTTACTGAAATCCTTATTAGTAAGAAACTAACGTTGCAAATTTCAACAGTGCTAATTCATAATCATAGCACATTTTCTTGAAGTTCACATATTCATGAGTACCTGTATGTAATGCATACAGCATTCAGTTAGTCTGAGAAATAAGGTGTATTTAAATATCAGTTTTGAATACCATGTCGGTAGCTTATGCTGAATAGAATTCTTTAGAATTATAAATTTCTATAACATTTATCATATCCAAAGTTCAATTCCTGGCCAGCTCTTAGATTTGACAGTGTAAGAGCTATACAGATGCAGCTGATATGACATTTAAATGAAAGACGGTCAATAAAGGTTAAAGTAAAAAACCCAACAAGAACACATATATGCTCATTCATAAAAGCCATTGTTCCCTTCTTGCTTGCAAAGAGGAAAATAATATCATAAAACAGTTAATACAATATAAGTAACATGAGTATCCGTTTCTTTGTTAAAGATGCACTCATATTATAACTGAAAATAAGGAAAATACACTGAATCTGCTAAAACATGTCGACAAATATCATATTCAGAGTTTCTACACATATTTCATAACAAATAAAATATTGAAAATAACTACTGAATTAGCTTACCGGTGCAACACCACAACTTCGAATGGCAGATCCAATCTTCAAAACCATATCATAAGCTTCCTTGTATGTGATCCATGTATATTTGCCAGCCTAGGTCATCACAGAATATCAAAATAGATGCTAAAATTTTGAAATGTGAAGCTGAAACCAAATTTATTTCTTTCGCAGAACTACTTTATATCTCAATAGAAACCATTGGATCACACCTGTGACCTTAAGGGTGCAAGTCACAAGGCTTACTAACAAGCAACATTTCAGAGTCTGATGAAAATGTAGGAGACTACAGGTAACAAGAAATATCACCTTTCCATCCACAATCTCTCGCCGACCCAACATTGGATTCCCTGGTTGCCTTTGGACAGCAAGACTGCCAAATAAGGAGAACATGTGAATAACAACATGAAAATTCTGAATCTGGATTTCTTGTTGCTAGTTTTCTAAACTACAAAAAGGCCAATTGTAAGAACCATCAATGGAGCAGAAAATTCAAAGCTCATTTTACAGACAATTAATACATTTTGCTCAACTCCAAAAAGTTATCAGTCTACCAAGCTATTCCGCAATAACATTTCGATAAAAACGGGTAACCTTATAGGTTTGTGCTTATATAATACGGTTTCCTTAAACTGAACTTAGAAAGGACTCTGTCAAAGTTGTTAACTCTGTACCTATATAATAGGTACCTAATGAAACTTTGACAACCCTTAGAAAGGGCCTTAACACATGTACCCCCAGAACATACAACCAGCATATAGGCCAAGCTTAAATGCATAACTTGTTGATTGACATGCGAATGAGTTAACAGTTAAGCTAGAACACCACTGACTAAACGTGTCTAAGAATTGCGTCAAATTATGGATTCTTGCGTTTACTAGATTTTCTTTTGCAATCCCTATTGTCCTTAGGAAAATGATCCTTAATATGGTGTATTAATATTCCAGTCATTAAAAATATGCATTTGATTTTTCTTTAATTAGTCAGTCTAATTTTCAAGATCACGATAACACAGTCATTCAAGAAAAGCACATTTCAGCATTCAATGAATCATGCAAACGATTCCAAAGAAAATTAGACGCCTTGAAAACCATAGGTAAGACGACATTTTCTGAATGTGTACAGTACATCAATTGTCGGTTTCAGTGTAATTGTAAGATTAGCAAATATTATATCAAAAGAAAATTTAAAAACACTGTTTTCACCGAGACACCGTTGCCTATTGTATTGCATGCTTTGGCCCTATAACAATTCAGGATTCCTTTAACGAACTACCATATCTGTATTCATATAGGCAAATAAAGTCAACATAACCAGAGACAAAACAAACTCCCCTCATCGTTGCCGATGGCGTAATAAATCGAGCTAGTACGTTGACAGGAGAACCGAATTTAGCTACTTAGCTCGAAAATGTCCCTAACGAAGATGAGCAAGCACCAGGATGCGTTCAATTTCATGTATAACCATGTGTTCGCCATAAATTCTGTGTTCCTAGTAAGTAGTAATGAATCTCTAACAAGAAAAAAAAATTTGAAAACAAAACAAATGATTTTTTTGAGAAACTGGATTTCTATAATCATCATCATCAACAACTCACTTGAATATGTCCCAGCATGTCTCGACGCCCTTGGCCTCGCTTAATCCATCCTTGGCAAAGACGCTGCGATAGACATGGCCGAGGGAGGGCCTGCCATCGCTGAAGGTTTTGCCATCCTCGATTTTCATAACAAATCGCTCAACTGCCGCTGCTCCTCCTCCTGCCATGGTACTCCCGATGGAAGAACAAGCGCAATTGAACTGCATTGCGAACCGAACCCTCGCTGAGGCGTATTTATGTATATGATACGACAAACGCAGATCCAGAACAGGACAAAAAAAAAATTGACTACTCTACTGAAATAATGCAAAGAAACAACTGCAAGCTACCACAAAGGCACGCACATTAGATTCAGTAGCTTAACCAACATTAAAAAGCAAAAAGCAATGGCTATGGCGATGGCGTCCGTTACCCTTGTTATTACTAACACGCAGAGGAGGAGGAGGAGGAGTTGGAACAACAGCTTCAACGCACAAAGTTGGTTCCAGATCTTCTTATCATTATTACGACATCTGGTAACGCTAGCGCCAACGCCTCGGTCGGACTATTGTTGTAGTCGCTGCTGCTGCTGCTGTATTACCTTGACCTGATCAAATCCAAACAACCTCTTCTCTACTCTTCTCTGGCTCTGCTCCGCTCTTCTTTTCCATTCGTCGTCGCTGGCAACCTCCTCCTTTCGTTCCTGCGTGCGACGCTTCCGCTACCGTGTTTCAAACCGCTGACGTGGCGGCCTACGTGGACACCGCCAGCCCTATGTGCAGTCCCACTTTCCCCTTTTTATTCCTGGTGTTTGGACCTTTTTGAATGCGTGCCAACGCTTACCCTCGCGTGTCGTTCTTTATTTTATTTCTTTTTCGTTATTTAGCATTAATTTTTTAATAAGAGTCGGTCGAGATAAGTTTCGTTTGGTGGACAAGACTATTGACGAGTGGGCAGGGCAGGGCAGGGCAGGGCTTCGTTGAGCGTCTGTGTTGTCGTTTGATCCAATGTGACCATTATTTATTGTATATGTTGCGTACAAGTCGTTAGGGTTAGGAGGGAGTCTGTGAGTTTGACAATTTGTATTGTATCGTGGAAACCGAAACGCATGCGCATCTAGACATGAGCAAGTCCAAGTCGTTGAGGATCCATAAATCTCCTGTGGCGCCGGCTGCTGGCGCTGGCGCTCGGCTCGGCGCGGCTGCACCTGTTTACATCCACATCACCGTTCTTTGTTTAAGCTGGAGTTTAGTCACAAGCTTGGTGGTAAGATATTTGACTTGGAAATTCAGGTTATGGTTTTGATTCCGGTACGTAATACTAAGTTATATAAAGCTTTAACTAGACTGTACCTGCATTTCACTTATTTCATGTTCCAACACTCCTCAATTTAACACTCAATTACATGCATTTCACACATACAAAACTTTTGATTCATCCTTATTTCACAAATCTTATTTCCAAATTTTGCAACAAATTCTAGTAGAAGAATCCCACCAACACACCAATTAGATATCGCCCATTGTAGAGGCATTTATTGGAAGGCTACTTCATTGCTTCCATATAGAAAGTAGATAAATATGATCCATCATAAAAATATCCATTGGTGTTTTAAAAATCAAAATCAAGTATTAAACTCTCAACCTTCCACCTTAAAAAGATGCATGTGCTTCTTTTTTTTTTTTACTTTAAATAGAAAATACTCAAAAACAATATTGTAAACAAATAAGAAAGTGTTAAAAAAATGCAAAGGTCCAAGAAAAATGGGCTAGCTTGGCAAATTAAACAAATAAAAAAAGGCTTGATAATCAATGTTAAAAGGGGTGACCTTTGCTCAACTAAAATTATATTAATTAAAACATCAAAATTTGGGGCTAACAAGACAACCAAGAGTAACACATTTGCTAACTGGTTAAGTGATGTGGCAATTACAGGTGGCAAGAAATAGTGACAAGTGAGAGCAGCTACTACTCATTGTTAATGTTAATATCATCAACTGAGGCAATGATCCAAGAGAAGGTTGTTGGTTTGAGACTACCATAATTTCATAAGTTAATTAGTTGGAGATCATGATAACAATCATACACAACAAGGTAGTTTGGGCAAAGGATAACTCCAAGTCAATTAGTCTTCTACAAAAATAAGTGCAAGGAGGGTATCAATCAATAGGGATAGACAATAAGACCCAATAGTGTTGATGGCATTGTCAAAGACCTAGAACTTCATATCAAGCATCACAATGATGTCTTTTAGTTGGTGGTTCATTCAAAAAGTGGGATAAGGGATGGGCATTAAGAAGAGGGCTTGAGCTTAGTGGCCATGAAAGTGGTAGTAGAGTTAAAACATCTTGGGTGTCCAAGGCAAGAGTAAGTGGGTATTGTAGGGGTAGGTTTGGCACCTCGGTATCGTTGGAAATTTTGATGGGTATGTAGTGGAAATAAGGGAATTGGTGATAGTGTGGGCACATGCTAGACTGGCTACATGTATGTGGGCAATAGTCAAAGGTAGAATTTGATGGATCAAAGTCATTAGAGTGCTTATGCAGTCTAAAAAGAGATGGCTGTGAAGATGGGGTCTATGTCCTCTAATGGATGCTTGGAAAAAGATTATTCTTACAAGGAAGCAGGAGTAAAAGAAGGAGTGTAGTTGGAGCTTGCATCTAGAGTATGTTGACTAGTTAACTCAAAAATGAGGAAGGGGGAAGGGAGGGAGATGAAAGAGTTATAAATTAAAAACAAAGCTATAAATGAAATTATTAAAAATATAAACCAATGTATGGTAAAGCTTACCATCTTAAAATTCAACTTGAATTAAAAGCTATAGCTAAGACTACCACTATGAAAAATCCTTAGATGCTACATATTCCTTGTAGGGTGAACAAGAAGCTTAGTATCCTGCATGGCTCCTAAGTATCTTTTAAGGTCAATAACAAATTGTGATGCTTCCACAAGATATAGGTACATACTCCTTAGGATAGAAGTAAACTAACAAACACTTGAATCCTTTAAGGTTATGATGTAGATCTCCCCACAAGAAGAATCTATGCTCCACAAAGCTTGAAGAGTTGCAGCAAGCATGAGAGTGTTGGATAGATGATTCTACAAATTAGATCTACACAAGTTATGCTCATGTTAGGGCAATACAATGAATGAAACAACAAGCCATGAATTCAAATCCAAGCATGCATAATAGCATAATGAGAGTGTAATTCATTTGATCAACATGCACATATGAATGAATCAAAGTCAATTGAAACTCTAGAAGAATGATGTAGCAATTATGGTGAACCTCCCAACAAACTTTCAACCTTTACAAGATCTTAGTTAGAATAAGATGCCTAATTGATGAGCAACAAGGTACCCCTACACCCAACCATACGAATCACAGGCGTTCACGTGCAATCTGGTCAAATTTCGCAGACTTTAATTACCAAGTACGCTAGAGCTAAATAGTAAGTTCATGTTGTCTGTTCATTGTCTTCCCAGTCTCACTTGTGAAATGCATAAGATTTTTATCATTTTATGTTTTTTCAATTTGATCATTGATGAGTGGCGAGGTACCCCTACACTCAACCATACGAATACAAGCATGTATGCACAATCTGGTTGAACTCCTCAGATGGACTAGTTGTGGTATCTAGATAGTTAAACATTGATCGCAATTAGCTGTCTGCCCACCTGGAGTAGTATTTGCTTTGTCACGTATGGTTTAGTCCAGAGTGAGGTGTATGATGTGGGCCTCAACCAGTGCTACTCCTAAAGACAATGGAAAATAACTTTGTTTAAAGCTAAAAGGGAGAGGGAGAAGAGAATCTAAGCTAGCCTAAGTGTGATGGGCATTCGTCCTTAATCATCCGTACACATCTTGGACCTTGTGCACTACTTCTAGGATTACCAAGCATATATTACTTGAGTGCTCCTATATACACTACTGGGTTACCAAGTAGTCATACTTAAATGCTCATGATTAAGTCGTACTCATTCTGTGTTTAATAACAGGGATAGAAAATGAAGGTAAAGAAATATTAATTAAGAAACAATAAATAACAATAATAATTAAGCAATCAAAACTAAGTGAATGCTGCAATGATGAAGGAATCTCGATCTTTATTTTCAGTCATGTGCATGTCCAAGTACATCACACTCGAATAAAGGTTTCGTACAATTACAATCATCACATTATAGGCATGCACTGGGGAAAGAGTTGAGAGGAACTAAAAATGAACAAAAAGACTCTACGTCTACACCTACTGACTCTCTAACTTACCCTCTTTTCCTGTGCGCTCAAAGGTGTATTTATAGGGTTACACAACAATCACAATATCGTGTACGCGATATCATTATCTAAGCCACGATATCATGTACCTGATATCAAGGGTCCAATATCAAGGGTCTGATGTCAAGGGTCCAATGGCAAGGGTCCAATGTCAAGGATCTGATGTCATCACTTGGCAAACCATGATTCATCAATCATCTAATACAATAATGAAAGTGATAGTAATTAAATGCTAAGTGAACTATTGTCTAACCTAGCCTAACACAAGTAACCATTCTCACTTCCTAGATACATCTTGAACTTCATGTGAACATTATTGGGCTTTCAAACGCTAACCATTTTTGAGCTACCAAGTGTCACATGTATGTTCGAAGGGGTCATGCTTAAGTATTTCAATCAATTGCTTAATTAATCAAAATTAATTGTTGAATAAATAATGTTAAATATGAACTGTATGAAATCACAGTGTATAAATGCATAAAGAAAGAAAGTCTCAAGTGCTATAAAGATGAATCAAAGAGCTCGTCTTTATTGCCAACACAATGGTGTGTTCAGGTACATCAATGCTTGAATAAAGATTCGATTACACTTAGACCTCCTACTTTGGGCACTTGGAAAATATTCTAACTCTCAAATGAACAAACTGCAAGAATTTTACTACTTGACTTTAAAAACTACTCTCAAATCGTGTGCCCAAGGGTTGTATTTATAGGCCTGGGAGTACCCCGCGATATCGCATGCTCGATATCACATCTTGGGCCACGATATCACGTACCTAATATTGGGGCTCATGTAAAACACGATTCATCACTAATCCAAAGAGGTTAAGCCAATGATTACCTTGGAGTACTTGGAAAACCAATATGTAGAATCATTCTTTTATAATCTTTATGTTCGTGCAAATGTCTTGCTAAGAACGAGAGTTGGAAAATGGCCACTGATGAATCATTTAATTGGTTGCATTGACGGGCATGCATTGATGCAACCCCATCGATGCATGGTTTGATGTATCGACATAGTGTCTAGTCTTGCCTATATAAATGCATGTACCCACTGCATTTATGGCACATTAAGTTAGTAGCATAGCCAAACTCTTGCAGTTTTCCTAGTCCAAAGTTAGAATATTTTCTGATTGCCCACAGTAGGACTTCAAGGATTGTATAGATCCTTATTTGAGCATCAATGTACCTGAACACTTTGATGTGATGACAATAAAGACAAGATTCTTGGAACTCCTTACAACACTTAAGAATAAATTAATGTTTCTTTTTATGTACTTTATTATTCATGCACTTTACATTCATGATCTTAGTTAATTAATGAACTTAATAATGTAACACTTGAAATTTTCAATTGTTGAAAAACTAAAAATTCCAAGTGGAATAGCCTTAACCCTAGATCCCAAGGGCCTCCGAGAAACAAGATCCAAGGCACCTTGGACGGTCTTGTCAATCACCCATGGACTTAGTAAGTGTAAGTGAGGTAGATAATTTGAATAAAAAATGCAAATCCAATTGAAAAGAAAGCATGAAAATTAATCTTGAAATAAACTTGCACAACAAATAAATTGTAAACTGTATTGATAACAATAAAATTGCTACTAAAGTAGAGTTTGAATGTGTATAAGTTTTGTGCTTGAATGCACAAGGAGTTACTCGGACGAAGCTTGAAGCTTGTTGAAGCTAGTAGGTTCTGATCTATAGTCATCTTCACGATCCAGGTACTTCCCAACTTCAATCACCAAAACTTCTTAGGGGTTTTCAGCTTAGATCTACAACATTGGTAATAGTGGGGGTAGATAAAGGTCTTTGGATTTTTTTTTTGGAATTTTGGCACTATGCTGGGAGTCTCAAATGCCTAGTTTGATACCAAATTACTCTAAAAGCTTTACAAAATCCCAAATGTCTTAAGTGCTCAAGGTTGCAAAGGTTGTCCCATCAAAGAAATGTGGAACTTGTCCAAAGTGTTTGGAATTGGCATTTATAGGTCTCATGGTTGCTGGTTTTTGACTACAAATTTTTTCCATGATTACTAATAGATTGATTTGATTTACAAGTGTGGCAAGCTATAATTTTCAACATAGTTTTCCATTTTTTGTGAGTTTTGATACACCCAAGCCACCAAAACCACTATGGATACCAAAAATAGTAAACAGACTTTTCTAACTATGTTGGCTTCACCAATCTATGTTGGCCTCATGAAAACTACACTAGCATCTTGGAATCCATGTTGAAATTTATGGAGCAATAGTGGCCTAGTTGGAACAATGAAACCCTAACCAATCCAACATTGGCTTCATGGGAAAATAGAAACACCCACAACCCCAACGCTAACGTTGTATTATCCACGCTAGGGGTTATGGAAAATATGCTAGCCACTACTAGGAAAATGAAAATCCAACCTTTCCAATGTTGGGTGTAGGTGGTTCTAACGTAGTTAAGGCTATGGCCCTCATAAAACCCATGAAAATGCCAAATTTGGTAGTTCCCAAGGCATTTTCAACCTTTCCAAGCCTAAATATAGACATGATATGACTTTTTCCACTTGGGAAGTGAGGCTATGACAACTCATGAGGCAATTTTCAGCCCCAAAAAGTTATGGTACATGAGATTGCAACTTAGGGGCTACAAATTTCACATTTTACAATGAAAATCTAGCCTCAACTGTAGGGGTGAACGTTATAATGCCAAAAGGTTGCAACATGCATTTTCTTGGTGGTGTTTCATTGGCCGCTCTTTGTTGATGTTCAGATGATTAACTTAGGAGACATTGAAAAAGAATACAAAACATCACTATAAGTCCATCTTCAATGTTTCCTCTCCATGCTTAATTCCATAGTGTCAAACCATGCCAAAGAGTACTTGTGATGATGAGATAAGGTTATGGTGATGTAATCAAGGTTGAAGGCTATATTGGATTATGATGAAGTGGTTGCAGGGGTTAACAATAAGTTTCAAGGGGTTAATAATGAGTTCCAAATGTTGACATAATGAATATGATTATGATGGTGACATTTTGGCTGGTCAATGTGGTCTCCATGCTTCGTGCTTCAAAGTCTTGATTACTCAATAATGTTTTTGAGGAATCAACACCTTGCTCCAAGGTTTTTTTGGTCATTAGGCTCCTCCCTCTACTTTTTTGGAGCCATTAGTTTATCTTTTGATCTTCATTGACCTTTTGGCTTCTTGGTAATTTACTTCCCCATTTTTTTAGGTGAAACCTTCATTGGGTTTCATTACCAAGGTTGGGTTTGATTTGGTTTTCCCATTGAATAAGATGTATTACATCCAATAGACTTGATGGTGGAGCATGATGAAGGAAACGTCACGTGGTTGTAATGCATGAGTGTTAAACATAGGTCATCCTTGTTGTTCTAGACAAGGAAGGTTATAATTAGGCTACAAGATTGGGCTTAAGGAATGACAATGACAATGATGTGAAACAAGCACACTTGGCATGATAGGATGAGCTTACCAAATCTTGCACATCAAGATCACATGATGACTTGCTATCATGATAAATTGCACCTCTGCAATGACTTTAGGCTTCATCTTGCATGCACAACTCCAAGAGGACAAGAAAACAAGACAAAGAAAGCATGTTGTTACAATACAATGCATAGGGCCATACAAGATAACTAGTAGACCAAGTCAGCATAGGTTGCCATTGTTACAACATATAGAGATCTATGTGATGTGCATTAGATTAACAAAGTTTTGTAGTTCATTCATTGTGCCAAGCAACGAGAGAGATAGACAAAGATAAGAAGAGATTATGCAATTATAAATCATCATAATTATCAACATCAGTCATTCACTATAACTTGTTAACAATGGTAAACAACACTATAAGTAAACATGTAAGTGTTAGATGCAATCAAGGACGAGTGACAACTTTAATGTTACCTTGGAGGAACTTGGTGATGTCTTGAGCCTATTGAGATTCCAGTGAGGAACTTAGTTTTAGTTTTTTCTCCTTACCACTGTGTGTCATGATAGGAACCTTAACTAGAGAGTCCTCGGTAATGTCACTAGTCTCAAGGTCAAGTGTCTTAATTAGGTTTTTTGGCCATTCAAGAGGCCTTGCTATTAAGGCTATGTGGTCAAATAGGCTCTCAATCTCAAGATCTAAATGATTAAGGTTAATGAATCATTTAACATCATCGTGAGATCTATTTAGGCTCAAAGGTAACTAATTTGCCTCCAGGTGTCCATACTCTAGTCTTGCATATCAATCATAAGCACATTAAGTAGCACTTGTGTGATAAGATGAGCAAACAATGCCAAAATAATGTAAAATACTTTAGTAGTTATGCATGGATAGGCCAAAAAAGGTTTCATCTATGATCATACAAGGTTCAAACAAGGTCAACAAAGGCTATAAGAGGTAGGTGAAGACAAATAAGATGAAACAAAGGGTAAATAAGGTTAGACGAAGGATAAGTGATGGTTAAACTCCACCTAATGATGTCAATTAATGTTAAAGCATGATCAATGGAGGCTATAAAAGGGAAGTTAAAGTAGTTACAATGCACCAAAGGCCAAACAACATGAAATGAGGCCAAATAAAGGCCAAGTGATGATCAAATGAGGTCAAATGGTCAAATGATGGTTGAATTCCATCCAATGATGTCCTAGATGGTCAAACAAGGTCACAGTGATGTCCAATGGTGTAAATCGATGTTACACCAAGTTCTCTAAGGTTAAAAGATGCTAACTGATAGGAACATTTGATGAAATAAGACCAAATGGTGCTGAAATGACAAAAAATAAATCCAAATAACATCAAATGATAAGGCAATGAAGGTCAATAATGTATACCAAGGTTAAACCAAGTCAAAACACAATGCAACAAGGCCAAACCAATCAAGGTGGGAAACATGGGATAAAACATAGTTAATATTGATCAATCAGGGTTAGATTTTTTCAATTTTAGGTCTTAGTAGGCCATGGTATGAGGCTATAGGATCAATGAGGAAGTTTGGGCACTTGCAGAAGGTCATTTCAAGGGTGTTTGAATGTGAACATGAGGCCACTTTAGGCAACTACGTTGGAGCCACGCTAGGACTATGTTAGCCAGCATGGCTTTGGTAGGCCCCAGTGTGGTTCCTACCAAAATTTGGATTTTAGATTTTATTATGGCTAATTTTGGGGTCCTAATAGTTCAAATTGACAACACAATGGATTAGGAGTGAGGATTGGTTAATTTTGGTGTCAACTTGACCATCCAGAAATCACAAATGTCACCTAGAACTACCAACCATGCTAGGACTACTTTGGCCAGCATGGCTCCAACATAGTTCCATGAGAAAAATGAATTTGTAGCATTCCAGGGTCAAAATTTGTGTTCTATTGGCTTCCTAAGGTAGCGTAGGGGTATTAGGGTTATGAATTGATCACTTGGAGGTTAAAATAGGCTTCTGGAAGTGAAATTTGGAACCATCCCCCTTGGATTACACTAGCCAACGTAGTTGGGGGTGGCCTTAGTGTTGATGGATAGAACTTGAGCTTTTGATGGTCAAAATAGCACAAAATTGTAGTTGGCTCCAGGGTTTAAAGGTTCTAGGCTTCCCCAATCAAGTTTTAGGTCATTTGGAGTGTGATAATGCTAGTAAAACCTTTTTAGAACCCTAACTACACTAGAGCCATGTTGGCCAGCATGTCTGTAGCCTTCCCTAGTATAGTTGCACTTGGGTTTTGGTGAGTTTTGGTGATGAATTGACCAAGTTTTTGAGCTCTTGGGGTTGTTGGTGTTCATGGCCAGGGTTTAAGCTTGAAATCGCTAACTCTAAAGGTCGTTTGAGCCTCAATACAGCCATCCCCCTTGGACAACACTGGCTAGCATAGTCCCACCATGGATGGAGGGGACATGATGGATTTTTGCCATTTCTAACTCTGTTTTTGAGGTTTGGTGGTCTTCAAATGCTCCGATAGGGTCCTGAGTAAACCAAAAAACTCAATAGAACTTAGACATTTTTTGTTGTATTTGGTTTACTATCCATTAAGTTTTTGGTATTTTATATTTTTTTTTTGGTAAATCTATTAATAGGTCTAAATGTTCTAGGAAATTCATGTAAGCCTAAATATATTTTATTTTGACTAATAGTATATGGTTCTAAATTAGCAAGGTTATCTACTCCTATTACCATGTCATATGATAGCCAATTAATAACATTTACTTGAATATGTAGAAGAGATCTATTAGGCATTACTAAAGGAAGTTTCACAGTACAATTTATTGTGGTAGTAGTTTTGTTGAAGCTAACAATTAATTTTGGTCTTTCTTTTCAGAAGAAAGATGTAATAATAGCTTCATTAGCAAGACTAACTTCAACACCTGAATCGATAATAGCATCGATAGGATATGGTTTAAAACCAGGTAGTTTTATCCAAAATGTACAGAGAGGAGTTTTAACTAAGCTTTCAAGATTTTGGTTTATCCTAATAATATGAATTTTTGATAATTCTTCTTTGAAAGCTAATTTGTTATCTTGATCTTCCTCTTCTTGTAGTTTTTCTAATTTCTTTTGGGCCATGTCCATGAATGCTTGTAATTGATGAATTCATGCTTGTCTTTTTACTACTATTTCTAACATTCCTTCGTGTTGTTGATTTTGATAATCCTGTTCTTCTTTTTATAACCATTCTTCTAACTCTTCTACTTATTTTGTATCTGATATAATAGGTTGGCTTTCTAAGGAGGTTTGTAACTCTTTTTCATATTTTTTGAGCGATTTAACTTCGGCTTGTTTTTCTCTCACTTGTTTATCTAAGGTAATATACTTGGTTAATTCATCTAATGATGTTTTCTTTAATTTATGTTTTAATTTACCTAATTCTATTTATGCTATTTCTAATTATTTTTGAATCTGGTCTATTTCTTACAGAGGTTGTTGATTTCTTGAAGTGGAGGCTTTATTCATATTGCAATAATACACATCCCCATCAGAAACATCAGAAGGATATTTGTGTTGATACGTATGTTTAGAAAAATACTTTTGATCATATTCTTTCCAATATTCATCTTCTGATTCATTTCCATTGTAATGATATTCATTATCAAAAGGAGAAGAGGGACAAAGATCGTCCCTAGGATTGTACGAGATATTTATTTGTTCTTGATCAGAAACCCATTCAAAATGTGTTTCTTTGATGTTACGTTTTCTCATAAAATGTACTTTCTTCTTATCCCGATCTTTGTTGGGGCAATTTGTTGCTAAATGTGGACCACCACATATGAATCATTTTACTTTGCGTTCTGAAAGACATTTAGGACGTTGCCTAAAGAAACCAGGATATTTTTTGACATGAGGAGGAGGAGGAGGATTCTTCCTTCGCCATTGTTTTCTATGAGGATGTCTAGAGCTAGAACCTGTACAAGCTTTGCAAATTTTTTTGGATTTTTGTTTTTCCTTGTTTTTGTATTTTTCTTCTGGACAAAGTTTTAAACAGAAATTCCTACCTAATTTACTACTCAGGTTTTGTACTAAGTGTTGTGTTTGTTCGGCATAACATAATTCCCTATTTGGTTGTTCTAGAAATTGTCTAATCTGCCCAAAACTCATGTCAACAAGATGAAGAATCTACTTTTTAATTCTACCATATAAGTGTTATAGAATGGTTGTGGCAGACATCCTAATAAATGTTCCTCAGCAGCAACTTCATGTGTTAAGTTTCCATAGTAGTACCATGTTTCTATTGCATCTAAAAAACCTGATAGTTCTTGAATCTTATGCAATCTAGCCTTGAAAAATCTGTCTCTATAAACTTCTTCAAGATTGGCTTTATATCCTATAAATTCTTTTATGATGGCATTGAGGAAAATTACCGTTGGTTGGGATACTAGTCTTTGCTTGACAAGAGTAGGAATATGATTCCACCATTTTCTTAAATTTCCTTGGAAATTATAAGTGGCGTTTATAATAGCTTGAATAGTAGATTTCTTAGCAAAATCTATTTGTATATTTAAATATGCTTAGATAGCATCTAGGACATTTTGACGTTGCCTAAGGTTTTTGTTATCCATATTGAAAATAGGTTGCAGGTCACCTGCTTTCCTTGTTTAGGTGAACATAGCATCTTATGCCTCTTAAACTTGTTCATTTGTTTTGGATAATAAAACCTCTTCCTCTACTTGTCTATCTGATAATTGAGGGACATTAGATTCATGCTCTGATTCTCCTTCATTCATGTCTATTCTCAATTTTCCTTTTCCTTTTTTCTATCTTTCTTCCTGCTGATATTTTCTAAATTTTTCGACATCTATTTTGGATATTGCAGGAGGAGAAGATGGAAAAGAAATATTAGATGCAAGTGTTAAAGGAGGAGCTGACGGTATGATTTTGGGTGTAGGCGTATGAGGTCCAGGTGTACCTAATAACCTTTCTAATTTCCTATATAATAAACCAATGTTTAAATTTGTATCATAATTAATATTATACATATCCTCAAGGACACTCATTTGTGTCTTGTTACTATACACAAGATCATTCAAAGTTGTATTTGTCCAATTTAGAAGACAAACAGTATCGGAGGGTATGGAAGAGGCCTTTTTTGATTGTAGAGTATAAACATACTCGGGAGGACTCGTTCCTCCAGATGATTGTTCTCCTATTTTTTGTTGGGAAAAATCAAACCTTTTCTTTTGATCTCGTTCTAAGATGGCTAATCATTCCTAATGTTGTTTAAACAAAGTATCATCTAATTTTTCTTTATTCATCTCCATCCTATAGGTTTTCAATAAGGCCTCACATTCAGTACAGTGATACTGGTGATCCATTTCTTTTAAAATTTTATATTGACAAAATGGATCTCCTATTGAGGGTTTGAACATGGAGGAGGATGATACTGATTCTTCATCACTAGATGTTTCAGGATCTAATTCCACAATTTTTGCCTTAGCCTTTTTCTTTTGTTTTAATCACTCCATTTCTAATTGTAATTCTTGTGTTTTTCTCATGGATAAGGAGAGTTGTTGTTGTATATCTAAAAGACTTTGTTTTAGGCTTACTACTTCAAGATCTTGTTTTTCTTCTTTTTCTTTTGGTTGATCTTGGTCGTGGATTACTAGAGGCTTTTCTTTTCTAAATATTTTAGGTTTTTGTTTTTGCTGTAGGGAATCCAATGGATCTATATCTGTGAACTTAGGAGGTAGAAGATTGAATTTATACCTACGCTTTAGTGTAGGGTACCAGTGTGGCTTTTCAAACTTGGAATATTGTTCTAAAGGGTTCGAAAGATCTGGTTACTGTGTGTGTATAGGCAAGTCTTCTGTATCAATTTCTACTTCATATTCAATGTTGGTTGATCCTACCTGCTTTTTTTGCTCATTAAAGGGATATAGAGTTTTAATGGAGGTATTACTAAATAACTTAAATATTAATCTAGTGGATACAGTTGCATAAATAGATTGAGGAATCATATCTACAGGAAGATAAACTATAAACATCAAAGATTTGTATAGATGTAGGTCATGTAGTGCAAGTGTAAAGTTCGAGATCGTAACTATGACTGCATTTGAGGCTAAGGTTCCTTTAGCCTGGGTGATTATAGCATCTTCAAAGGTCTTAAACCTTCTATCTATGACGACAATCCAGTAAGGTGCTTTTAATCTATAATTAAAATGCAGATGGATAAGGATAGCTAATTCAGCTAGATGAATATAATTAAAACCTCTATTTTTCTAGTTTTTAACTTCAAACTCATTAAAAAATGATAAGGCTACTGGATGCAAACCTGTACCAGCTATTTCTAAATCACACTCAGATAAATGCATTTCTTTCCATGTTTCTAATACTTTTAAGCTAGAATGAGCATAGATTTCATAGTGCTTAGGGACTGGTAATGGACTAGTACCATTCGACATAGAACAAAATTAAGAGATTCTTCGGAAGTAAGAATTACCCGTCATTTGTGCTGGATCTACCATTGCTGACGATTGTGTTGCTTGCAATTATTGACTACATGCTTCTCGACTGCCTCACTACACAACTTATGAACAACACCTCAACTCACGGCTAACACTGTGCGTCTTACTTTTGACGATCTGTGTCAACATGCTTCACTCCCGTGTCAACAATATCGATGCATCAACACCGCTCCTATCAGACCTTCATGCTATAGAATTTCAGTGTGATGGTGTGGTCACACTTGGCATCTCATACAATAGTTGTCATTATGGAGACCTTACTACCTTGTTCTACTAATTTGATCGTCAAATTTATAGTTGACGATCCTGAGACTTATGTTGAGGGTGAATAGTTCAATAGCATATACACCAAAGGAACACACAAGTGATCCAAAATCTAGGATATGCTTGAATTCATCTAATACAATGCCAACAACATGTTATTGGTTGATCACTATGTTAACACATTGTTTCAGAATCCTCCTGATACTATCTACCGCATGGAAGGATAAGTGTAATTTTAAGTTTTGTTTGTTTTACTAGTTGGTTTCATTAAGCCACTTAGGTTTAACATTTTTTGTCTCAGTTTAAATGCTTGCAGGTATAGGGTAGATGACCATGGGTTGATCAAGAGTGACCAACTCTTATCCTTGGCCCAAATAGTAGTGGAGGTCTTTGCCAAGAGCCAAGTAGTGAGGCTCACAGTGATGGAACAACTCAAGGATGACTTTGGTAGATATACTTCATGCTATTCTTAGGCCTACTACAGGTATCTTACTAACAAGATGTCCCACAATAGGTGGGTTATCCCTGACTTTGGTGCACTGACACACATACCCCTTAGGATCCCCACCCTGCCTTTCTTTAGCAAGCAAAGTAAGAATTCTTATGTTTTATTTTTTAGTTATGATATCAACATTTTCTAGTTATATGATTGTTAGGTTGTCTAGGCTTCAATTATTTGATCAATTTTATCGATGTGGCTATATAAGTGTTGTTTTTAATTTGTTAGGTTTGTTACATATATATATTTTTTTTTCAATTTTGTATGATGTACCTATGCCAATGCTAACGGGTCATTTTTGTTGTGTTTTAGGGGCTACGCCATCATCCACTGTAGCCATTATTACTTTAGGACGTACTAAGGAGACAGTCATCCTTAACTTTAGTGAGGTGGATGCAATGCCACATTGGTTGGCTAGCTAAGTACCCAAGGAGATCCAAGTGAGGTTCACTAGTGTAGGTTTGCTTGACTTTTTCATGGCTGCTATCTTAATCATCCTTACCCCTAAGATGACGAATGTCATTGACTCCTTTAACAAAAGAGTGAAGAAATTTTTCACTCAGGTTCATGGTGTGCTTGTCACATTAACCATCAATGAATCTACCTTTAGTGACCTCTTTGGCATCTGTTGTGAGGGAGTGAAGATTATCATCAAACCAAGGAAAGAGGTAGGCCACTAGGAGGAAGTGGAAGAATGGCTAAATACTCATCATAGCCATTCTAGATTGACTCTACATGACTAATAATTCATAGAGGTGAAGGAGATGTACTCATTATTCTGGTCCCAGGTGTTTCCAAAGTTGTTGTCACAGAAGAAGGTTCTAGGCATTAAACAAGCATGGATCATGAAAAAAGTCCTCACCAAGGGTGCTTACTTCACATGTGCTGCTCATTTGGTTTCTAGGCTATGAGGGAAGATCTTGAAACTTTGGGAGAACCTCAGAACAATATACCACATGCACTTTGCATTTTTTGTAGCATATCTTAGGAGGTTCATGGATTTCCTAGTGGTGCAAAAGGATGGATGATGGGTAAGCCAAGATCCATTCCAACTTTCTAAGCCTTGGGTGAACCAGGTTTTTTTAATCATGTAGGCTTAGAATCCACAAGAGGATGTTGGGGAAGTGTTGTTTTTTTACCACTAAGCATTTTAGTGATACACATTGTTCTTTCCCTAATAGCATGAGGATGAAACCCCAAGTTGCCTATGGGAATGTTCAAGACACATGCCAAAGCTGATGGAGCAGCTAGACCAAAGTTAAAGAGGCCTACAATTTAGGAGACAACACTAGTTGTTGAGTAGCCTACAAAGAGGAGACTCATTGTGAAACTTGGTCAAGTACATCATGTAGTTGTAGGTACATTTTTTTTGGGTTTTTTTTTTGTTTAAGTGATTTGGTATTTATGTTTCATGTTATATGCTTATGTTGTTGTTTTGTTTTAGGAAAAATATGCTAAGTGGTTCTATGTTTTGTCTTTGTTGTTCTTGTAGGTAAACAACAAGAACTATTGGCCCAAGTAACAGTAGTGGAGGCTAAATAGAAGCACCTAGAGGAGGAGGTATTACAACAACATGAGGATGAGGGGCTATCCAATGCCACATTGGATGAACTTGATGCTATATTTGATGGTTCATAGCTAGGTGAACCTCTCGTTATCATCTTAGATGATGTTCTAGGTACTTGTCGATTTTGTTTTAAATATTGTATTTTATAGTTTCATGTTTGAACTTGGTTTTAATCATTAAACTATGGTCATGTGTTGTAGCTCCTGAACTTCAACTTGGTGCTTCCACATCTACGTTTAGCATGAAACCATGGATAGAGGTTCTAAACAAAGCGGAGTTCATGTGAGGGATGCCCAGAGACATGATTGATTAGGTGCAATAGATTGCTCTCGATGTTGGTAAGAACCTTAGCTTATTTTGCTTTTAATTTTTTTTATCCTTTATGTGTTTTTGTTCCATATGGGTTTTATAGTTATATGGTCTTAATGGTTTAAAGTGTTTTTTGGTCATTTTGTTATTTGTTATTTACATGGTCTTATGTGTTTATGTTGATTATGTTGCTTGTAATATCAAAGGTTGGATGGGATTCCAACTGTGCTATTTAGATTGATGAACTTCCTAGCTTGCCACCTAAAGTGGAAAATGTTCCATGAAGGTTATATGAAAGTGCCACTAAATGTGCACTTTCATATGCTAGAACCTTGTGGAAATGCAATGTTCCAATGAGTTCCCATGGGAATGAGTTGTAGTGTTGGAGAGAAAAAATAAGAAATAGGCTAAGGAGATCAGAGATCTCAAAGATTGTAAGGAGTTTGTGGAAGCACAAGTGACTAATAAGAACTCCTTGTGAACCAAAGAGATTGAATGAACATGATATTGGAATACCATCCATGGTAAGGTTGCTCTTCCTAGGGACCTTGCAAAGAAAAAGCTACAGATGGACCTATTAGTCGATAAGGCTAGGGAGTGGATGGGCTATTATGCTTGGGTCCTTGAATGGGGCTAGGCACAAAAGGACCATAGGAAAAACTATAGGGCTGAATGGGAGAGCTACCTAAAGTGGCTATAGGTGTAGTCAATCGAGAGGCACAAGCTAGAGTTGTTCATGAGGGAAATCAATGTTGGATATATCTTCAAGCTGTTTGAAAGCTCTCTAGTGGTAGCTGATTTCTCAACTCCTTAGGTGATTACCACTTTTGGGGAGGTGACTACTACTACATTTTCATGGAAGTCACCCACATGGACTAACATTGATAAGAGCAACATCCTAATCAATGTTAATATTGGGGAAGTAGATTGGGTCCATATGACTGAAGACTAAATTCTCCATCATTTAGAGGTTGGTCTTTGAAGCTTCCCCATAGAGGATATTGCTCTAGAATCATCCTAGGTTTATTTATTTATTTTAATTAATTTATTTTCTTTTATTATGTTTTAGTTTGATTTAAGTTGTGATTTAGCTTACTTTTTGTTACATTGATTACTGATGAAACTTTTATTGTGTTGATATAGGTACTAGGTGGTAAAAGCGGCCCTAGTGGTGATGATGTTGGAGATGCTTCTCCTCCACCTCCAATTACACCCTAGTTTGATCTATTTGATTGTGCCTTTGGTTATTTTGTCGTTGATGCTGTTATGATGTTATGGCTAGTCTTAGTCATTGTTTACTTGTGAGATGATTATTATATATTTTTTATGTTATTGCTACACAATGTAGCTATGGTTATTGGCCTTTTGTTTATTTTATATGATGTTGTTGACTAGACTTTTGTCACACGATGTGACCATGGCTATTGGTTATGGACATTTTGGCTATCATATTTATTTTAAAATTTTAATTTTGTTTATATGTTTTAGCATTTTTAGTTTTATGCATCTTATGTGTTTCATGTTTTGTTCATGTTATGAGGCTACGTTGGGCTACATTGGTTAAATCATGCAGGTGTAACAATAAAATTTGATAAGGTAAATGAAAATTAACTAGGCGACCAAAAGTGTAAACTAAGGCATAATGGCTATAAATAGGTTGTGAAAGTGTTGCTAGTTTTAGACCATGATGGGCTACTCATTTTGCTAGTTTTAGGCCATGGCAGGCCTTGCATGTTGCTAGTTTTTGGCCTTAGCAGAGCTGTTGTGTTAAAAGAAATTTTTTTTGTAAGTTTTATGTTTTTACAAGATTTTTTCAACTTTTAAAATTTTTATGTTTTTTAGGATTTACATTTTAAAATAGATAAGCCATAAAAATGTAAATTGTAAATAAAGGTAAATTATAGGTCATGCACTAAATAAGGCCAAAAGAAAGTAATGCAAAAATGGGATGTGTAAACAAGCTTAAATTAGGCTAAGAAAAAAAAAGAGAAGAACATAAGATTATGGTTATAGAGCAAGTGAATAGGATAGATATGTTCAACTATGTAAGTGCTTCCTAATCTTCGAAAGGTTAGGAAAGGTGTAGGATTTATGTTGCACAATCTTATATTCCTTGTTTCCTTTGCTAACCATGCTAAAGAGGAGCTCTTCCCATGGTGCATCCATGGTTTTATTGTTGTCAATTTTAGTCTTTTCTACTCTATTAGGCTCATAGACTTCATAATTAATAGTTGGAGTTTCTTCTTGAAATTCCACTTCAAACCCTTGTCCTATGTTAACATTGTTAACTGCTAAGGGAACTACACTATTGTCATGGATAATTATTTCATCTCACTCATAAGGTAGATGAATTTCTTGGTGGATGGATGAGGAAACAACTTGTAATTTTCTAGTGTTAACTCTCCATATGCCTTGTCTTCCTTGTTGTACGTCCTTTTCAACCAAATTTTTCATGCATCAGCATTGGAGTGAGTGGGCAGGTGAACAACTTTTGGCCCTGTATTCGAAAGATTCAACACTTCCAAAATGGCTTTGGTAGAGAAATCTATAGAAACACCACCAATATAACCTATGGTGCCTTATTCTTTATTGTGCCAAAATTGGTATGTCTCTCCCAAGTACTAGGCACCACTTTCGGAAAGGATAGGCCATAATGGGGATCCTTTGAGTTGGTCCCTAACTACTTCAGGAGCCAACTCCATGAAAGGTCCAAAGTTGAGTTCCACGATCATGACCGCTGATGTGGACCTTTCATGAATCTCCTAAACACATTCTAGAAACAATGTGAGATGTTGTCCTTGTTCAGGTGCTTTAGTAGCTCCTCTTTCAGCCTGTCCCGATTGCACAGTAGCAAGAGGCTCTTGATGGATGCTAAATGATTGTGCCTCCTATTCTTCATGTTTCTCAAGAGATGCCTGGACTCTACCTCTCCTTGGTCATTTAGATGCACCTTGAGAGGGTCCTCCTTGTTGACCATGTTTAAGGGCCATCTGCAATTACACAAGGCTAACCATTAGTAAGGTTGCTTACAAAATTTGATTTATACCTTACTTCTTGTCTTTAATAAATTCATGTCTTATTTAGTGTGATCCAGAGTTAGAGAATTTTTCAAGAATGTCCCCTAAAATTTTTGATATTAGGACTAATTTGATGAGGTGGCTCCAAAATTTTAATTCTCATGGTGTGGGTGAAGAGATAAAATTGATTTTGGCCACATGTTTATCATTTTTATAGGCATTTACCCTTTATAATATCCTTCGGGTGATGATGAATTTTGGAAAAATTATGCACAACTTGGAGCGTATCCTTTTCCCGTGAGTAAGTTGAACACTCTAGGTTTGGATAGGTTCAATCGGAATGGGAATCGGAGCATTAACGAGCAAGTTATGGCTATTTGAATGATAGGCGCGCAAGCTAGCAAGTTTGTGGAAGAAAATTTGAACAACTCCCCTTGCATGAATAGCGTAAAATGATGTTGACATTCGTAGGGGGGGGGGGTGTCCATATATATAGTTTTTATAAACACGATATTGTGTACTCGATAGTGTGGACCCAATATCGTGTTAGACTTGATATCGAGGACTTGATATCACAACTAATTGGAAATAGGGTACTTAGTAAAATTAATGAATTTCTACATTTCCAAGGCCAAAAATGAAGGATTTGAGGTTAATTGGGAAGGTCTAGGGTAACATTGAATAGACTGGAAGGCACAAAAAGTATAATGAGGTAGAATCTGGCAATAAAATTCATGAATAGGATGAGGAAAAAGGACATCTTTTGGTGCATAGGAATGTTTAAATTAGAAGGATGATAAAGGAAAGAATAATAGTGGCAATGTAGTACTCGGAGGGTATAAAATGATGTGATGACAATGTGCAATGAGTGTAAATTACAAAGGTTATGCAAGTGGATCCTCCCCAAAGCAGGTTCCTACCTATGATGCCCTTACATAACCACCCTAAAATTGTCCGTAGGCACTAAAAGGGTGAAATGTAATTCTACACCAAGGTCACAAAACACACACATGTAGATACCACCATGATGAGATATGAATTCAATCCTACACAAGACACAATTCACAAATTCATGAAGAATGAGATGAGGAAAATTATAGAAGGGATTGTAGAGATTGGGACATGAGGTAACTGACCCAGGACACAATGAATCTTGAGTGTAGGGCATGATTAATGTGTCATTAGCTCATCACTCTAAAATCAAGACCAAGTCATTCCTCCAATTAGTGACATCGCATTGCTTCATCTAATGATGGACAACCATAAGAGCATCATGACACTGAGGCATATGATCACTTGGCATTTTGTTCAAGGGGGGAGTGATTTGGAATTCCTTTGTAGCACATGAGTTTTTGTTTGGCTGCTTTGGCGCACTTTCTCTCTTTTTTTTTGATGTGTAATCTAGAGAAGCCACCTACCTTCAGGCATGGGTGCATGTCTTTCCAATGGGACCCACTGGAATAGCATTGGGTTTCTTTATTGAGTGCTTTTACTACTCTTACTCTGATTTTTCATTAGATCTACAAGGATCTTAGTACAACCAGGCTACATGGTAACTCTTACAGATGTTACCAAAGAGAATCCACAAGTCCCCTTGATGTCACACCCTAGCCATTCTTGCTTAGTCCATCCTTCTTCGCTCTGGGCATAATAAGCACAAAATTACTTTAAGTTTTAATGATGTCAAGAATATCATCAAACCTAGAGTAGAACCTCTTATTAATAGAATGGATGGGTGGATGTGATGGGCTTGTTGTCCAA
>MNCI01006783.1:351687-434840 GCA_015680685.1 Gnetum montanum | reverse complement strand
AAGAATTAATAAATGGAAGGGTTGGATCCATGCATTTCAAAAATATTAGGACCTAGTCATATCCAAACCACTGGGTATCTTTTGATGTCATGGTTGGAATGTACCCAAATTGGGGTGCACACACTATATTAAAGTTGACATAGTGGGGCAAGTTAGAAGATGAGTTTAATTGATATGGAGTTGATCCACTATGGCACCCTTGACCATAAGATGATATGTAAGGATCGATATGTCTCCCTACATGGCTATATTCATTGGGCTACATAGTTGTTGGAGTTTTGATTGGTTGTCCTGATAAGGTAACATGAGGTATTGGGTTTGAGGAGAAAGATGCACCACAGTGTTGAACTTGTGCTGAGTTGGAGGGTGCAATGGTCTCAGAACTATGCAGTCCCTTTCTATGGTCATGCCTAAAGAAGGGATGCCTTTGATGTTGTGGAGGATTCTCACTGCAGTTGACAGTAGCAACACAAGTAGCATTCGTGGGTTGATGCTGTGATGCAAAACCTTTTGGTACTATTGGTGGTGATGTAGAAGGAGGTGAAGGTTGAGAATTTTGAGGGTAAGGAGAAGTATAAGGAACATGAGGTGGTGATCTTGTTGGAGAGGACATGGGCTAATAGTACTTAGGAGAATGATAACGATGTGGTGAGATAGAGGATGTTGACCTAGTTGGGGAAAAAAGATGCTAAACATAATAAGCACTTGGGTTTAGATGGTAGGAAGGGTGTGACTAGTTTGATGGTGGTCTCCCTCATGACTGGGATTTTTGCCATTGTGATTGAACATAGTGTTTTTGTACAAACTCTAGATATAACATTCTTCCCCAATGCTCATGTAAATATGACAAGATTGGGCATTGACCTTTGGGGTGATCATACAGGAAAATGTTATATTGATACATATGATTAGTAGTTGAGCTCTTATTCTCTTCAAACCTTCTTTCTGATTGTCTAAGGGTGTTCTTTCCTACTTCTTGGTTTGTCATGGTTCTACCTCTTATAGTGTTGACATATTCTCCACATTTTTCATGTATCCATTCTATCATCTTATTGATCTTTGCCTCAATTTCATCTAGTGATTGTAGGATTGGCAAAGATGATTCCATCTCCTTGAAGTGAGTTGATTTCTCCTCTTCATGATCATGGACCCTTGTTAAGTTGAGATTTTGGTCCTGTTGAGAACTTTCAACATTCTCCCATTTGGCTATTTCTCCTTCTTCTTTTGCTATCCGCTTAATAAGCTCTTGGAGTTGATGGGTTTGTAGCTCATATAGTTGACCTTGGGCATACATCCCTAGGGTCTCCCTTGTTTCATTATGGAGTCCATCCATGATGTGGTACATTAGCCTTTCCTCAGAGAATCCATGGCCTGGACAATTGTTTAACAAGGAATCGTATCTTTCTAAGGCCATGTCCAAGGGTTCATGTTGCTCTTGTTTTCACTCTTGGATTTGTCTTCTCAAGGCTAATGCTCTTGCATAAGTTTGATATCTTTTATTGAAGAGTTATACCATTTTTGGCCAATGTTGAATTGATTTTGATCTTAAGGACCTATACCATACTTTTGCTTGGCCAACGAGTATCAAAGGAAAGAGCTTAAGTCTTTGCCATCCATTATCAATATTGTTCCATATGTAGGCATCATGGAAGGCTTGTAAATGATGTTGTGGATCTAAATCATAGCCTCCTAAAAACTTGGGAAAGTTGTTTAAATCAAGCTTGGGTAGACGACTTTTCTTGCGATGCCTACGGGATATTCGAATAGCCTCTTGTATATGCATTAGGCTCTTAGTGGCCAGCAGGGGTTCATCGTCACTAGGTAAGTTATGAATTTGTGAGTTGGGATGATGTTGTCTTTGTTTATGTACATAGGAGACTCCTGCATAGGATTGAGTACTCCAAACTTCATCTTTGTCTTCATCATTGTATAATTCGTTGGTTCTCCAATGAATTGCCTTACTAGTTGTTGCGTTATCATAGTCTTGTGAGAGAGACATTGTGGTGAATCATGTGTTGCTTAGTTGAAATTAATTTCTTTTCTAAAAGATATATTGTAAATACTTTGTTATAGCTATCTTGTATGATATAACTAATCTAGATAACTAGCACCATCCTCGGCAATGGCATCAATGATGAGTGGCGAGGTACCCCTACACTCAACCATACGAATACAAGCATTCACACATGATGCTGTTGAACTCTGTGGATGGGCTAGTTTTGGTATCTAGATAGTTACACGTTAATCATAGTTTGCTATCTTCCCACTTGGACTAGTATTTACTTTGTCACGTATGGTTTAGTTCAGAGTGAGGTGTATGATGTTGGCCTAAACTAGTGCTACTTCTAGAGGCAATGGAAAATAGCTTTATTTTAGCTAAGAGGGAGTGGGAAAAGAGAATCTAAGCTAGCCTAAGTGTGATGAGCATCCATCCTTAATCATCCATACACATTTTGGACCTTGTGTACTATTTCTGGGATTACCAAGCATATATTACTTGAGCGCTCCTAGATACACTATTGGGTTATCAAGTAGTCACACTTAAATACTCGTGATTAAGTTGTACTCATTTTGCATTTAATAATAGGGGTATAAAATGAAGGTAATGAAATATTAATTAAGAAACAATAAATAACAATAACAGTTAAGCAATTAAAACTAAGTGAATGTTGCAATGATGAAGTAATCTCGATCTTTATTACTAGTCATGTGCATGTCCAAGTATGTCACACTCAAGTAAAGGTTCTGTACAATTACAATCATCACACTGTGGGCATGCATTGAGGAAAGGGTTGAGATGAACTAAAAATGAACAAAAAGACTCTACTCTAACACTAACTGACTCTCTAACTTACCCCCTTTTCCTGTGCACCCGAATGTGTATTTATAGGCTCACATAGGAACCACGATATCATGTATCTAATATCATTAGTTAGGTCATGATATCGTGTACCCAATATCGAGGGTCCAATATCAGAGCCTGACAAATCATGGTTCATCAATAACAATAAAATTGCTACAAAAGTAGAGTTTGATTGTGTACAAGTTTTGTGCTTGAATGTACAAGGAGTTGCTCGGATGAAGCTTGAAGCCTATTGAAGCTGACAAGTTGTGATATGTAGTTAGCTTCATGATCTAGGTATTTTCCAACTTCAATAATGAAAACTCTTTAGAGGTTTTTAGTTTATATTTGTAGTGATGGTAACAAGGGAAGAGTAAATGTGTTTAACTTTTTTCTTTTTGGAATTTTCACACTACGTTGGGAGTCTCGAATGCCCAATTTGATACTAAATTGTTTCGAAAGATTTACAAAATGCAAAAGATCTCAAGTGCTCAAGGTTACAAAGGTTGTCCCATCGAAGAAGTGTAAAACTTATCGAAAGTATTTGAAATTGACATTTATAGGTCTCATGGTTGTTGGTTCTTGGTTGCAAATTTCTGCCATGATTACTAATAGATTGATTTAATTTGCAAGTGTGGTAGGCTATAATTTCCAATGTAGTTTTCCATTTCTAATGAGTTTTGATACACCTAGGCCACCAAAACCACTTTGGATACCAAAAATAGTACATGGACTTTTCCAACTATGTTGGCTTCACCCATCTATGTTGGCCTCATGGGAACTACACTATCTTCATCCATCTATGCTAGCCTCATGGGAACTACATTGGCATCTTAGAATCCATGTTGAAATTGGTGGAGCAATGTTGGTCTAGCTAGAATAATGAAATCCTAGCCACTTCAACATTGGCTTCATGAGAAAATAGAAATACCCACAACCCCAACACTGGCCTTATATTATTCACGTTGAGGGTTTTTGAAACTACACTGGCCACTAGTGGGAAAATGAAAACCTAGCCCTTCTAATGCTGGGTGTGGTTCCAACGTAGTTGAGGCTATGACCATCATAAAACCCATGAAAATGCCAATTTTGGCAATTCCCAATGCATTTTTAGCCTTCCCAAGCCCAAATATAGACTTGATATGACTTTTTCCACTTGGGAAATGAGGCTATGATAACTTATGAGGCATTACAACTCAGGGGCTACAAATCTTGCATTTTACAATGAAAATCTAGCCTCAAGTGTAGGGGTGAAGGTTACAATGCCAAAAAGGTTGCAAAAAGCATTTTCTTGGTGTTGTTTCAAATAACAACACATAATTTTGACCACTTCGAACATACCACTTAACATTTTGTAATCCTAGCAATAGATACTTAGTAATCTAGTAGCATCCCAAAGGACTCAATGTTGATCTACATCAGAAACACACCATTGTACTAGGCCATCAACATAGCTCTTGTAGATGTTGCCTTTAATTTCCATGAAATGTTTGTCTTAGTGAAGAAATTATTGTTTCTTCCTACTGTCCCATTCATATGGCATCTCTTGAGTGAGTAGGTAGGAGAGGATGTGGTTATACCAATTGGAATCTTTGGGATTTTCAACTTCAACAACATTGGTAAAGAGGAGTTCATTTGGAAATTAATGAAATAATGACCCTTCATCCTCTTTGCTATCCCATTTTAACTAAGAAGAGTGGTTAGCAACCACATTCTTGGTCCCCTTTCTATCAATCATCATAAGATCAAACTCTTGAAGAATCACCATCCATCGTATGACATCTGGGCTCATCGTTGGTTTATCTATGAGGAACTATATAGTACTATGGTCAGTGTGCACAAAAACTTGGTATCCAAGCACATAGTGCCTAGATTTTTCTAAGGCATACACCATTTCCATGAAATCATTTTCATTGATGCTGTAGTTTAGTTATGCACTCACAATGCTCCTACTTGCATAATGGATGTAGTATGAATGTTTCTGATTGTCCAACTGTGTAAGCATGATCCTAGAGCATAGTTTGATGTGTCCGTTATGATGTGGAATGGCTTGAACCAATATTGTGCATGTAGAATTGGAGTTTCTATGAGTTTATGCTTTAACTATTAAAATGTGTTCTTGCATTTCCTAGTCTAAGTGAATGATGCATCCTTCTTTATGAGTTCTACCAAGGCATGGTCATTTTTGAGAAGTTTTTAATGAAGCACCTATACTAAGCTATGTGGCCAAGGAATGACCTTACATCTTTCACAATTTCTAGTTGTTTGCTTATTTCTTGAATGACCCATACTTTCTTTGAGTCCACCTCGATCCATTTGTGAGAAATTTTATGCCCCAAGGTAATTCCTTTTGGACCATCAGATGGTCCTTTTGCCATTTGAGCCTAAAATTAGTCTCTACACACCTTTAAAGAACTTTCTCAAGGTAGTCTAAAGCTTGCTCAAAGGTAGCCCCATAGGTAGAAAAATCATCCATGAAGACTTGCTATTGATTTGTTGTTGAAAAATGCTACTGATCAACCATTGGAATGTGGCAAGAGCATTGCACAAGCCAAAGGGCATCTTCTTGTATGCAAAAGTCCCTCAAGTACTTGTAAATGTAGTCATGGCCTAGTCCTCTAGTGCTATCTAGATTTGGTTATAGCCATTATAACCATCCAAATGCCTATAGTAACTATGCCCTACTATAGTGTCCAACACCTAGTTCACAAATGACAACAGAAAATGATCCTTTATGTTGCCATATTTAACAGCCAAAACTCTATACAAACTCTCCATTTTTCTCCTTTCTTTGGAATAATAACAAGTGGGAAAACCCACTTACTATCCATAATTGGGTAGATAAACCTAGTTATGAGGAGTTGCTTAATCTCCTCTTTGACGATTTGCTTGAGTTTTGGGTTCAATCATCATTGTGGTTGCCTCTTTGGCTTGATGGAGGAGTCTATGTAGATTTGATGCTGGAATATTCAAAGATCTATCCTTGTTAGTTCATGATATAATCAAGCAAAGTTTGTTGTTCATTTATTGACAACTTTCAACAATTTCTATTTTTGCTCAAGAGCAAGCATGACATTGATGATTGGTAGCTTGCCATTATTGAGAAATGCATATTCCATGCTTACTGATAGAGCATATAATTCAAGGGGCTCTTACTTGAATGTATCCTAGATCTTCAAATCTTCTAAACCTAATTTACTTTGTGCATTGGGGATTTGGCAATGGAGTTCCTCCATTTTGTCCATGCTCTTAACATAGGAGTAAGGCTTTTAGTTGGTTCCATGCACATTGTTGATTTAGCTTCATTATCTATTATCAACCATTAGATACCTTCTTGGTTTATGCCTGCTACATACAAGAACCTTTGAATTACTATAGTTTCTACACATTAATTGCATGCTTAAGGTGATATGTCTTTGATGGTCCACAGTCTTTGCATGTAATGGCACCTTGTGTCATTGTATGTGATGCATGTAACTCTCTTCTTTTTCACTTTTTCAAATTTAGTTTTCTTGGAAATATCCAGGGAAAGGTCTTAAATCCTCATTCTCGCATCTATTATGCTCAACCATGTCCTTCCCATGATGATAGGAAAGTCCCCCTTGTAGTTCTTCACATGGATCAGTAGGAAATCAGTAGGATAAGACCACCCACAAATGGTGGTCATGATGTCCTCTACTAATTCCAAAATGATAATGTTGGATTGAACTCTAAGCTCTAATCTAATGTTGCTCTTTTTCAAAGAAGGTAGGTTCCAAGCACTGTACATCTCTTGGGAAATTAAGTTAGCTTTGAAACTTGAATCCAAAAAGCCTTACACAGTTCATTTTTTGTGATCCATAAGTAGATGAGGGAACTCCCAGGATTAGATCTTTTCTTGGAAAGATGTCCAACCTTAATCCAATCTATGATTGTATGGGTCAACATGACAGTATGAATTTTGGAAGAGACTTGCTTTGAAGGTGGCTTGATATAACTTTTAAAGGTAGAAGTAGTAGGGTTGGCAACCATAGGTGTTTAAGAGGGCTTTGTGGAACTATTGGTTTTGAAGAATGACCTCTTACAAGGCTTGGATTTAGGATCACTTGTCTAGATAATTGTCTATAGATTCTTTGCCCTTGTAGCATTTCTTTGTTATGGCTATGTGGGCATTTCACCTTACATAGATGGAGTAGGTAGAAAAAGTGTTGTCGGTTGTGATTTAGGAGTGGATGAGTGTTAAGGAGGATAGAAGGATAAAAGGAGACTTCCCTCTTAGAGAAGGAACTCTGTATTCTTCCAAAGGGTAGTAGTAGCATGAGAAGGAAGCATGACTAGAGGAGTCATGTGTGGATACTAGCTACTGGACAAAGTAGCCATAGGGATTAGGTTGTTGATAAGGATACTATGACCTTAGTGGTGGCATCCCCCACAACTAGGGATGCAACCAATGTTAATACTATTATTGAGGTTTAGGTGGTGCTCCACTTGGATAATATGCTTGTTCATGGAATTACTACCTATAGTTGCCTTGTTTTTCCAATCTAGGATTCAAAGCATACATCCCATATTCTTGTAGGCATAACAACATTAGACAACATCTCTTAGGATGTTTGTATCCTGTCATCATTGGTTTTAGAATTTGCAACCTCCTCTATTGTTGTAGCTTTATCCTTATTTTTGTGATATCCCTGTTTGGTATCCTTTTTCTTCCTTCTTTCGGGACCACTACCCCCTTGTTCTCTATATTCTTTTGCAATCTTTAGATTGATTTGGAACTTCTCATCGAAGGAGTCCCACATCTTGTTTACCTTAGTTGATATTTCAGTTATAGATTTCTATATTAGCAAGATTTTCCTTTGCACCACCTCATCAAGTGGTGCCTCTTTCTCATTATCACAGAAATGGACCTCCCTCTTACAAATGGAGGGATCCCTATTATATTCCTCTCCACTTTCCCACTTCTTAAGTTCACCTTCTTCTTTGATCACTTGATTAATTAGCCTTTGGATTTGATGGACACTTAGCTTAGAAAGTCTCCTTTGGGAATAAACCCCAAGAGTTCTCCTTATTTTAGTCCTAAGCCCATCTATGAGATGAAGTAGTTGGTTCCTTTAGGAGTATCCATGGCTTGGGCATTAGTGCAAAAGAGAGTAGTACTTGCCCAAAGCTGCATCCAAGGACTCATGATTACCTTGTTTCCATCCTTGGATTTTCCTCCACAAATTGGACACTCTAGAGTATGCTTGATACTTGTCATTGAACAACTCCAACATCATACTCCATTGGAAGATAGATTCTAGTTCTAAGGACCAGTACCAACTTTTAGCTTATTTAGTAAGTGTCATTGGAAACATTTTCAGCTTTTGCCATTCATTCTCAATATTTTGCAAGGCACAAGCATCATGACAGGATTGCAGATGGTTTTGTGAATCTGAGTTATATTCCTCCTCAAATATGGAGATAATGTTCATATCCAGCCTCTTAATGCAACTATCTTTCATGTGCCTGGTTAGGATTCTAACTACCTCTAAAATATTCAACATGTTTCTACTAGCCAACAAAGGCTCATCATAGTCATAATGGTCTTAGTGGCCCCTGTTATGGCCATGATGCCTATGGTGAGTCCTACTATGCCTTCTTTCTCTATGATGCTCCTCCTCTTATTGTTGTTCCTTCCCATGTTCTTTACTTTCCCAATGGGATCTATGATCATCCCTATCTTGCTGTTCATCTCCATCTTGATCTCTACTACTCTTTCTTTTGTCTTGGCCTTTGCTTCTCTTGTTAGAGTTAGAGGAGGAAGATGATGAGAATGATGATGAGGGTGAAGGAGAAGAATTAGCACTGAAATGATGCTTGCTAGATCCCCTTCTTTAATCCCTATGATATTTCCTTATATTTTTCTTTCTCTTTGTATTTTCATTATTCTTGCTCTTGGGTGAATGATCATGATTGTCATCTTTTGAGGCCCATGGTATTGAAAACCATTATTCCCATAACCAAGTTTGTCCATAGTTGATTGCAACCTCTAGTTAAGAAAGAAAAAGAGTCTATGTATTGGAAGGCACATGCAAAGAAGTCCTTACCTTCTTTGTGTTATTACAATAATAACTATGTAGGGACCCTCTTGCCTTTAGAAGCCTCATATTGTGCTTCCATTTGCTGATCCTTCCTTTGTTGGACATTGATGAAATGATAATCCCTATAGAGGTGGTGGCCCTGGACTTCATATTCTACATTAAGTTTATTAATACCCAATTGGATTAGATTGTTCATCAACATTATAGAAATAGATTGGTTGGGAGGCAACACAATGTTGCCTTCCATGTTCCTCCATCACAACTACTCATCTTGATGTAGGATGAAGTTGAAATCCAGAGTATAAGGATCCAGATGGGTGTAAATAATGTGAAGTTATTGGGATGTTTTCTGAACCTCTTCTCTCTAATTAGTTTTTCTTATAAGTGGTGGAGATTCATCCTTGTAAGAAGAAGCCATGTTAGTCTTTGTTAAAAAATAAATAGTGTGCTTTGCTCTTATGTTCTCAATGATTTATCATTTAATGGTCCTTACAACTTTGGATGATTCACTATCTTTCCTACTTAGCACACTTAACTATACTAAGTTTCCAGAAATGATGCAAATGATGAGTAGCAAGTAGTTGCTTTGCCCAACCATATGAATCATAAGCATGTACTAGTGATATGGTCAAATTCCATGGACTTAACTCCTAAAGTGTGCATATAGAGAAAGATGGTAACTTGGGAAAATATGATCATTGTCTTCTTGGCTCTCACTTGTGTAGGCTCATATGTATGGTTAAGTATGAGATAAGGCATATGATATTTTTTTATATTTTAATATTTTTAATCCTAAGCATTGAAAAGATAAATGGTTGAGAATTAACTAATCTAGCTATCTAATGGTTAAGAGTAACTAGCCTAACATAAGTATTTGAGCTCACCTTTGATACACATCCTGAACTCATATCAATGCTACTAGGTTACCAAGTATCAATTACTGGGTGTACCAAATTGCCACTACTAGAATATCCAAGCATTAAATGGTATGCTTAAAGTGGTCATTAAGGATCATTGAACTTAGAAGGAGCTTGGGGGCTGAGGGGCTATGTGGGGGTGTGTGTGGGAGGCAGGGTGGGCATGGGGGATGGGGAGGAGAGTAGGGGACGGGGATGAATAAATTCCAAAAAAAAAATTCTTTGAAGCAAATAAAACACCATATTTAATGTGGTTTCCCAACTTGGGTAGTCCACACTTGGAGGGTAGTTCGCAAGAGCACCTCTAAACATTATTACTCTCAAATGTGGTTTGAAAAATACCATACCTTGTACAGGCTTTAAGCTACATAACGAAGTGATTTGATACTATGAATCCACTCAACCCTGTAAGGTCCCAACAAGCTTAGAATATGATTTCCGGGATCCCAAAACCTTTACAACTTCACTTCTGCTCTAGAGTGTTATGGTACTACACCAATAATCAATCCCTCAAGATCCCGACAAGCTTAAGAAATATGCCTTCCTCCAAAAAGCACATCAACCCCACAGGGCAACAATAAAGAACAATAATCACAAGGAGAGAATGCAACTAAGTTTACTGATCCTTGCACTCTGAGGCATAGCTCACTTTGACCAATTACAATAGAAAAATGATTAGACAATGATTACAATGATTGCCAAATGATTACAATAGATAGTACACCATGCTTGCACTTTTTCCAATGAAAATGAAGTCTTCTTATAGCTAATATGTTTCCAAAATTACCTTAAAATTTATGCAATGACTAGTTAATAGTTACTCAAGATGTCTAGACTGAGACATCTTTCTACATATGACCTCCATTCTACAAAAATGTCTCCTTTTGATGAAAGACATCTTTTTGCAATAGTCCTTCATTCTAGAAAGATGTCTTTTTCTAATAAAAGATGTCTATTGTTTTATAGAGATGTCTTTTCCTGAACTACTTTTAATTTTGCCAAGATGTCTATTGTTTCTTGGAGATGTCTTTCTTCAACTCCCTTTGCATGTTGAATTCTTTGTTCCTTGTCCATGATCTTGAACTTTTGCAGGCCATCTTATCTTAATCCAAGTTATTATTCTACAAACACAATAACCATGAAACCAAAAAAATAACCTTATTCTCCATTTTTCTTAATGTTTTGACATACCAAAAGATCCATGATCCCCTCGTTTTTGGCGATGTTCAAAACTTAAGATAATGGATTAGTAGACATGCGAAAATTTCAAAATCATCAAAATATATCCATAACTATACTCTTCCCTTTTTGAACAACATCAAAAAGGATAAAGCGCATAAATAAAGCACAAAAAATGACATATAAGTTCCTATGGTAGCCAAGGATTAAGATACAGTATTTGAGGGTCAAGGTAATTTGGTAGAACATGGAAAAGAGAAAATGATGCAAAAAGTAAAGAGCAAAGATATACCACATAGAGATAACAAAGCTAAACACCATCTCTTCCACAAACTATCAAAATAACCATCTATTTAGTCATTACATCAATCAAGAATCACAAAAACTTCTTCCCTTTATGGAATAGGACATAAAATTTCCAAGATTGCTTAGTTGTAGCGATACCAATGTTACAAAAGATATCCATGGTAGTACAATCTTTATACTCATCTAATAAAAGATATACCATTTTTCAAATAAAGTAGTTTCAAAGATACCCATAATGATTACAAGAATTTTTGTAAAGTTTAATGTATATAATCCAACCAATCCCAATAACTCCTAACAGGCCTCCATAAAAGAAATACATCTTGCTTTAGCTAAGACCATAATAACATGAGAGATCATAAGTACTCAAGGGAAGATATATTCATATTTAAAACTAAATAGAGATGCAAACAAAAAATACCCATTTTCTAGCAAAAGTTTCATAGGATTGAAGATAAAAAAAACAAATAGGATTTGCCCCTATTGAAATCCAATCTTTGAGCAATGAGAATCAAGTAACCTATCTTTTGAATCAACAAACTCATTAGTTCAAGCAATATTTCATGATTCCATCATTACTCAACTCCTTTAAAAGCATCATGAAGATAATTAAATGGCAAGAAAGAATATGCTTGTAAAAGTAAAATCAAATTCTCATAAAGAAGGAAAAATACCAAACAAGTGAATGCCCAAAAATAGCCAAGTAGATTTTTAACAAAATATTCAAACAATAACCAAAAGATATTACAAGGTAAAATGTCTATAAGATATCTTAACCAAAATTTAATTCTACTTTTACCTTAGATACTATACCATACCCTTGCATGACATGAATCCTTGCTCATTTTGGAATGTGATATTTTGTTTCTTGAGTGTTTCTTGGTAGAAGTTTCAAAAGACTCCCCTTACATAGGTGACCTCCAAGATGATAATAGATAATAAGGAACAGGCTCCTTCTACACATGTGTAGCTCTCCTTGGGCTTTTAAGATCATCATGTATTTTTCAAGGAAGTAATTACCATATATTAAAAAAGATCATCTTGAAATTTCTTTATTGTAGATCAATGTTAAGATCAAAAGTGGAGACTAAGGTCTCCAATCAAAAATATTGATAGAATATTCATAACTTATCACAACAATGGCAAAAATATCCTAAAGGATATGAGCTTAGAAACAATGAATAGATCATCCCAACAAGTTCAGATCGTGCAATAATGAAGGCAAGATAAAGGCCCAAAAGAAATCATTACAAGTGTTACATTAGTTATTTTCATAAAAATAGTTGCATCAAATTCAAAATGAATATACGAGATACTTTAAGTAATTAGTACAACAATTTTTCTGATCTAGATATAACATTTCATGAACAATGTAATATGAATCAAAAACAATCTGAACTCCTCAAATCATGTACTTATAAATTATTTAGTAAGCAAAGAGATGGAAAATTACCATGACTTACCTTGCTTGTAGGTGAGAATAGAAGATAAATGGAGTTTGAGATGAGGTTTCCTATCATGAAGTACCTCCTCATCTTTAGGTTCTTTTTCATTATATCATTTATATGATGCCTCTATTTGTTCATGTTCTTTATGAAAGAACCCTTGATCACTTATTGCATCATCTGTTTCTTTGAGAAAATTTTTAATTCTCCACTTCTCTTCATTTTCAATTATTGGTGCCTACAAAATTTCCTTACCAAACCCTTTTTGACAAGGCCAAGTGTCAATCTTGTTTTGATCATTATGAGAGTACTTAAAGTTTTTCTTACAACCATAATTTTTACAAATAATTACAATACTCTCCTCATGAATAATATTGTCAAACCTTGTTATGCTTGAGCTTGAACTTGCATCCTCTTATGTGAGATTCTTTGGTTGCTTTTCAAGAGTCTTTTCTTCTTGAACCTTTATGCAATTCTTATTTAAAGTGGTTAGTTATTGAATCTTAGTTGTTATGTCTAGGATTTCTCCTTTCATTGTAGTGTGACTAGCATCTAGTTTGGAAATCAAAATTTTTTTTGCTTTCCTAAGTAAGTAATGTAGAAGAAGAATCTCTTCTCTAAGATCACTATACCTTTCATCACACTTATCACCTTGTTCAACCATATGTGAAGAATTTTCATCTGTAAGCTTCATGCATATAAGATGAGAATCTTTGGTACAGTTTCTTGCTTCTTCTTCACTTTTCTCACCATCATTCCAACTTGTATAAAAGTTAGTCTTTTTCAATTCCTCATCATTGGATTTGTTCTTTGGTTGAATATTGCTATCACTAGGACATTTGGAAGCCATGTGGCCTTTTCCTTTACAAACCCAACATTCTATAAAAGAGAAATCTAAATTAGAATTAAAAGAATGTTTACCTCTTTCTTTACCTTTGGGAAGATTGGATCTTTGTTGATATGCCCCTTGTTTCTTCTTGTAAGCAATTTTTGTAGCTTTCTTGAGAGAAAGAAAATCTCATCTTTGTTGCCCTCATCATGTTCATTGAGCTCCTTCTCCTTGGAGGTAGTCTTTAGGGCAATGGATCTTTCTTGAATGGCTCCTGCACTTATGAGATTCATTTCATAAGTAATGAGGGCACTTTGAAGCTCTTTAAATTTTAGAGTTGAGAAATCTCTAATTTCTTCCATAGCCATAACCTTTGGTTTGAACTCCAATTGAAGAGTTCTGACCATTTTAATGATGACATCACTTTCAAGCAAATCATTACTAGTACCTCTAATAACTACAATAACATCATTTGCTCTAGAGAAGTAATCTTTTATTTTCTCACCTTCTCTCATTTTAAGCTTATATTATTCACTTTGTAAAACTAACAATTTTGATTGCTTAACAATAGAGGCTCCTTCATAAGAAGCTTCTAAAGTTTGCCAAATTTCTTTGGCCATTTTACATTTTTCTACCATATTAAATTCAAATTTATTAAAAGTGCAATATAAACAATTCTTTGCTTTTGAATTAAACATGAACTTATCTTTCTTCTCTTATGTCCATTTTTTGTGGAGCTTGATGATGCTGATGGAGCTATTGAAAGGTGGAATGTAGCCTTCTAGAATGGACTCCCAAACTTCAAACTTGTGGATTCAAAGAATCCTTGCATCCTAGCTTTCCAATAGATGAAGTTAAATCCATCAAACATGGGTGGCTTCGTATAATATGTCCCCTCCGTTGTTCACTCTTTAAAGTTGATGATAACGAAGAGTACCAGGCTCTGATACCACTTGAAGATCGTTGAACTTAGAAGGTGGTGGGATGAATGAGTTTCCAAAATAAAAAATTCTTTGAAGTAAAGCACACACCAAATTTAACATGATTTCCCAACTTGGGTAGTCCACACTCGAAGGGTAGTTTATAAGCACACCTTTGGACTTTGTTGCTCTTAAATGTGGTTTGAAGGGTACCACACCTTATACAAGCTCTAAGCTTTACAACGAAGTGATTCAATGCTACAACCTGGCATCACGAATAGTTTACCTGACGCATTAACAAGGGAACTCAAACCTCAAGTCAAGATGTTTCATGCAGAATCAAGTAGCGGTTCAATGAATCCTCTCCAAGATAATGAAGAATGGAAACTCTGGCCAATAGCAACACTCGAAGATCGAGTAAGATGGGTAAGGCAAGTAACTAATCTTTTTTCGTAGGAATCTTTGCTCAGTCAATCTAAGTAATATTCAACAATGGATTTCTTTGTCAACATGGCCGGATGCATCGATTGCGTGGTGAACAATCTTAGATGGAGTCGGCTCGAAGCAAAGCTGTTGACAAATCTCTAAGTAACCGATATGCTCGACAATCTGATTCTCATCCGAAGACCTTTATTCGCCAACGAGCACGCCAGGAGATACCTGAATGACACTCTTGAGTCTACTTAATGGGAAGAAAAGTTGTGCACTCATTTTCAGAGAATTAATTATTTTTAAGAATTATCTTGGTACGCCAACGAATGCTTAGTTCCGAAGCAACTTCCTCTGCAAGATGCCGAAGATGTCTCGTCTACGCCAGCTGGTATCCTCACCGAACTGTCAAAGCTTATTAAAGACTGTTTTGACTGTAAGAAGGCATGTGGCAAAATCTATCCCATTCATTGTGCCATCCTAAAAGCTATCTAGGCGTGGCTTGTACGCCTTGTTTGCTTGGCTTGCATGCCAAGGCTTTAAGTTGTGTGTTAAAGATGCCCCTCGTTGTTATAAATAAGGGCAGTCAGTACCATTAGGCTAAGAGAGTGCGAAGTGTGCAAAGAGTGCTGTGTGCTAGTAGTGTATGTGTGTGCTATGTTCTGTAATCCTTTCCTGCTTGTAAGCTTTGAAGTTATCAATGAAAGTAGTTTCTTTATTGCAGCTACCATCTTTATACTAATTCTTGATTTATTGATGTTCTTACTCTTGTTGGCCAACAAAGCCTACATTCCGCCATTGTGATGAATTCATTCTGGTTGGATCCGCATTTTCTCGTGTTCTGTTTAATCCTAATTCTGCTATTTTCTCTCCTCTTGTTGAGTGTGTACTCGATCATTAGCTATTGTTTGGCGCTTGTCGAGTGATCCTGAATTGTCTCTTGGTTAGGTGTATCGTGCTACTGAAAGTCGTATGACTAAGCAGGTTTTCTTGATTTTTGCCATTTGAGTCCTGGTTGGAAGGAAGCTCCTTTGTCTGAGTGAACTCCTGTTGAAGTGCTNAGCTGATTGTGCCATTGGATGATCCGTAGACTTTTCATGCTAAGCTTGAGCGTTCGTTAAAAGCCTTGCATTGCTGGCTAGTGTTGGAAAGCAGTGAACACTAGAGGTCCAGTTGTTAGTCCTCTCTGCCAAGGTGGATGGGCATAAGTTCTTCGGGCCATCATAATGTGTTGCTGACAGTCACCTTCTGATTTGGATGTTGACGACGTGGAAGCTGGTTCGGGGGCTTTAGCCTTTTCTCTATCTAGCTGCATCTTCTTAATTCTTTCGATGAGAAGGCGATCTCTTGGGTCACTAAATACAGGCTCGCTTGATTTGGATGTAGATCTGGTATTTGGCTCACTTGGTTTTGGAAGTGTTATTTGATTTTCCACTATGAAGGCTGTCTTCAACCGCTGCTTAGTAACACTCGCTTGTTGCTGCCATTGTTGCACAATGGCTTCATATTCTACCAGATGATTAGCCATATCTTAAGACATACTTGTTAGATGGTCATCTACAGTTTCCATCTCGTGTTCGAGCTGAACCACTTGATCATGAAGCTACGTAATATGTTGAGATGCGTAGGATGTCCAATGACATAAATAATTTAGCTATCGAGTATTTTCTAGTTGATCTTGAGCACTTGTTGCGGTATGTTCTAGTAGATAACTGCAATCTGCTCTTGTGGTTGGCTGTTGTTCTTCTGATGCCATCGTGGAATAAGCACCCTTTGGCGGCCACGATCCTCCTTGAAGCAATCGGCGAGATCCTACTTGACGATATGACGGCTACATCATTAGAATTGATGCACGCGTATCATAATTTGGTGATGATGATGATTCAGCATATTTTTGAGAAGGCAGAACTGGTGGTAAGGTTTCTAATGTGATGGTAGCTTGTCGACCAAACTGCTGAATAGGATATTGACTCCACTGTCGTTTGGATTTCTCGACTGTCTTGAATTCTTAAGCTTGAAGTAGATTCTAGATTCTTGGAAAAGTTTGAATATAATTAGGTGTTTGGATTGATCTTCCACATGCCTTGAGATGCTGGCTACCCTTAGGAAATTGAACTCCCCACTTCAATTTATGATTCATCAGAATGGTGTTAGATAATTGATATGTTCCTCTTACTGCTACTGCTACATAGACTGATCCAGGAAGCAAATCAACACCATGTATTTCTATGCATAATAATAAAGCATTTGTAATGTAATCATCTGCTAGAGCTAACTGAAAATTTGGTTGCACTGTACACAAAGCATCTGCATCTAGATCTCCTTGGAACTGACAGATTTTAGCTGTTTCCCATGCCACATCTGGGTCTTGACTAATGTCATTCCCTATAACACGGCTATCCAATAAAGTAACCACATATTCTACACCAATGTTATAGTTGAATTTTGGACTGACAATAATATCTAATTCTTCTAGATGAACATATGCAAAATTTTGCTTTTGCCATTTATCGACTTCTTCCGTGGTAAATAATGGTAGAAGGATAGGTCTAATACCTTTTCCTTTGACATCCAAAATAGCTTCAGACTACTTAATAGACGTTGCCATCTGAGCTGAAAAGATATTAGGAAAATTATAAATCGCATCTTTGGGAACTTCTGGAAACTTTAGATCCTTGTGCACTCTGCCAGTCATAAAAGATTTAGCTTTTAACAGAGCTTCAGAAAATGGTAAAATTGCCTGTTGTTCGGCAGATATTTCACCTTCCTTGTCATTATTATGGGCAAGAGTCACTGACTGAGATTTTGATCTTAACATGTAGATTCTTCCTATAGTGCTATTGTCATTGTCACCATCATCATCATCCTCATCTTCCCAACCATCAGGAAAATCTCAATCTCTATCATCGATAGCTGCTTGAACTAACATGTTAAAGATTTGCATACGCACATTTCTTTGTGCCTCTTCATCTTCCCTTAATTCTATTTCTTCATCAAACACTGCTGCTGAATTTCATCAGCCACAACCTTTGTACCCATAGCAATTTTCTGTAGCAACGCCTGATCTTCTTCCTCAAAAGGATTTTCACCTTCATCTTCATATAGATCAGCTATATGCGTTGGCAGGTATAAGTAAGCTCTTCCAAACTTATCATGAGATTCTACCAAATATGGAAATCGATTGCCCGACACTACTTGATCATCATCACTTAATTCTTCTATTTCAAACTGAATTAGACTAGACTTAGAAGATAATAACACGCCTTGTAATTTAGAAGCATTCAGAATGGGACAAGATTTACTTTTCTTAATCGTTGGAGCATTTCTTTTTGCTAGATTTGGAGTAGAAACATACATAGAACCCATTCTAAGAACTCAGAAAAAGGGAATTAGCTGAAGAATACAATAAGGATCCATTAATCTGAAAAAGAAATGTGCGGGTGTATGATACCCAAAAGGAAGAAGCCTTTAACTAGGTCATTAGGAAAGAGATGCTACTGATTCAAAAATCTATTGTTGATGTAGTAGCATAAGTAGCAAAAATGTGGGATTTGGTAGATGAGCGATGTATAATAGTACTAAATATTGTGGAGGAGAAACTAGAATAAGCACTCAATAGGGGCAAAGATAAAAAGAAGAATAAGGAATTTGGACAAAAGGGCAAAGTTTCTTTAGTAGCTAGGCACTCAGACACTAACTCTACAAATGATGAAGGTTTCACCATGTGCCAGTATGAACATCCTAAGGGATGTTGTCTAGTCATGGTACATCTACAAAAAACTAGGGTATACACACTTAATCCAAGATTTATTCAAAAGAAAATGCCCAAATGGTTACCTTATCCTCAAGGAAACTACAGATGAAAACCTCCATCAACATACTATGCAAGTGGATCCTTGCTGAAGTCGTAGGAGTAGTACCATTAGCAGCAGCAATAACCATAATCATGGGCCATGCCATCATTGTGCCAATAGTATCCATATCGACAACCTAATTCTTATCAATACTATGTTTAGCATCTAGTCTTGCCTTATCATGCAACTGTTCAAATCCCATAGTACTATTAAGTGAAATACCACAAATCGATGTCACCAAGGACTAGTTCCAACTTATACATGCATCCACCAATAGCTAGACCTTCTACTTAACACTTTAGTCCTATGTCATCAATGCCACCTCTTGTTATGTAGGGGAATGTTCCATCACAACCTTAGCCAAAAAATGCTACAAGGGTAGTCAATACATATGAGAGAAAGGTTACTTATGAGTCTTAACCCAAGAAATGATCGTTCTCTAGAATGAGTCTAGAGAAGACTCAGAGGATTGGAAACATGTCTAACTCCATCCCATTCACATCAAGTCCTTTCCAATGCAATAAGCTTCCAACTTCATTAGGTTTAAACATCATAATTGTCATGCTCACACAAACAACAACTCATTGGATCAAGGTAGGGGCTCTTTCACAGAAAAGAACTGATCTAGGAAGTCCCTTGATTTATCTCCAAATAGCAGGACAAAAAATCATGTAAAGCTCTATTAGATTCTAGGTTTGAAGTAAATCTATATCTCAAGACTTGTACTAGGCTTGGAACCTCCCACCACTAAAGAAAAGTAACATCTATTTAGAGCTTGTAGACCAGTCAATCATAGTTTCACTTGGATAAGTGGATGATGTGATTACTACCATTAGTGGTTGGTCCTATCCTGCTAATTTTCTAGTAATTCATGTAGAGAAAAACAAGGGAGAGTTCCCAATTAGCATGCGAAGGCTTGGCTTATCACCATGAATGCTAAACTTGGAATTTGTGATTTATCCTTGGAAACTTCGAAGGAAGATTAAGCTAAAATCATACACAGATGAAGGGTTCCATGTATCGCATACAACAATCACAGGTGCAATTGCATGCGAAGAATTTGGGCCATTAAATGAAAAGAGACTAAGGCATGTAATCAATGCGCAGAAACAAGTTGTGTGTAAAGTTGCCTATATGAAGCAGGCACCCAACAAGAGGGCATCCAATGGTTGATTACCAATGAAGAAATCCAATTTGATAAGTACATGGAACCAGAAGAATAGATCATCAGTACCTACGTGGTAGAAATAGATAAGTTGGAACAACTAAGGAAAAGACACTCTTACCCTCAAAATAATGAGGAAGAAACAAATTAGGGACACTTAGAAATCCAAAACACAATGGAACTAGAATCACTAGAATTGAAAGCCCTACCAACAATGTTAGAATATGCATTTATGAACAACAAGAAGCTAGTAGTTATCAACACCAACCTAGAGAAGGAGCAAAAAGGAAAACTACTAGAAGTGCTTAATAGATGGCCTACAACATTCGTGTGGTCTTATGATGAGAGCATAGGAATTGATCCATGGATTTGCCAATACTAGATCTACATTGATCCTGTAGTCAAACCAAAACATCAACCTCAACAAAGACTTAATCCTAAACTCAAGGAGGTAGTCAAGTAGGAATTGAAAAAGTTTCTAAAGATAGAATTCATTTATCTAATTACAGATAGTGAATGGGTGAGTCCTTTGGTGATCGTTCCAAAGAAGGAAGGTAAATGATGCATCTGCATTGACTTTCGACTATTGAATTCAACCATGTTTAAGGATCATCTCCCATTGCCACTTGTTGATCAAGTCATGGATACAATTTTAGGACATGAGTACTATAATTTTTTGGATGGGTATAGGGGATACAATCAAATTCACATTACACTAGAGGACCAAGAGTAAACCACATTCACCAGTCCATGGGGAACATTTTCTTACAAACAAATGCCTTTTGGTCTATGTAATGCACTAGCAACCTTTTAGAGACTAGTTTTAAGTATCTTCCAAAAGCATATAGGTAATGGTGTTGAAGTTTTAATGGATGATTTCTCCACATATGAGTTGGATTTCAAACAAGCTTTGGACCGGTTGGAGCAAGTACTTAAAAGATGTGTTGAAACTAATCTAAAGCTCAAGTGGCAGAAGAGCCATCTTATGGTCCAGGAAGGCATAGTACTATGACACAAAATCTTCCAAAGGGATATAGAGGTAGATCTTGAAAAAATCATGGTCGTCCAAAATATCACTCAAAGGATGTAGACCATAAAAGATGTAAGATTCTTTTTGGGCCATACTGGATACTACAGAAGATTTATTGAAAACTTCTTGAAAATAGCCAAATTGTTGGTAGCACTTACAAAGAAGAATGCACCTTTTGAGTGGACTAATTTATGTGAAAAGGCATTTGAAAATTTAAAATAGAAGCTAGTTGACACACCAATCCTTCAAGCTTTGGATTAGTTAAGGACTTTTCATATCATGGCTAATGCCTCCAACTACGCACTTGGTGCAATATTGACACAACTGGATGATCAAAAGAGATAGTATTGCATACACTATGCTAGTAGAAGCATCACCAGAGCATAATTAAGCTACATTGTAATAAAAAAGGAGTTGATGGCCATGGTGTATGTGCTTAAAAAATTTAGACATTATGTGCTTGGTTACCATATCTATGTCCACACAGATCATAGTGCCATCTAATTTTGAATGAATAAGCCAATGGTTAGTCCTAGAGTGATAAGATGACTTGTGATTTTTCAAGAGTTTGATGTCATAATGATTGATAAAAAGAGATAGAAAATGTTGTAGTTGATCATTTATCAAGGTTCAAATGGGATGCAAACAACCGAGTAGAATCCTTATTAGACTAATTTCCTGACAAGGGCCTCTTCACTAAAACAATAAAGGTTGCAAATTCAAAAAAATAACCATGGACTGTAGAGTACCTAACGTATCTCATCACACAATAGCTTCCTATTGAATGGAATAGAAAACAACATGAAAAATTCCTTCATAAGGCTAAACAATACATGAAAATAAATGACAACCTGTACAAAATTTATGCAGATGGACTTGTTAGATGGTGTGTACCTAATCATGCCTAGCAAAGAGTGTTACAAGATGCCCATGAAGGTCCATGTGGTGGCCACTATGCAAGGCATAGATTAACACTAAAATTACTAACGGTAGGTTATGTTTGGCCTAGTTTGTTTAGAGATGTCCACACTTTGGCCTCATCATGTAAACGTTGCCAAAGAGATGAAGGAATTACGGCTAGATATGAAGGGCCACAACACTAAATATTGCTATTGGAGCCTTTTGATATTTGGAAAATCCATTTTATGGGGCTCATTTAGCCAATGTCAAATGGAAAAGCATACATTATTGTGACTGTGGATTATTGAACAAAGTGGGTAGAGGTAGTAGCAATAAAAGATTGTATAGCAAAAACAACTTTCAAGTTTTTCCAACAACATGTGTTGAATCGATTTGGAGTACCTAGAATGCTAATATTAGATAATGGAACTCACTTCACCAGTGCTACCTTTAAGAAGCTAGTGCAACAACTTGGGGTTAACCATAAATTAACAACACCATATCATCCCCAAGCAAATGATCAAGTTGAAGTCACTAACCATAAAATTACTAGAATACTCACTAGAATGGTTAGTAGGTTTAGACAAGATTGGAGTACAAAATTAAACAATGCTCTATGGACCTATAGAACATCCTAGAAATTACCTATAGGGTACACTCCACATGAGTTAGTCTATGACAAGTTGCTGACATTTCCAATCCAAGCAGAGCTTCAAAATTTAGCTACTGCTAGTGAACTTGACCTTGATTTGAGTTTAGCACAGAAGGAATGTCTAATAAATCTAAATCTCTTAGATGAAAATAGACAAGTAGAACTTATGGGTAGTGAAGTCCACAAGAACTACTTCAAACTTAGGCATGATTCACGAATAAGAAATGTAACCATAAACGTGGGCGACAAGGTCCTCTATTACAATCCTAGCCATTTACCTCAAAAGGCTAAATTTTAGACACTTTGGGAGGGACCATACATAGTACATGCCACTTATTCATTTGGTTCCTTACATATTCATCACCCATCTAGCTCACAGAAGCTTATCCTTGTCAATATCCAACAAGTCAAATCATACTATGAGTACTTAAAGGAATCTACCTAACCTACTCACTAGTCTTCTACTTGCTCTATCTTCCATTTCCCTGATCTTCATAACAATCATGGGGGTGTCCATTTAAAACCATAGGTGCCTTATTGATTTTTCTATTTTTTTTGTTTTACAATTCTTTTTATTTTTCACATTCTTTTATGTTTTTCTCATTCTTTTATATTTTCTCATTTCTTCAAATTTTCACATTTTTAAATATTTTTCAATGCTTTGACATTTTTTATTCTTTATACTTTTTCATAATTTTACCATCTTTCCCATTTCTTTTATACTTTTTTTCAAATCCTTTGTATATAATCTTTTATCATTAATAAAACACATTTAAATAAAGGCAAGATGTAGCCCAATAAGGTGAAGATTTCTCTATGATATCAAGTCATGAGAGACTGATTATTTGCATAGTGAGCCCACATCATCCATCCATCCATTTCATTGATAAGAGAGTCTTACCATGGACATAATGATAGTCTTTCCATCATCATTCTAAGAATAAACTTGTGATCATTATGCCTAGACAGAAAAGTGAAGAACCAAGGAGGAATGAAAACAATGTGGCATTAAGAGGACTTGTGGATTCTTTCTAGATTATTATTGTAAAGTTCTAGCTTGTTACTAAGGTTGTATTATATCCTTGTAGATCTAACAAAAAATAAGAGTAAGAGTAAAATAAGTGCTACCTTAAAAGAGTTGACACAAATAATAAATAAAGGGTAGAAAATAAGTTTTTGGGAGTTCCACTAGAAAGACATGTTACCCATGCCTAAAGGTAGGCAGCTTCTTAGAAATGTAAAAATAAAAAATACATTTCCATGAATTAACTCCTCCCGTAGACAATACATCAAGTGATGATACTCATTGTAACATTAATAGTCTTACAATTGTAATTCCAATAGATGAAATGATGCAATGTCACTAGAATGTGATCCGAACTTGGTTTGAATCTTGGACAGAAAGGCTAATGATTACTTTAACGACTAATAAAACATAAGAATTCATTAAGCCTATGGTAAAACACCTCATGTCCCAATTTTTGCAATCCCTTCTCGACCCATTTCATCTCATTTTCTGAATAATCATAACTTGTGATTTTGTATAACATAGAGTTAATTTTCCAATTTGGTGGTACTAACATGTCTCTTGCTAAATAGGTATGTGTTACATTCAACTCCTTAAGTGCCTAAGGACACTTCTAGGCATGGTTATACAAGGGCATTAAGGGCTGGAGCCTACTTTGGGAAGGAGGCACTTGTATAACTGTTGTATCTTATACTTGCTAAGTGATTCCACATCATCTTGAGGCTTCTAATTCCAATAAATAACAATAAATACTTCCCATATCACTCATACTATCTATTCTAATAACACAACAAATTTGTCTTTCTCATCCATTCCATTAATACCTCATATACTTTCATAGCCCAAGATTCCTTAATCATATACTTTCAACACTTATTTTTCACAACTAAAGCATCATCTTCATATTAAGATCCTTTCAACAAGATGCATATATTCCAAATAATCTATGGAACTCAATTTTTTTCAATAAAAAATTCAAAAATTTTGATTTTTATTTGGTGACATCATATCTATGATATCGTAGGCACCTATGATATTGCATCTACACTATAATATTTATGATATTACACCCATAAAAACTATATATAGCATGGAGGAGTTAGAATAAATTTTTTATTTCTAAATTTTATAAGAAGGGAGTTGTTGCCAATTTTTCTTTACACCTACAAGCTCTGACACTCCAACTTCTAATGCCTACAACTTGCTCATTATTGCCTTGATTTTCATGATTTTCAAATCTATGTGATCCTTGAGTGATCACCTTAGTCATTGGAGGGGGCGGGGTGGTGGGGGATGCAAGTAAGGAAAAGTTGAGTCAATGTTTTCGAAATTGCTAACAACTAGAAGGTGTTATAGGGGTACGTCTAAGAAAACATATTAAGAATTTTTAAAGTAAATCACCCATGTTAAGGCCAAAAAAACTTTAAGAAACTTCTAATTGATCATGCCACTCATTTAAAGTACTAATGGGGTTGTTATTGAAAAATTTTCTAACTCTACAATCATAATGAACTAAGAACTTGACATAACTAAGGGTATGAAAAAGGTATCAAATTGTTGCTCATTTATGAAAATACTCTAGTAAATATAAACCATTGATTGATTGTAGATGGTCCCAAAAAGAGGATCATAAGGAGAACTTCCATGACTAGTAATCAAAAGACCATGGGGCCATGGAAGAAAATAAGCAAGCAAGAAAAATCTCCAAGTAGAATAAAGAGAGCAAGAAGCACAATTCTTTAGCATCCATCAACAAACTCTTGCCATAGAGTAATCTACTCAAGTAGAAGTGGATGTTCCACCAATTATTGTCTAGGAACAACAACTTACATTATCACCTGAATGCCTTCAGGCTATTCACAAAAAATCCATCATGTTAATAGTCATTTTGGAACTCAATTTTGGTTTGTTTTTGGAATTTTCTTAGAAGTTGTTAAGGCCCAACTTCAGTCATCTGCTTTGTAGCCTACTCTAACAAATAATGGAGAATGGTATTTAGGAGAAACACTCTAGTTTTAGCAAAATCAAGAAGCTAATGCTACAATCAAAATTGAAGGAATCTCAATATCTTACTTAGTTAAGGAAATTGTAGAGGTATTGCATGTGCCTAATCAAGGAGCAAAGGTGACATAGATATCAACTAGATTTGACATAGATGCTAAGAAGATATGGTTGTAGCAGGCATTTGGCAAGGAAGATAAAGGATATAGTGAATTGATTGCAGAAGAAAAGATCTATTTCAAAATTAGCACTTCTCATTTATTCCCTACCAAGATATTGAATCAAATCTCTACATATGTGGCTAGTGGGAGTAAAATATTAATGGAAAAATTCAATGTAAACATTACTCACCTCTACTTCATAGAAATTGAAAGGTGGTTCGAGGAGAAGAAGGCAAGGAAGGTAACACTTCCATTCCCTTACCTTATCTAGAAATTATGTAAATGAGGTGGCATCCTAGGGTATACAAATGATGCATTAAGGAAGGCACAAAATGCTTCCTATGCCAAAATGCTCAAGCTAGTGCCTTCCAAAAAGGACCAATTAGAAGAACAACTAGGGATTGAGGAGCCTACTCAACCCACAAGACAATAGCAGTAGCAACCACAAGTTCCACCACCACCGTTGCAAGATTATAGACCTTTAATAAGTCATCTGTAGCAAATTGTAGAAACTATCAATTGGGGAAGCAGAGAAGAGTCCAATCTATTCAAAATTATTAATGATGTAGTCAGACCAACCATTTCTATTAGTGGACAAATATTGTTGCAGTCAGGAGGAGAGGCCTAGTGGTTACAATAGATTTTCATGAATGAGGCATCATTTCAAGTGGTGTTTAAATTTGGATAAGAAGCCATAGTTGTGGTCATGTAGCACCATGATGTAGTGGGAGTCATAGAAGTAATCATAGATTACGTCAAAGAATTATTTAATATACCTATTATGTTACTAGTTGATATTTCTAGAACCAAAGATGCTCAAATGCTAGCTGGTACCTCTATGATTTTTGTAGAACATGAAGATGTGTTAGATAGACTATTGTAAATAGGACAAGTTATGAAAAATATCTTTGATATTCCTAGTGATGTCACTGCAACAGAGTCTAACTTAATTACCATCAAAGAAAAATTAATCATGGTCAAAACCAGGGTAGAGCATGCTAAGAATGAGCTTCACCAATTACAAGAAGAGCTTGTAGCCCTGAGAGTAGAAAGGAGAGATCCAACTTAGTTCATGGCACTAAATTAGTACCACAATTTAGAACTAAGAAAATTAATTTCCTTATTAAAAGTAATAAAGACATAGTAGATGAGAAAGAAAAGATAGTATGGAATGCTTCAATAGCTGAAGCCCAATCATATGTTCATTCCAAACCACTTGCTACCTTATAGGAAGAAAACAAACATCTCACTGCAGATAACATGAGGTTGACTACAATAGAAAAGTACAAAAATGTTCTATAAGAAACTATTCATCAGTTGAGAAAATAACTGATGAGGGTCAACCAGGATATGAGCCACCTTGTATGAGAAGACAGAATCCTCTCTATGGAGGAGGTATGTGCCATTTGATAGATATCAACTATCAAAATTAGCAAGTGGTAAAATGAGGCTAAGAAACATGAAAGGCTCAAAGAACACAAGTAGGCATGTACAAGCAGATAAACAAGAAAGAGATCTAGATGGTAAAGGACAAAATTAGCTTTATTGCAATACAAAATCTTGATTGGCAATCCATCTTGGACAACATGGGTCAGACCTATCAAGTGGAAGTGAAAATAAAGACCTATAGATACAGGATTTAAAAGAATACATGGCATTAGAAAACCTCTATTATGCTAATTTGGCTATGTTAATAGTAGGTAGCCTTAGAAATGAGCTAGAATAGCAAGTAGTAACCACTAATGCCTTACACGAGAAAGAGTTTGTAGATCGAAAAGATGCTCTATAGAAACTTCAAGTAGCAAAATCAAAACTAGAAGTAGTTAAGGCTAGCTACTAGGGGTAAAATGATGTAGTAATGAATCTGGCCAGAAGATTAATAGACTACCATGAACTTAGAGAAACGTTTAGAGCTTTTGAAGAAGAGAGATGATAATTTTTGGTATGGTACATTAAAGCCAATTAACTATTTTTGCAATGGCCATGTTTGTGAAACATATCGAATTTGTCAAACATTGGTTCATTCGTATGGATGGTCCATGATCTAAGAACGAAAAAAGAGAATTTGTAGGAACTTTTGAAAAGATACTAATTTAAGAAGGTTGATGATAACGGGAAGAAACTTATGGAAGAGCCATCTATGCTTGGAATGATATAAGGCTATACACAACCTCACTATATTTTGTTTTTCATTTTTTATCAAGATTATCATGTCATGTGTTCATTTCTGTAAACTCCACTGTGACACTAGAGAGTCATGTATATAGAAGTAAGTGTCATATAAATATATGTCCCAATTTTGTAAGGAACTCTATCCTCATTTTGTTTTAACTTGAGGATGAGTTTTTAGTTAGTTGTGGGGGTATGATAAATCTAATTTTTTCATAGTAATGATATTACAATATCATATCTATGATGCCATAGATATGTTATTGTATCTTAGCATATGTTATCGTATCTCAACATACGTTATTGTATAAATGATATTGCTGGCTGTGTGCCAACCTATATAAGCAACATTTAGGCACACAAATCCATAGTAGACTAGATAACGTAGTAACAAAACTCTTCTAGTTTATTTTCTTAAATTCAGTACTTAGTAATGTGCTCCCATAGTGTGATGTTTTGTAATTGAACAAAATTTTTATTCAAGTGTGATGTACTTGGACACATTGCATGCATAATAATAAAGATCAAGATTACTCTACATCATTATAGCAACACTTAGTTTTATTTCTATTTCTAATTAGTTTACTATTTTCATAGTTAATGTTTACCATTCCTTGTAATTTACTTTTAATGTCATTAAGTGGAATAAGTATGACTAATCTCACTAGCCACATTTATGGCATAAGTCTCATAGTTGTAGTGAAGCTCTAGTAGTTTTTCCACTTGAAAGTCAGAATATTTTTCTAAGTGCCTACAGTAGGAGTCAAACAGTGTACGAATCTTTATTTGAACACTGTTGTACCTGAGCACTACAATGTGTGTGACAATAAAGGCAAACTTTCTGATAAACCTTGCAGCACTTTGAAATAGATTAATTACTTCCTTTATGCATTTAATATTTTAAGTAATTTCCTTTAATGCTTTAAGTAATTAAAGTAATTAAATTAGGCATTTAAGCTAAATTAAGCTAGATTAAGATAGATTAAATAGAGATTAATTAAGCACATAAGTATGACCACTTCAAACATACACTTGGCACTTGGTAATCGCAGTAACACTTAATGTTTGGTAAGCTAGTAGTGTTAAATTTGTTTAGGATGTGTACGACAAGTGGGAATAGATGCTTATGTTAGGATTAGTTAAATGTTAGTAAGTTCGAGTAAATTAGCTATTAAATATATAATTATTTATTCTTTATTCTTAGGTAACTTAAAACATAAAACACAAAAAATGATAAAAATCATATTCCTCAGTTGCACTTAACCATACCTTTGCATTTCACAAGTGTAATTGGAAAGATAATGATTGTAATGGTTAGTTTCACCTCTTAGAGATAAGTGTACTTAGAAGGCTATAAGTCCATGGAATTCGACTAGATTGCACATGAATGCTTAGTGATTCATATGGTTGGGTGTAGGGTCTATTTGCTACCCATCATTGGTGCCATTGTCAGAGACTTGTAGTTTTATACATGCGCTATCTAAGACTTAGTGAAAATTATTTAAGATCATTGGAACAAACCCTAAAGTCACAATCATTGGAAAGACAAAAATAACAATTATAATTAAAGCACATTGAAGTTTTCTTTTAATCTAAAATTTCTTCTTCTCATAAGCATAATGAATCAAAATTGCTAGTGCCCCAAGGATTCAAAGTGGTATACACTCATCTAGATGAGTTTGTACCTAATTTCACCTTCATCTTACATCAGGATGAATAGTTGTAGTGGAGAGATATGGAGGGCAATGTTGTGTTGTTGCCTAACTGATCTATTCCTGGGATGTTTCTCTAAACTCTTAAGAGATTGGACATCCAAGATCTTCACGAAGAGCACGTTGTACAAGACCATGGCTATCGAGACTACCATTCCACAAAAACACAACAAAAAAGAGATTGACATTAAGAGAAGCACCATGAAGCTACGAAGGGAAAATGACTCACTAATCCCTTATTCCTACTAAATCAAAAAGACAATGAGGATCCTCCCTTTGGGGATTCTCAACATGAAGATTTTCCACCTCTTGACTTTAGTGAAGGAGGCTTGAACTTGAACTTATAGTCCACTATCAACAATTTGGTTCAGGCAAAAGTGGTAGTCAAGGAAATGTCTTGGGCGAACATCATGATGATGATAAAACTAATGATCATGGTCATGACAAGTGGAGAACAGCTGATAGACAGCATGGTGGTGGTAGTCCTCCTCCCTCTTCATCCTCTTCATCTGCATCTTTTTCTTCCTCCTTTGAATATGATAGAAACAACAGAGGATGAAATTGTGATGGAGGTGAATGATGGGACAATGATTATAAGCCTCATCATGAAAAAAGGAGTAGTAAAGGACACCATAGGTGTCATTGAAATCATGATGATGATGAGCCTTTGATTGTAACTCAAAGCATGTTGAACATTACAAAGGTAGTCTAAATTCTAAGCAAGCATTTGAAAGATAGCAGAATCAAGAACTTGGATATGAACAATATCCCCATATTTGAAGCAGGGGTATAAGTTAGATCCACAGACCTATCTTCAAGCCTTTCATGATGCCTATGCCTTGTAGAACATAGAGAATGACTGAAAAAAACTTAAGCTATTTCCTAGGATACTCACAAAAGAAGTAGAAAGTTGGTACCACTTCTTGGAGCTAGAATCAATTCATAAATGGAGTATGATGCTTGAGTTGTTTTATGAAAAATATCAAAGTATCCAGTTTGAGAAAGAAAATCCAAGGTTGATGACAAGGAACACATGAACCCTTGGATGTAGCCATGGACAAGTATTAATCCCTTTTGCATAGATGTCCTAGCCATGGTATTCTCAACAGGAGTAGTTGTGCCATATCATAGATGGGCTTTAATAAAAAATGAGGAGAATCCTTGGGGTCTATGCCCAAGGGAGATTATCAGAAATAAGGATCCATCAAATCAAAAGGATCATTGAGCATTTTGTAAAAGAAGAAGAAAAGTTGAGAAAATACGAAAGTGCTAAAGAATATAATTGAGACCCTTCCATCAAAAAAAGGAAAGTTTGATTTTATGATAGTGAGGGGGAGACACCACTTGATGAAGTGTAGTGAAAAACCTTGTTGATTCAAAAATTTATTTTTAAAATTTAGGCTAAAGTGGACAAAATGTAGGAATATTTAGATGAAAAATTCCAAACTACCCTGAAAATTGTAGAGGAATCCAAAGAGCAAGGCAGTGATTGTGATTGCAGGAGAAGAAAGGAAGTTGAATGTGCCTACTAAAGGGGTAAGGGCAAAGCTGTTGTAGTAAAAGAGGTTGTGGAGTTAGAATTAGATGATGATTGTGGGTATGACATTTGCCAATATGAACATCTTAAGGGATGTTACCCTATTGTGTCATACCTGTAGGAATCTGGGATATATGCTTTGAATCCAAGGCTGGTAAGAAGGCAAGCACCTATAAGATTGCCTTATCCTCAAGGCAATCTTAGGTAATTCCACCAATAACAATATTACTATCCAAGTGAAGCTCTAGCACAACCATATGAGCAATATCATCAGTAGCAGCACCCATAGTCATGGGAGATGCAACTACCGAGGTATCAGTATCCTTATAGATAACTAGATCCATATGCATACTATGTCTAGAAACCCATGTCTCCATGTGACTCTTCTAATCACACCTTATTCCAACATTACTACTACCCTTCAGAGTATTACAGAATTGATTCATCATCTCCTAGATGAGAATCCTTATACCCTGATCATCCTCCTTATCCTTTAGCACATGTCCCTCCACCATCAACCCAATTATTACTTGCTCCATTCATGTAAGGTAAGATTCACGCGTAGCTGCAACAACATAATGCTACCAAGGCTGTTAACTTATAGCTAACTTTGTAGCTAAGTGATTTGGAACCTAGACCCAGAAAAAGGCCATTCTTTAGAATCAATAGCCTTATAAAGCCCTCACCAACTCATGTAGCTAGTTGTCTTGTGTCTCCTTCATCTTCTACATCTATTTCCTTTGAGAACCAAACACCTCCAAAAATCCACATAGTAATGTTAACCCACATTGTATCTAATTGGATCAAGGTTGACAACCTTCCTAGGAAAAGAGTTGATTCTAGAAGTCCCCTCATCTACTTATAGATTACTATAAATGAGCCATGCAAGGCTCTTCTTGATTCGAGTTCTGGTATCAATATGATTTCTTAGGAAATGTACAAAGCTTGGAACCTATCTCCTCTCAAGAAGAGCAACATTAATTTAGAATTGATAGATCAATCCATCATTGTTTCTTTGGGACTAGTGGAGGACATTATGACCACTATCTATGGGTAGTCCTATCATACCAATTTCCTAGTGCTCAAGGTTGACAACTGCAATGGGGACTTCCTAATCATTGTGGGAAGGGCTTGGTTGAGCACTGTTGATGTGCAAATGGGTATCAAAGATCTTTCCTTAGAAATTTCCAAGAAAAATGCACTCAGAAAGATAAAAAATAAGAGAGTTTCATGCATTGTGTACAATGATACAAGGTGCAACTGTATGTAGAAGTTATGGTATATCAAAAGCACATTAATCAAAGCACGTAGAAAATGTGTAGATGAATCTAAAATCCAAAAGTGCCTATATGCAACAACCACAAAACAAGAGAGCACACTTTGCATGGAACCAACATAGAGCTTAACATATGCCTATGTTGAAGTCATGGATGAATTAGAGCAAGTTCATTACCAACTCTCTGATGATGACCTTGATGACACTTTTTGGGAGAGTTGGAAATCCTTGATAATTTTAAATGAGAACCCCTTAGACTTAAAAACTCTACTTGTCAACATGAAGTATGCATTCCTAAAAGATGACAAGGTGGTAATAATTAATCCCAACCTTGCTCCTAAATAGAAAGAGAAGCTGCTAAATGTGGTGAACAAATGGCTAACAACCTTTGCTTGGTCATATCCTGAACTAACTAGGATTGATCCTAGGATATGCTAGCATTGCATCTATATTGATCCTTACATCAAGCCAAAGGGGTAGTCATAGCAACAACTGAACTCCAAATTGAAGTACATTGTCAAAGAGAAAATTAAACAACTCCTCAAGGTGGGGTTCATCTATCTAATCATGGATAGTAAGTGGGTTAGCCCACTTGTAATTATCTTAAAGAAATGTGGGAAGTGGTGGGTCTATATTAATTTTAGGTTGTTGAACATGGCAACCTATAAAGATCATTTTCCATTGCCATTTGTGGACTAGGTGTTTGACACTATCTTTGAGCATTGTTATTACAACTTTTTGGGTGGTTAGAGTGGCTATAACCAGATTTAGATTGCACCAGAGGATTAGGCCAAAATAACATTCACAAGTCCCTGGGTCACTTTTGCATATAAAAAGATGCCTTTTGGTCTATGCAATGCTTCTAAAACATTCCAATGCCTTAACCTGAGTATTTTTCAGTAGTAGATTGGTAGTAGGATGGAATTATTCATGGTGACTTCTCCACCTATGGCGCTACATTTGAGCAAACCCTGGACCACCTTGAGCAAGTGCTTAAAAGGTGCATGGAGATTAATCTTTGGCTCAATTAGCAAAAGAACCATTTGATGATCTAGGAGAACATGGTGTTGGGGCATAGAATCTCACAAGCAGGGATCGAGGTGGACCCTAAAAAGATTAAGGTCATCTAAGGAATAACTCGCCAATCGAAAATTGTTAAAGATGTCTGGTCATTCCTTGCACACATTTTCTACTATTAGTAATTGATAGAGAATTCCTCTAAGATTGCTAAACCATTTCTTGGGCTTATAAAGAAAGATTCTCTATTCATATGGACCAAAGAATGTGAAAAGACATTCCAGTAGCTTAAGGAGAAGTTTGTAGAAACTCTAATTATATGAGCACTTGATTGGTCTTGTCCATTTAACATCATGATAGACACATCGAACTATGCCTTGGGACCTGTGCTTACATAGTTGGATGATAAAAAATGTCCTTATTATATCCACTATGCAAGCTGAAGCATTGTGGATGTACATCTTAACTACATTACAATGGAGAAAGAGCTCATGGTAGTGGTGTGGTGTATGCCTTGTAGAAGTTTAGGCACAATGTGCTTGGATACAAGGTGTTTGTGAACATTGCTCACAGTGCCATTTACTTCTTCATGAACAAGTCAACGGTGAGCCCTCATGTCATATGATGGTTAGTGATCTTATAGGAGTTTCATCTTACAATGTTAGATCAAAAGGAAACTAAGAATGTAATTTTTGATTACTTATCTCAGTTATGATGGAACAACAAAGAGGAGGAGAGCTTGCTATTTGATTAATTTCTTGATGAACTCTTCTTTGTTAGTGCAATAAATGAACAAGTGCCTGATAAACCTACATGGTATGATGAAATCCTCACTTATCTTCTTACTCAAGAGATGCCACAAGACTTAGATCATTAAAAGAAAAAATAGTTTCTTTATCAGGCCAAACGCTTCATGGAGATTAATGAACACCTTTACATGATGTGCATCAATGGCCTAGTTCATTGCTGTGTTCTTGATGCTAATCAACTATGTGTTCTCCAAGATGCTCATGAGGGTCCTTATGGGGGCCACTATATAGGGAGATGCAGGACCATTAAGATCCTGATGATAGGATACTACAAGTCAATAATCTTTCAGGATGCTCACTAATTCATTCGCGTTTGTGAACACTGTTAATAAGATGGTGGGATGACCACTCAAATGAAGGAACCTCAATAGTGGATCCAACCACTAGAACCCTTTGACATTTAGGGCATAGACTTCATGGGTCCCATCACGCCCATGTCAAATGGAAAGACGTACATAATAGTTGATGTTGACTATTGTACAAAATGAGTAGAAGCAGCAGCCATCACTGACTATACATCTTCCACTATTTCTCAATTTGTACAAAAAAATGTTGTAAATAGGTTTGGAGTGAAACATGCACTAATTTTTTACAATGGTACTCATTTTATAGGTGCTACTTTTTGTAAGCTCATGCAACACATGGGGGTTGAACATAAACTAACAACACCCTACCATCCCCAAGCCAACAATCAAGCAGAGGTTACTAATAGGGAGATCACCAATATCTTAACTAGAATAATAAGCAAATATAGGAGATACTGGAGCACAAAACTTAACGATGCCCTCTAGACATATTGGTTAACATGGAAACTCCCTATAGGTTACTCTTCCTATGAGTTGGTGTACAGGAAATTACAAACTCTTTCAATTCAATATGAGCTTTGTACACTTTCAACAACTTGTGACCTTGATCTTGACCTTAGCCTAGTACAAAAAGAAAGATTAATTAACCTTAATGTGTTAGATGAGAATCAATTAGTAGCCCTATCCTTGAATGAGGTGCACAAAAAATTCAACAAAAAGTGTCATGACCTTAGAATAAGGAAAGTCAAATTTCAACATGGAGACAAGGTCCATTACTAGAACCCCATACATGTACCTCAAAAGACTAAGTTTCAAAAATTGTGGTAAGGGCCTTATATCATTTATGAAAAATTTCCTTTTGGGGCCATGTTGATATACAAACTTAAGAGCCCAAACAAGAAACAACTGGTCATGCAACAACTTAAACCTTTCCATAAGCCTAACCAAGCCAGTGTAAGTAACACCTCATTGGATGGATAACCTGCTCAATCTTTCAAACCTCCTTATTTCAACTTAGTCGTGGGGGAGATGTCATCTGTGCTAACAATATTAGTGGCTCCTTATTTTTTCTACTTTTTTTGTTTTACGCTTTCTTTGTTTTTACACCTTTTTGTTTTATACTTTGTTATTTTTCCAATTTTTTTACAACATCATTAGTATGTTTAATATTTCCTAAATATTATACAATTTATTTTATATTTTACTTTATTTTGGTGTGAATTTTTCTTATTTTTTACTAATAAAATGCTTTGTTGCCAACAAGACACAACGATGTCGTAACTATTTGCTAACGGTGGTTTGTACTTAATGTTTTTGATTACTAATGTCTAGTTTCTATTTTTGAATTTTGATGACTGATAACTAAGACAAAGTTTCTTTTCATGGAATAGGTAGTGAGTCCACATCATTCACCCATCCATAAACTCTATGGTCTTCCTGGTTTGGAAGTATGAGGTCCCTTTTCATTAATGAAACTTTAATGAACTTATGACCTTGGTAGTTTCCAAACTTGGGAAAAATTCAAAGGTTTGCAAAGGGTGTGACTTCAAAGGGATTCAATACTCTTTATGTCTTTCTACTTGCTTGAGTGTAATTGTGTTTTCATGGATTTCTTACCATTCCATGTTGACCAATAATAGGAAGTTAATAAGTCTTTGAATGATGTGGTTCCCATCCAAAAAATCCATAAAAACATAAAATTCAAAAAAAAAAAGGATGGAAATTCAAAGCACACCCCTTAACAAAATAGTAGGCTATAAGCATTGGTTATGGGACTAGAAAGACATGTTACCCATGCCTGAAGATCCCCTCTAACTAAGGCTCTTTTTGACTTCCTACTTATCTTTTCTTCTCAAATAAGAAATAATGATTAATTTTTGGAAGCATTCTTATGTCTTGAAGAGGTGGTCTAGTCTTAGAGTGGTAATGCAAAGTCACTGAAAGTGGTTGGTTTTGATCTAGACTAAGGATGGACTTTATCAGGCCATTTAAACATAGAATCCATAAGGGACTTCATGTGACCACAATTAGGAATTTCATTTCATTTTCTCTCTCATCCATCATGCTTTTAATAACTCACCTCACTACTAGTTGTCTATGTTCTAATTTAATGTCTTAGTTTAAAGTGTTAAAATTCCTAGGTAGATTCTTTGAATTCGGTCCTTAACTTTTCATAAGCATTAATCAACTGTGGGCCCATAAACTACTTATTTAAGGTTATGCAAGGGCAAAAAGGGCATGAACCTACTATGAGCAGGATCCACTTGCATATCCCTTGGTTGGGTTACTTAGGCTCCTTATCCTTCTGCATTCATGTAACCAAATCTTTCATGCATCCATTGTGCATCTAATTGTGTGCTCCATAAGGCATTTTTCTCCAAAATTTCATTCTCACATCAAATTCTTTAATTTTGTGAATTTCCAAGCCCTCTTCTAGCATTTCATCAAGTTCATAGCTTTTCTGGCTCTCCATGGATACCAATTTCATAAGAAAACTCTTTGTATTTTTCAAGATATTCACAAGTGAACATTTTGGCCATAGGATTTGTAGACGGGTACCTGTTGATAGAGCCCATGCATAAAAGGGACCTTGTATATAGGATCCTATCAATGCAGGGGCCCACCTACTTATATATAGGTGGCCATGCTTAGTGATTTGCATATTTGCTTTAGAATGAAGGAGGAGTTTTTTCAATTTTTCAAAGCTTAGAACCTTCCAAGAGCCATATTTTCCTAATCGTTTGTCCAATTCACTCCATTCTTCAACCTTGTAGTTATTGGAGGTAAGCTCTTCGTCATGGGAGCCACAAACCTTAAGTTTTTGATGAACTTTTTTTGGAAAAATTTCTAACTCCCACAAAGGTTTAACAAAGAAATTAACATTAAAACATCAATTTATGAGAGTTAAATCCTTTCAACAAGCTCCAATAACATTCTAAGTTAAATATTATTAAAATAATAATAAAATAATCAATTTTCCATGGTCCAAACGTTTCCTAAGTGTAATTGTCCAATGAGAAAGGTACCAAAATGTTATAAGTTACACATTAAATGCTAATCCTTGCCTATGTTTTGACCACAAATGGCACCTAAGGGAAAGCATGCGTAGGAAGGAGGACCATCCCAACCAAGTAAAAAACAACCATGAATAGGAAGGGGTCAAGAACAACCCCATGAAAAAGCAAACCCATGCCATAGGACCTCTTCAGAAGGAGCCTGAAATGAAATCTATCTGACAGATTGCTGAAGAAGCTGTTGCAATAGAATAGTCTCATCAAGATTAGGCACATGAATCCAAATTGAACCTTAAGGTTACCTTGATGGAAGCCTACCTTAGGAAGATCACGAACAAGGTCTAGAAATCTATGCTTTAAGAATTGAACTTTGGATCTTTCTTGGAGTTTGCATTACCAAAAGTCAAAACTCAACTGCACAACTCTCCCATGTGGCCCATAATCACTTTTAGTAGGAAGTGGTACATGGGAGAGACATACCTGTTTTAGAATAATTGATAGGATGGTTCAATGATCAAAATCAAGGACATCTTAGTGTCCTACTTGGTGAAAGCTAACATAAAGGCCCTTGGGTTACCAGAAAATAGGCAAACCTTGCTGAAATTCCCATGTAGGTAGATTGTGACATCAAGAAGGAATGGACACAATGATGTTATGGAGTCGATCATAAGGAGTTTGGTGCACTCACCATGGCAGAACATGCATATTTTAAGATTGTGACCTTTCACCTAATCCAACAGTGAGGCCAAGTAAGATCACAGCATACTCCACTCGTGTGTGTGCCGCTCTAATCAGTAGATTCTTGGTCAACCTTCCACAGCTTATTTATCTTGAGATAGAGAAGTAGTTTAAAGAAAATGAATGTAAAAGGAAGGCACTCCCCTTTCCATGCCTCATTTGAAAATTATGCAAGAGGGGAGGAATAACTTGCTACATAAATGATGTTGTTTGATGTGCTTTGTGTACTCCTTGGGTAGAGACGATGAAGGACAAGGTGGATGTTAAGATCATCCAAGAAGAGGAGGAGTGACCACCACCTCCACCATTCACTCATAAAACAATGCTACCCTTGAGTGCATGCACAATATTTGAGAACAACTCTTACAAGAGTGGGAGTAGTAAGCAAGAATGAGTGGTGATGATCCATCTATGTATCGCCTAGCGATAAGTCACCTCAACGAAGTCACTCGAACTATCAATTAGATAGAAGGAGGTGGATCAATTTTCTCAACCCAAAGAATGCAAGTGTCCATGAGATCAAATCTTGATGCCCAAGTGGTAACAATATCTCTTTCTAAGTAGCAACAATTGGAATGCCACTATTTTTTTTAGTATATCTGGAGGAGGGTGAGGGGGTAACTGTCTTGGTGATGTAGCACCATGGGAAAGAGACAACAGTAGAGGTGGTTGCTAATAGAATTTCTAAGGCACTTAATGCACTTGTGGCATCGGTACCAAACATTTTCACACTCAAAGTTGTGCAGACGTCCATACGAACAATTAGTGACAAATTAAGTGCATCTTAGCATGAGGAGTTGCTAGATTGACTAGTGGCAACTGAGCAACCAATTTCAGATGTCTTTGACCTTCTGGATACAATCATTGTAATCCATTTGAAGCTATTAGAAGCAAGGGGTAAGAGCATTATATTGGAGGGGCAACTTGAAACAGCCCAAGTACAAAACCAATGCTTGGTTGAGGAGGTTGTTGAATTAAGAGCCAGTCTCATTGATCGTACATTTCTGAACCCTGCACTAACATGTGATGAAGCCTTCAAGAAACTTGAAGACAAGTCCAAAAAAGTTAAGAATAAGAAGGAGATAGTTGTCTTTGACCAGTCCATGGCCAATGCTAAAACATACACCATTCAGAAGGACTTGGTCCAGATGCACCATGAGAATGCAATTTTGATTACAAAAAATCATCGCATGCGTAATGTTGACGTGTAGAACTAGCAGATGCAAGATTTTATCCATCAACAATAAGAGCAAATAGTGAGAGTAAATAATGAATTGAGGAGATTGGTAGCAAAAAATTGAAATCTTTCCATGCAAAAAGTCCAAGCTCTTCACCAAAAATCCACGATAGAGATAACTGCTTGAAAAAATGAGGCTCTTAAAATTAAGAGATTTAAGAATCATTATAGAGATCAAGTCGATCTAAAAAAAGAAATCAATGAGAAACACATCCAGATGGTGAAGGAAAAAGTCAATGAGGTCATCTAGCAGCTCAAGGAAGGAGGTAATGTCTGGTAGCCTATCTTTGATCGGCTCAAGGACTACAACAAAGTGGAGATCCTCATGAAAGAGCTACATATCAAGGAGATGATGGAGTACATGGAGCTTGCCAATCTCTGTTATGCAAATCTAGGGATGTTGATTATTGGATGACCATGATCTGAATTGGAGAAATAAGTGGTCAATTCATACTTGTTGTATGAAGTAGAGTTTAAGCATCACAAGGACACCAAGCAACAGCTTGCCAATGTCAAACTCAAGGTTCTCAAGGCAAAGTTCATTAATCAATGATCAATTGCTAAGAACATGGCCAAGAGGATGAATGACTACTAGGACATGTAGAATGTAGTTAAGGCATTCAATGTTAAACACAAACTTTTTGTTGCTTAGTTTGTCAATGTTAAGGAGCTGTTCCTAGCAATGCCCTATCCCTGAGATGTTCCCACTTCAACCCATATTCAAGATGCTATGTGGACCATGAACGATCCTAGTGGAAAGAAGGAGAAGATGAAGGTACTATTTGATGTCTTTTGTCTTCTACTAGAAGTTGTAGCTGCTGAAGGACAACTGCAACCACCTCAACCACTATGTGTGCTTGAAGTAGGAGAAGGTCCTTCAAAGCCTCCACTGCCTAGGACCATTTGATCTTCTTTAATGTCTTCATACCATATAAGGAATTGTGTTTGTTAATTTTGTCTTAGTGTTCAATTTTGTTATTCTAAGCATCCAAGATTTTATAATTAATGAAAAATCATACACTTTGGACACTTAGTTTTTGTTGTGTAGTTTTTGTGTTTGTTTTATGTATCAATAATTCCATACCTTCCCTAAATTTGTAAAGAACTTAAGGACAAGTTTTCATTTAGTTGTGGGGGTATGATGCAACATCATGGTTTGGCCACATTGATGAAATGCCATCAATGCAACCCCATCAATAGGATCTCATTGACATGCTCCCATTGACATAGGGTTTAACATGTTGACGTGTACCCATCAATAGGGCTCCTTGTTTTGCCTATGAATACGTGCTCACTAACTACATTTATGGCATAAGTCTCATAGTTGTAACAAAGCTCTAGTAATTTTTCCACTTGAAAGTTAGACTATTTTTCTAAGTGCCCATAGTAGGAGTCAAAGAGTGTACAAATCTTTATTCGAGCACTGTTGTACCTAAGCATTGCAGTGTGTGCAACAATAAAGATAAGCTTTTTGATAAACCTTGTAGCACTTTGAAATAAATTAATTATTTTCTTTATCCCTTTAATGTTTTAAATAATTTCCTTTAATGCTTTAAGTAATTAAAGAAATTAAATTAAGATAATTTATGCTAAATTAAGCTAGATTAAGATAGATTAAATAGCGATTAATTAAGCACATAAGTACAACCACTTTGAACATACCCTTGGTGGTTAGTAATTCCAATAATGCTTAACGTTTGGTAACCTAGTAGCATTAAGCATGTTTAGGATGTGTATGACAAGTGGGAATGGATGCTTATGTTAGGATTAGTTAAATGTTAGTTAGTTAGAGTAAATTAGAAATTAAATATATAATTCTTTATTCTTTATTCTTAGGTGACTTAGAACATAAAACACAAAAAATGATAAAAACCATATGCCTCAATTGCACTTAACCATATCTTTACATTTCACAAGTGTAATTGGGAAGACAATAATTGCAACGATTAGTTTCACCTCCTAAAGACTAGTGTACTTAGAAGGCTATAAGTCCACGAAATTTGACTAGATCATGCATGAACACTTAGTGATTTGTATGGTTGGGTGTAGGGTCTACTCACCGCCCATCAACAGTCATACTTATGTGTTCATTATTAGGTGCATTAATAAATTAGAATAAGAAGATAAAGTGCATGTAAGAAATATTAAACTATCCCAAGTGTTGCAAGGAATATCAAGAATCTCATCTTTATTTCTGATCACATTAATGTGTTCAAGTACAAGATGCTCAAATAAAGATATGTACAATTACTTAAGCTCCTATTGCAAGCACTCAGAAAATATTCTAACTCTAGAGAAATAAAACTACAAAAACTTGGCTACGCTAATGACATAATGTGCCATAAATGCGGTGAGTGCATGCATTTATATATGCATGACATGAGACTATATTGATAAGTTTGCGTCGATGCATGCCTGTCAATACAGTCGACATGATTCATTAAAGAGTCTTACCACTAGGATAATGCCTCATTGTTATAACTATAAGATCATTAGTTTTGTCATAGAATAATTTTTTATTTTTAATAATATTTAAAAAATAATTTAGATGAGAAAGAATGCTCACAACTTAAATTTTATGGGTTATTATAACCAAACTTGAAATGAAAGTAGAGTTTTTAACTAAAGAGTTTTACCACTAGGCTAACAACTTCTATTTGAAATTTAAGTTAGTACTTGAATTCTAGTAGGCAAGACTGAGTTATAAAGTTCTAAATTGACTATATGTCTTACGTAAATATTATTAAAATTTTTTTTAGAAACTTTTAAGTATTTTATGATAAATGATTAGTTTTGTTCTAAAATTTTATTATTTTTAATAATATTTTAAAAAATATTTTTTAGGATGAAAGGGATATAGAAAGTAGAATTAGATAACTATATGTGAAAAGAAACTTTTATAACCTATTACTTACAAATCACAAACTCTATCCTCTAACCAAGTGAGCAATATGTTAATCGTAATGGAAAAGGAGATAGTATACATTAGAATAATACATGCCATTTGGAATTTTGTTTGAGAAAATTTGATGTTTCTTAGACAAATCTAATGTTTCTCTAGAAAATATGATTTTTTTCTAGTGGATTTGATGTCTTTTTCTTTGATTTTTCTCTATTAAATTTGATCTCTCTAGAGTTCTCTTATGGGGGATTTTGAATTACTTTTAACTTCTTTAGCATATACCAAAATTTTGACATCTTCTATTGATACAGAAATTTCTATTGATTATCATAATCTAAATTTAAATATTGGTAAGCAAAAATTTGTGACATCATCTCCTGGTGATAATGATGCAACTAAAATACCTAATTTTAGTATCTTTGATAATGTATGTAAGTCACTAGTAGCCGATCTTACATTTCAATATATTCAAATTTTGAGTTATCTACCTTGGAATCAAAGTTGTTATTGAAAGTTAAATGATGTTATGCAAAAGCATGATATTCAAATTATTTAGGCCAAGTATTATTCTCATTTTTTCTACTTATTGAGCTAGGCAATGTTTCAATGATGTAGCATACCCTAGATATAGGGTTTTTTGTACATAAGCATGCAATGTTGATTATTCTTCTATAGACTTCTAATTTTAATATCCAATTTGAAGAATATTCTAAAGTTTTATATTTTGTCAAGTTATTTAATCTTCCCTTTTTTTTTCATAAAAATAAGTAAAAAATCATTAGTAGTTTGATCCCATTAAGCATATGGAATCTATTTCTACACTATTTGCTTCTTGTAGAAATTTTTTTGTTGAAATTAATTATTTTAACCATAAAAAGAAATTGGTATTGCAAGCATACCAAAGACATACATTTAACCAATAATATATTATAATCTTCTTAATTCTTGTAATTGTTATCATTATGAAGGACATTTTCTTTATTGTTTATCCTTTTCTAGCTTTAAAAATTAAGATGTTTAGGAAAAAAAATATGTTAATTTCAAAGAAAAGAAAAGCATGTTGAAGTTGACATAGAGAAAAATAATATGAATATGAAGAAAGTTAAAATCAAAATAACATCAAGTATAAGAATGATCAAATGGTAGAGAAGACAAAAGCTTTTGTGAATACTTTTATGTTTACTCTATAAAGTATTGATCAATTTGGAATTATAGTGCTAAAGGAAAATTTTTCCTTATGTAAGAAGACTACTATCTATCCAGAGATAAAATCTATTATTGACAAGGAGGCTTTAGAAGATTACAAAGAGACTCAACATAAGGACAATTGTGAATAATATTATGTAATAACATTTACTTTTATACTTGCCTTTGTAACTAAAAAATAGTATTTCCCCAAAACTTTCTATTGCTACATTATATGAAGTATTGGATTATCATCACTAAGCCTTGCTTAAATTTGCATCATTTTGGAATTGAAAGTGGAATGTGAATTCAACTCCCCCTAAGAAAAGTGCACCTATAGATTGTGTGGGTTAGAAGCCCTTGACAATGATTTGCTTATGTTTTTTTGTATGCTATGACTATCTATTTAACATAAGTTATAATGTTACAACAAAAAAAACTTATATGATTTATTTTTGTTGCTCTTATTAGTACTTGGTAAATTTGTAGAGTGAGTCTTTATTTATCATAAAAATGTAATATCTATCCACTGATATGGTTAAAACTTAAATTTCAATTTCAGTTTCATAAAAGGTGATATACTGAGTTGCCATTCATGTCATTTTCTCCCTAATTATATTGCGGCCGGCATAGATGGCCAACGTTGTAAGTTGTCCATCTTTTTCCAGTAAGAAACCCTCTGTCAGCCAAATTCCTGTCTTAATATTCGGAAGACAGAGCGACACAGTAGTCAGATTTCTGAATAATTGCAACGTTACATGGAAAGGTGATGGTAGTGCACAGGAATCACATTAGGTAAGGCCGATCACAGCATATTGAAGAAAGGAGGAGAAAACGTCTTTCATTATCTTTGGCGTTTCAGCCAAATCCCTGTCTTAATATTTGGAAGACAAAGCGACACAGTAGCCAGATTTCTGGAAGAATTGCAACGCTACATGGAAAGGTGGTGGTAGTGGCAGGAATCACGTTAGGTAAGGCGGATCGCAGCATATTGAAGAAAGAGGGAGAAAACGTCTTTCATTATCTTTAGCGTTGATTGGAAACTGAATTTGTTTAGAATCTTCGGTTTCTTGAAAGATTACTCACTTTATTCGCGGGGATATAATAATGCAGAAAAGAATCACACGAGGCACCGCAAAAGTCGGGGCGAGAGATCAGACCAAATCAAGGGACTTTACTGTAAAGTTAAAGCAGGCCAACGACGATCACCATTTTTGAAACAGTTGACTGGCATCTGCCTTTGGACTCATTATTTTAGAAAACGCATGCACTGCTTGTGAGGTTTTACATTTAATTAGCATCGATTCTTCCAGGATGCGATAAAGAAGGGTGGAGCTATTCAAGCCACATTCTGCTTTGTAAAAGCTGGGCCATAAAATAACATTGCAATCGATGGCTCTTGTAAAATTTGCGATTAAGTTGAATTAGTAGTGGATCACACAGTGAAACTTCATTTTCTCTGATCTGCGTGAGGGTGGGGCAAGGTGGGGTCGTAAAATAAATCTGCACGACCAACAGTTCAATGACAGAGATGAGCCCAACCAAAAATGTTTGCTTTGCCATTATTAAGGCGCAGACGTGCACGCTCCCACTAGGGGGAGGAATGCAAAAGTTGTGATAAGTGCGTTTTGTAGCAGTGCTATAGGAACACCATCTTCTCACAAAAACAAACGATACGCCTGCCTGTTTTTCAATTTTTTTATACCAACGCGTCTGTCAGTGCTGAAGGCTTGCGTCAAATCTCTGTTAAAAACAAATTTGGTGAGTGGAATCCAGGTACTCATTCTCCTGCTACAAAGCTGCCTTTCAGCGCAGCCTGTAACAACAACTACAGCTACAAGTAACAGTGGTTCTTGCTCCATCTTCTTTACTTTGGATATTCTACGCTGCCCCTGCCTTGTGAACAGGAAATGATCGGATTATATGGTATGGAATACAGGATTGTGCTTTTACTGGGTTGTCCAGAATCGATTCGATTCTTCGTATTCATGCTGCTACAGTTTCGCACTGTACCAAATTCAAAATTTGTTGCATAGAGCCAACGGTGTACCACATTGTAAAACTACATTAGATTTGTTAATTTTAATTAAAATTAAAAAGTAAAAGTGGATTGTATTAACTTTAATGTGTTCCAGCTGGTGGGAAATTTTGAGATCAGGAATCTACATTGTAATATTATTTAAAACTGAAATCAAATTTTTGCTTAGTCTACCAACACTCTGTTTTGGATGGATTGGACAGAACAGTTTCAAATTTTCTTTAATAAAATCTTTTTCTTTAAAATCTATAACTCTGCGTTCCGGGTTGGAATTGAACATTACATGTTATTATGCGCAGAACATTTGTAAAGTCATGAACTTGAGTTCCTTCAATGAAGCTTTGTCTTCTTGATTAGAGCATAAAGTTTATAGTTTGCAGGTCACAATATTGATTCAGAAGGTATGACTGCCTAATTTCTACCCCCAAAACTGCAACAGAAAATGCTTAACCTGTAATCCACTTGCAGTGCAGTACTGCACTGCTATGCTAACTCGGCAAATGCACAAAATCAGATCTACGGCATCGATCCCCACTAAAACGAGCAAATGCACTAGCTACCCCGTACGGTGCCAAAGAGGAAAGCCGGAAATTAAGTTTGTTCATAATTGGATTTTGATTTCGATAATACGTGTCCGTGCAACAACAGCGTCACTACTGTAAACAACCAGAGGTTACGAGTTAGCCGGCTGTAGCGATAAATCGCAGCCATGCATTCATTGCAAAGCCAATCTGGACAAACATTGTTTGACAAATCAGCTAGTGGACTTTTTTATTGGCATAGCATCATATTCACGCGGCTTCATGCGTTGGCGAGGTGGCCAGCAGGCAATTCAGTCTGTGTACGATGATTTGCTGTTTGAACTCTCTGCACATGAAACGCAATCGATTGCATGCCTGAAAAAATGGCACTCGGCCTGCCTATTTGGTGCTGCATGAAAGAGATTGAAAGGAAGGGAAAGATCTCTGCATGTACCGCAGGAGTCAAGCAGTGACTTTCATTTTTCCCTGCCTATCTCATGTCTTCGGAGCAACTTTAATTCGCTGCTGCAGAGTGCACAGCCCACTGTTTCATGTTTTTGGCTGTGATTTAATGCCGAGACAAAATTAAAGCTACAACATTGGATTGGCTCGCTCGGCTGGACTGCAATGCACAAGCAGCAGCAGCTTGCTTGAGCAGTGTCTGTAAGGTGCCATCAGGTACCCACGGCATGACGCATGATTCATCGGCCAATCAGGAAAATGATCAATGAACAGACCAGAAAAAGGAAAGCTAATGAATTGCAAATCTGTAAAGAATTTATATATTAAAACAAAACGTCGGCCAAGAAGCCGATGCTGCATGACTCGAAGGGACCACTGTAAATGTGAAGCTTCATTTTGTTGGTTGCTGGCCATGCATAGAGGTAGCCAATGTGGAGCAGCCATGCATGACAGAAACCAAACTAACACCGGCAGGCAATTCTGTCGTGAATTAGGAAATCGAGGCGGGTCTGTTTCTCTCGCAACTTTGTTTGAATTGTTAAAAAACTCTTTTGTTTTGTCATTTCATGTTTCTGTTTTATTCCTCACTGCTATATCCATGGACAGGAAAACCACGAAACGAGAGAGCTTTAACAGTTAACACTCTCTCTGCATGCATGCCATTCCCTTCTTATGATCTGCTTACTTAATTTCTTAATGTTCCAACCAATGGCGACGGTGTTGAGATGGATAAAATAAGAGTGACTACGAAATGGCGGCCAATGGAGATTGGACGCATGCGGAGTGGGAGGCGTGACAGAACTGTAGCCTCTTGTAGGTGACTGCTTCTGCAAAAAAGGAGGGAACAGCACATCACAGTTCAATCCGTCCATCCATCGAACATGGAAGGATTATTCGCAGAACACTACTATTCAAGGCAGGGCACGGGATAATGGGCTTTCGCAGGCTCGATCGATCATGCATGCATGCGGAAGCGAAAGGAACAAATCCCGACTGAAGTCGGATGAAAACAAGAAATTGAAGAACGCAAGCGCCGCCGTAGAAAATTTTGCAGGGACCCACGACGAAGCAAAGAAAAAAGAGCAAGGAACGCAGAGTCTTCTGGCTGGGACAAAGAAATTGCCGAAGTCATGTTTGATTTGATAATATTCACATCCATGTCACTATGAATAGGGAGTGGTGGGAAGCGTACAGGACCAGCCAGACGGGTCCCCCTTTCAAGTTTGCGTATGGAGTGCGATTATGCGCCTCGCATAATAAAGTTGAAGGCGACACCGGAATCTCTCCTCCAAACAGTGCAACGTGGATAATCTGTTATATACGCACGCAACTCAGCACCCAGCAGAGCCAAGCAAGCCGATCCTAGCCCTGTTCTGCCCAGGCCTTTCCTGCCCTGCCTTGCCCTGCCTGCTTGCTTTTGGAGCGAGAGAGCGAGCGATCGATCGCCTGCTTCACATGACAGCCTGCATACCTGCTGCGATTGCAATCTAATCTGTCTCACCATCATCGCCATCGCTTATCAAATCCAGCAACAACCAGGGCACATCCGCTTCCTTATTCGTAAGTTTCTGCATTCATTGTTTGGACGTTATACAGCAACTTCAATCAACGTTGCTCTTTATGTTGTGATTGTTGTCCCATCTTGTTGCGCCATCATCGGCGCCGTCGTTGGTTTGTTTCGGTGACGCGCTAAGAGAAATGGAGAATTCGCACATCAAAAAGTAATTTAATGCTCGAGTCCGGACTCGATTTTCAGTAGTCGTCCCTTATTTCTGAAGTTGTCTGGAACTGGATCAGCTAAATCACGGTGTCTTAGATGGTTGGCTGCTTGGAAATGCATAACACAAAACCGCCACCACGTTTCCGTTTTGTTTTTTACTGTTTCGTCCTTGTCTATCTATCTTGTAGAATCATAAAACGTAAAACACACGATCGCCTTAGAATACGCGCGTGTTGCAGAGCTTTTGGTTTTAATGCGTGTGTATATTGCTCGCAATGGTGGCTCGCTCTCGGTCAGTACCTGCCTCTGCAACCGATCTCTGACACAAGACTTGCTTTTCTTTTGTGTGCAGGATTTACAGAGCTTGGAAGGCAGACACATTAGAATGGACCAGCATCATAGCCACGGCGCTGATAGCTTTAAGACGTCGGCAGTGGGGAAACAGATGCTCAAGGTTTTCACCAAGGTTGGCCATCGCGATTACGGAGCTTGTTTCATTAAATTCCTATTTCAACTAAAAGAAAATCAGTTAAATTCCGCTGTAATGTAAATTGGGCCCTGTAATATTGACTCGGCCAGTTTCCCTGGATTATAATTGTGTTACCGTAGGAAAAACGCCAATCAAAGCTGAAAACGTGCCAGAAGAAGGAGCAACACACAAAGGATGGTACGGTTGACAGATTCGGAAGGCCGGCAGTAAAGTGCAGGACCGGTGGCTGGAAATCTGGAGCTTTGATCTTAGGTACCTATTCGATTCCCTTCTATTCTATTCTGCCGTGTTGTCATATTCTCCTGAAACTTCGCCTTCCCGTCGCTGGGCTTGCACTTTTCGAGCGGCCGATGCCGAATCAATTCTGGGCTGGCTCAGAAGCGCATCGATGCTTTGTGGCTGCCCTGTACTTCTAGAATATGCATCCATCCATCCCTTCATACGTGTGCGGCTATGCATTCACTGATTTCACTCCTGTACAAACATTTCTGATTCGTCATGCAATTTTCTAAAAAGGCCAAAACAGAAAGGACACAATATTTGAGTGTTTGGGACTTTTCATTGGGTAAAAAGGTTTGCATCATCGCATTTGGTGCCACCACTGACAGCATTTGATGTGAAACTGATGACAGTGAACCAGGGGCTGGCGACGTTGGCTTTCTTCGGCGTAGGGGTGAACCTGGTGCTATTCCTAACAAGAGTTCTGGGCCAGAACAACGCAACCTCCGCCAACGACGTGAGCAAGTGGACCGGCACAGTTTACATATTCTCCCTGGTGGGGGCCTTCCTCAGCGACTCCTACTGGGGCCGCTACCGCACCTGTGCCGTCTTTCAGGTCATCTTCGTTGTGGTAAGTTCAGCAATCCAGCCCCAATCCTTTACAGGCTTGCCAATCTTTGTAGATGAGCCAAGGCTTAAGCTTAAACTCTTTCAAGTGGCTGTGCCCAGTGCCCACAACCCAGCTCTCACTCAAGCTCAAGCAACAAACACCTTGCTCCTTGGCAGAAGTTCTTTCAAGTAGCTGTGCCACAATCTAGCTCTTACAGTTCAGCATCACACCAGATTACGCCCCTTAGAATCCTATTTCGGTTATCATTGCTGCTTTATGAAAATAACTTAATGATGTAATAACTAATAAGCGTACAAGTTGGCCACAAAACATATGATGATGGTTTCATTTCAGGGTCTAGTGCTTCTGTCAGTGTCTTCGCCTCTGTTCCTGCTGAAGCCAGCGGGGTGCGGAACAATCGATGTGCCGTGCGGAGAAACGACGTCTCTGGAGAGGGCGGTGTTCTACCTGTCAATATATATGGTGGCGCTGGGCAATGGGGGCTACCAACCTTCGATTGCCACGTTCGGAGCAGACCAGTACGATGAGGAGGATCCAGTGGAAAGCGTGTCCAAGGTGGCCTTCTTCAGCTGGTTTTACCTCGCTTTCAATCTTGGCCAACTTTTCTCCAACACCATCCTCGGATACTTCGAGGATACCGGCAACTGGGTGCTGGGATTCTGGGCATCCGCCGGCGCCGCAGTGCTGGCGCTGATCATATTCCTGGTGGGTACGCCCTCGTACAGGCATTTCAGGCCTGGCGGCAATCCCATCCCCCGCGTCTGCCAGGTCTTCGTCGCTGCCTCTAGAAAGTGGAGCGTCCGACCGCCCTCCGACGGCGACAAACTCTACGAGCTCTCCACCAAACAGTCCGTCATCGCTGGCAGCCGCAAGATCATGCACACCCAGGAGTTCAGGTACTGCATCTTTCACTTTCACCAATAACAACTACATCTGCTTTTCGTATGCGTTGTTGTTGAGCAACATTGTCTTTAATTATTGCTTGGGGAACAGATTCCGGTGCAAAAATTTGTTCGCCTTGCATTTTACATAGCTTCAGAGAACTGAAATATTGTCGGTTTGCTGCATCCCTGGACAGTTTGAGAGTTGGGACACGTACGCAGCCGATAAAGTTGCGAAAAGTGGGTTGATGAGTAGCTTAATATTAGAACAGTAATGACCAATTTCTTGGATGAACTAAATTAATAATCAAACTCAAATGGTAACCAGGACTCGTCCCCAGGATGCCGTTGAGGTTAGAACAATTCGATGCATTCTCTGCCGCTGCAGATGGTTATGCTGGGATGGTTCAGTCAATCCGAATAAATGTTTGAATATGAAGTAAAAATCTGGCGAATAGAATTTGTTGGTTTTACTAAAAATCACATGAATTAATTGAAAATTTATGTTAAAAATAGTATGCAAAATTTGGGGCTGTTAAAACTCCACGCATAACATTTATAATTTAGCTGAAAAATTCATAACATCTGTATGCGATGCAGCTTTTTGGACAAGGCAGCCACGGAGACGGAGAAGGACATAGTACGGGCGTCGTCGGCGTCGCCGGGTGAGGATGGAGGAAGTTGGCGCAGGGCAAACCCATGGAGGCTGTGCACGGTGACGCAGGTGGAGGAGGTGAAATGCATTCTAAGAATGCTGCCAATTTGGCTGTGCACCATAATCTACTCCGTAGTCTTCACGCAGATGGCTTCGCTGTTCGTGGAGCAAGGAGCAGCCATGAAAACAGACGTGGGAGGTTTCCACGTGCCTCCAGCCAGCATGTCAGCCTTCGACATTGTGAGCGTGGCAGCATGGATTGTTCTGTACAGGCAGGTGGTGGCGCCCATTGCTCATAAATTTACAGGCAACCCTCGGGGACTCACAGAGCTTCAGCGTATGGGCTTAGGTCTGTGTCTGGGCATGCTTGCCATGCTGTCCGCCGCTGTGGTTGAGCAACGTCGCCTCAGCCACGTGGACCCGGGCACAGGCGCTTGCTCTCTCAGCATATTCTGGCAAGTCCCTCAGTACGGTCTGATAGGGGCGTCCGAGGTGTTCATGTATGTGGGTCAGCTCGAATTCTTCAATGGCCAGGCACCCGACGGACTGCGAAGCTTCGGCAGCGCCCTGTGCATGACGTCCATCTCGTTCGGCAACTACGTCAGCAGTCTGCTGGTCACCATCGTCATGGATATAACGCGACGTCAGCAGAGGCCCGGATGGATCCCCGGCAACCTCAACCACGGTCACATGGACCGCTTCTACTTTTTGCTCGCTGCTCTCACCGCCATCGATCTCATGGCTTACCTTCTCTGCGCGCGCTGGTACCGCTACATCTCCGTCTGTCGCCCTGGAAACACAGACGACGACGACGACGACGACGATTATGACAACGACTACTACGACCAAGAGGTGGAGTGCGGCAGCCATTTACCGCAGCGCGAGTAGCCTGTGCTCTGAGCATTAGTGCTAGTACTTCTGCTACTATTACTTCTACTTCTGCTACTTCTCATTCTACTTGAAGAAGATGATGACGACGACGACGACGACGTTGCTGCGTATATGTGACTCCGTTATATGAAGACGACGACGACGACCAGCCCGCATATGACGCCGTTATCCTTGGTTTCAACAATAAGTCAAGACGCCCTTATTGTCTCCTCCTACTCCTCCAAATGCTCATGCTTATTTGTTTGTTTTACAGGATTCCTTTGCTCTGTATGTTGCTCACCCAATTTCAATAAAAGTTACCGACTTAGCTAGCCACTGGCCCATGTTGAAAATTCAGAATTACCTTCCATTATATTTAGCCATCACACGTAATCCGCAAACTCCACTTTACTGAATTTACTTTAAGTAAAGGTCTTTGTTTTCTTAAATCATCCATCTAAGCATATTTTATGCAAGTAACTGACATGGGATAAATGTTTCGAGGATAGGATCATGCTTAGAATTGATATTTTATATGTAATTAAAAATAAATGTAAATCATTAACATTACAAGAAAAGTTTTTCAGCTATAATGAATTATGGGTTGACCAAAAATTAGAAGGTTATTGAAATGGTGCAAAAAATATTTTAATTAAACAAATTGAAGGTGAAGGCACAAACACCTTATTTTGTATTAATTTTGGAATATCACTTACTATTCTTAAAAGTTGAAGTTCTCTATCAATTCATTAGCTATATTCAAAATTTGGCAAAAATTAAGCAAACTAAAATTTTCAAAGTACTTATTAAAGAAAAAAAATTAACAAGGATGGTAGTTCTAAGGAATACAATGACTAAAGACATGAAATATCTCATTAGAGGTAGTGCAAAGTGATCCTACGTCACTTATCCGCTTTCTCTCATGTTCAACTATGGTTGATTCATAATGTACTTCAATATCTTATAATCTATCCAAAATGTAATCTAATTACCATACATTTAATGCCTCTAAATCTTAAGATCAAAGATATGTAAGAAAATAATTGTGCAGAAAACCAGATTGCACAAGAAATCAAAATACAGAATGCAGAAGCAAATGGCACAAGAAATTCACATGCATAAATAATGCTTAAGCAAATGGAATTGACCTCCAACCATTGATGCCTCAGATTAAATTTGGTGTTTAGATTCTTCTTTTTCACATTGGTGCTCTACAATGATGGTGTATGCAACTTGTAAGTGTCTATGAAAGGGAATAGAACTGTAATCCTGCTGTGATTTGTGGTTCCTTTGTTCTCCCATCAAGAACAAATTTATAAGCCATGGAATTAGTTACCATAAGAGAAAAATTTGAAAAATAAAAGACTTAAAACCGCATTCGAATGTGGACCACCCCAATGCCAATGCAAAAACGTGTTATGCCAACACTTAAACACATAATGCTAATGCGTAAATGCATAAATGCATAATGCCAGTGTGTAAACGCGTTATGCCAAGGCGTATATGTGTCAGCGGATATGGAGGCGACTTCAACACATAAACATGTGTTACAATCTCCCACTTGATCTCCATATTTAATCAAGTCTAGAGTTCAAGAAATAAATGCATAAATCATGGCAATAGTTCCTCTCAATGTGAGTATTATCTTCCATGTATTACAATGTATTATCTCTCAAGACTTAATTCCTTATATGGTAACTTAACTTTATGAATAAACCCAATGTTCATTCTAGGTCTTGCCATATGTGTATTTTCTCTAATAACTATATGCACAAACTATATGAGAAAATAGCACAATTGAATAAGAGGTTCATTAAGACTGTAAAATTCTACGTACAACAAATTACATTATGAAACCAAATCCCATCTGAACTACATGATCTTTAAATGACTTCGGTGGCATTCCTTTTGTCAAAGGATTAGCTATCATTAATTCAGTGATTATATGCACAATGATCACTTTGTTTTCCTTAATGGCTAAGTACTTTATGTCAATGTGTTTACTTCGACTACCACTCTTATTATTCTTAGCCATAAAGATAGCAATTGAATTATCACAAAACATCCTTAATGGCCTAGATATAGAATCCACAATTCCAAGCCCTATTATGAAACTATTTAATCATACACCATGTGAAGTAGCCTCAAAACAAGAAACAAACTCTGCCTCCATTGTGGAAGTAGTAATTAAAGTTTGCTTTCCACTCCTCTAGGACATAACCCCTTCAGCTAGCATAACAACATAACCAGATGTGGATTTCCATGAATCAACACAACCAACAAAGTCTGAATCAGTGTAGCCAGTCACCTTCAAGGAGTCAGTTTGTTTATACATAAGCATGTAGCCTTTTATACCTTGAAGGCACCTCATCACTTTCTTTGCAGCCCTCTAGTGGTCAATACCTGGATTACTCTGATATCTACCCAACATTCCCATAGCAAATATGATGTTAGGTCTTGTGTAGACCTCAGCATACATAAGGCTTCAAATAGTTGAAGCATATGGAATGTTGCTCATCTGACTCTTCTCTAAATCATTCTTAGGGCACTGGCTCAAACTGAACCTATCAACCTTCATAATGGGTGCTATACTTGGTGAACAATCTTTTATCTGAAATCTCTTTAAAACTTTATTGATATAGGTTTTCTGTGATAGTCCTAGAATACATCTAGATTTGTCTCTATGGATCTAAATGCCAATGACATAAGATGCCTCACCCATATCCTTCATGTCAAAATTCTTAGAGAGAAAATGTTTCACCTCTTATAGAAATCCACTATTATTGGTTGCAAGAAGGATATCATCCACATATAGAACAAGGAAATAGATTTTGCTCCCATTGACCTTCTAGTATATACATTGATCCATGATGTTTTCTTCAAAACCAAATGAAGTGATGGTATCATGGAATTTTAAGTACCATTGATAGGAGGCTTGTTTCAATCCATATATGGATTTCTTGAGTTTGCATATCAATTGCTCACCATCACTAGAAAAAAATCCTTCAGGTTGTTTCATATAAACCTCTTCCTCTAGATCACCATTAAGGAAAGCTATTTTCACATCCATTTGATGTAATTTAAGATCAAAATGGGCAACCAATGCCATGATAACACGAAGGGAGTCCTTAGATACAGGAGAAAAGGTCTACTTGTAATCTATTCCCTCTTTCTAAGTGAATCCTTTAGTGACAAGTCTGGCCTTATATCTTTCAATGTTGCCCAATGAGTCTTTCTTAGTCTTGAAGACCCATTTGCATCCAATGGCTTTCACATCATCAGGAAACTTGACAAGATCCTAGACTCCATTAAATGACATATAGTTCATATCATCTTTCATGGCATCATATCACATGTTAGATTCCTTACAACTCATGGCTTGTGAAAATGTTTCGGGATCATTTTTGGCTCTTATGTTTTAGTCAAACTCCTGTAGATACATCATATAGTCACTAGGAATCACTGATTGCCTTACTCTAATAGATCTTCTTTATGTTGGTTCATCATTCTCTTGAGGATCATGATGTTCAACAGGTTCTAGTATCTGTTGTTTAGCTAGATCTACTTCTTCTTGATTAGTAGTTTGTGGAACTTTAATGACTAGTTGTTGTTCATTACACATTTATGTTCTAGGTGTATTGTGCACAACAATCAATTTATCATTTGAAGTGGTGGGTTGAGCAATTGTGTGATCTATCTCAGGAACAATGTTCGAAGATCTACTACTCCTACTAATCAAGTCATTCTCAAGAAATTCAGCATTCCTTATTTCCACAAACCTAGTAGTATGTGATGGGTAATAAAATCTATATCCCTTAGACCGTTTAGCATATCCAACGAAATACCCACTTATGGTCCTTCGGTCTAGCTTCTTTTCATGTGGATTATATACTTTTCATACGGGCATCCCCAAATGCATATATGTTGCAAACTTGGTTTCCAACCTTTCCATAATTCAAATGGTATCTTTGAGACAACCTTGGTTGGAACTTGGTTTAATATATACACTGTCTTCTTGAGAGCTTTAGTCCACAAGGACTTAGGAAGCTTGGAGCTGCTAAGCATACTTTGCACCATGTCCAATAATGTTTGGTTTCTTCTTTCTGCCACACCATTCTGGTCTGGAGAACTAGGCATAGTGCATTGGGCAACAATTCCATGCTCTTGAAGAAACTTAGTAAATGGACAAGGTGCTTGTCCATCATCAATATATTTACCATAGTATTCACCACCTCTATCAGATCTCCCTAACTTTATTTGCTTACCTTATTATTTCTCTACTTTAGCCTTAAACACCTTAAAGGCATCTAAAGCTTCACTCTTATTATGAAGCAGGTAGAGATACATATATTGTGAGTAATCATTAATAAAGGTAATGAAATACTTCTAACCATACACATTCATATCTGGATTATAAATATCTGTATGTATGATCTCTAATATGTCTAAACTCCTCTTGGCACCTTTCTTTAACATATTGGTTTGCTTTCCCTTTATGCAGTCCACACAAGTGTCAAAGTCAAAAAAATTTAGAGTACTAAGTACTCCATCATTTACTAATCTCTTAATTCTCTCAATAGAGATATGTCCTAATTTATGATGCCACAACATAGAGGATTCATCATTCATAACACATCTCTTAATGCTAGCATGAACATGCATAGAAGTATAAGAAATTTCATTTTGTAAATTAATTTTGAAAAGACCATATGTCAATGTACTACTTTCAATAAGTTTAGATTTATAATATAAATTGAATATAGTGTTTGAAAAATTAAAGGTAAATCCTAATGATATAAGCCTTGAAACAAAAATTAAATTCCTTGAAAAACTAGGAATATAAAATGTTTTTTCCAACTCTAAAACAAAACCACTACTTAAAAGTAATTTGCATGTTTTGACTACCTCCACATATGAGCACATCTTATTGCCTAAATAGATGCATAACTCACTTCCTACTAGCTTCCTTAGGTTTTTCACCCCCTACAAGGAATTGGTAACATGGGTTGTAGAACTAGAATTAATCCACCATGTGTCATGGCAAACATCAACCATATTAGATTCAAAATAAACAAGTGAGAGTTGAGTACCTTTGTTTTCAAGCCATTTTTGATATTTAGAACAATCCTTTTTTATGTGCCCTTTCTTTTTGTGGAAAAAACATCTAGATTTCTTCTTAATATTAGCTTGTGTAGGCAATTTGACCTACCACTTACCTTTGGTTTGTTTATTCTTTCCTTGTGTAGCTAGATGCACACTCTCTTTCACTTCCATAGCAAGTCTTCCCTCTTCTTGCACACACATGGTCATTAATTCATTGATTGACCATTTGTTCTTATGTGTGTTATAAGAAATCTTAAAGGGTTTGTACTACGGTGGGAGCGTGTTTAAGATGTAGTGCACAAGGAAAGATTTTGACATCTCAACCTCAAGTGTTTTGAGTTGAGCACACTATATCCATCATTTGCATGATGTGCTCATGCACACAACAAATTTTAGTGAGCTTCATGGATGAGAAATTGATTATCAAGGTGCTGGCCAACACCTTGTCTAATGGCTTCAATTGTTTATCAACGGCCTTTAACAAAATGTGCACATTGTCATATTATTCCAGTGAATCATGCATACCAGTTGAGATCTTGATTTTTATGAACATGGCACAGAGGCGATTAGATCACTTCCATTTTTCATAATTACCAATATCATCTGGATGGCTGATTACTATAATGGTAGCTGGCTCATCCTTACAAATAGCATAATCAATGTCCATCCAACCTAAATGAAGAAGAATTATCTTCTTCCACACCTTATAATTATCACCCTTTAATTTAGGAATGTCACATTTAAAATCAGAGTAACTTACATGTTGTACAACTACATAATCAAACATGCTTATGTCACTAAATTTAAGGTTAAAATACCATAAGACATGTTTACCAATGTAAATCATGAAAAATATGAATCAAATAACATAAAATTGCTTGTGGACTAAATTTTAATTCAAATAGATTCATATATCCTTACAATGAAACTATTAAATTATATTCCTTTTCTTAATCCCTGTGGGCAAATTAAGAAAAATAATTTAACATATCATCCTAATTAATTATATTAAATACAATAAAAATTCCTGTGGGATAAAATTTATCATATTACATATGATTAATCACAATCTTTAATGTTGTCTACCATATGTGATCCAAAAGCTCTTAGTACATAATTTTGCATAATTAAAGATGCTGTGGCTACTCTCTAATTATACAAAATTATATAGATCACTAGTTATAATTCATATGCAAAAATGATGCATACTTATATAAAAATATGCATAAAATTGATCAATTACCAAATTCAACATAGTATAAACATAATTTTATCAAAATATTGAACAACTTGATGTATATAACCGTAGGAAAAATACACGATGGATATATGAATTTATTAAAACATATAACTTCATGCTTATGAAAAAATGGCACCTTTAAAATTTAGGTTATAGCTACTTTGCGTTTCCATGACACACACACTAGAATCTTTCCTCAAGTATATTTAATGTATGTATATCAAATTGGTGGGTGCAATCCCTTTGCCTGGACCCTACACAAAACTTCACTAATGCTGTACCTGTCATGCTAAGGGAAACATTTCCTAGGGAGGTTGAACTCGTACTTGAGTTAACCCTTATTGAAGAATTTTCATAAGATTCCCTACATTGTGATACAACTTATAATGTGATATTCCAAGAAATCACGATGCATACATAAATCAAAAAAATCCAACTATGTGCAGAAATATTAAACAACATTGTCTCCAGATTACACCAACATCAAAAATCGCATCAAGATAGAGATCTAATACTCAAATACCAAATGTAAGAAAATAATTATGCAGAATACTGAATTGCACAAGAAATCAAAGTATAGAATGTAGAAGTAAATGGCACAAGAAATTCACATGCATAAATAACAAAAAATGCACAATTCTTGAGCAAATGGAACTAACCTCCAGCCATTGATGCCTTAGATTAAATTTGGTGTTCGAATTCTTCTTTTTCACACTGGTGCTCTGCAACGATGGTGTATGCAACCTTTAAGCGTCTATGAAAGGGACTAGAACTGTAATCCTATTGTGATTCGTGGTTCCTTTGTTCTCCCATCAAAAATGAATTTATAGGTCATAGAATCAATTACGATGAGAGAAATATCTGAAAAATAAGAGACCCAAAACCCCATTTATATATGGATGCCACCCTAGTGCCAACTAAAAAATGTGTTATGCCTACGCCAATGCGTAAACACATTATGCTAACACGTATATGCATTTGTAGATATGGAGGCCACTTCAATGTGTAAATGCATGTTACAAGATAATGATACCAAGTTCTAGATCATGATTTGAATATTTTGTCTTATGAGGTTTTAGCTATCTAGAAGCATAGGACACTGCCTTTCCATTGTGTATAAGAACATTACTTAATATTTCTCTTGAATCATATATGTACACATCATAAGATTTATCAAGAACTGGTGAGATTAATATAGGCATTGAGATCAATCTTTATTTCAACTCCTTAAAAGATTTTTGACAAGCATCTGACCAAGAGAAAACATAGTCCTTTTGAAGCAACTTATGTAGAGATATTGCAATCATTCAAAAATCATTTACAAATCTCCTATAATATTTTGCAAAATCCAATAAAATTTTAACTTCATTCACTAAGCTTGGAATAGGTCAAATGCTAATAATTGGTATCTTAGAAGGAACCACTATTATACATGCTTTAGAAACTACATGCCTAGGAAACTATTTCTTTATCTTTCAAAATGCATACCTAGAAGTATGTGCAAATAGTTGATATTTACTTAATGTCTCTACTACTTCTTTAGGTGTTCTTTATATGTCTTTTCATCATTAATATAAACTAAAATATCATTAATGAAGATAATGAAAAAATTGATCTAAATAAAAATGCAACACACTATTCATCAAGTGCATGAAAATAATTGATACATTAGTGAGTACAAAAGACATCACTAAGAACTCATGATGATCATATCTTATTTAGAAAGATGTTTTATTTACATTTTTCTCTTACACCCTTACTTGATGATAACTAGACTTAAAGTTAAGCTATGAGAACATTTTAGCTTCTCTCAATTGATTCTTGATTATCAGTTAACTTAACTACCTATAATTAATGCATAATTTGAAGCTGCCATCCTTCTTCTTAATAAATATCCCTAGTTCATTCCAAGGTAAAACATTATGTTGAATCATGCCTTTGCTCAATAGCTTTTGAATTTGCACTACCAATTACACTAGAGACATTCGGTGAAATGCCTTAGTGATTGGTTGAGTTGCAAGTTTGAGTGTAATTTAAATTTCAATCTCCTTGTAAGAGGATGCTCTAGGATGTTCTTTCTTAAATACATTAAAGAACTCTTGAATTACCAAAATCTATTCTATTTCTTAGTTAAACTCTTTGTGCATTAAAATCATATAACAACTATGTCTCTACTCAAGCAACCATTGAAACTTCTTCTTATTAGATCAATCCTAATTAGCCTATTGTTTGATTGGATTGTAATATCTTTCCTACTTTTAAATATCAATTAGAAAGTCTTGTTCATACAATTTAGTCATCCATCATATTTAGCTAGCTAATACATCTCAAGAATCACATTATACTCTCTAAGTTGCATCATTGGTAAATATCTAGACTGATGAGTGGCAAGGTACCCCTACGTCCAACCATATGAATCACAAGCGTTTACACATGATCCAGTCAAATTCCATGGATGGGACTAGTTGTGGCATCTAGATCACTATGCCTTGATCGCAGTTCACTGTCTTCCCACTTGGAGTAGCGGTAGCTTTGTCATGTATGATTTAGTCCAGAGTGAGGCATATGATTTTTATTATTTTATATTTTATTTTTTTACGATTAATAATAGGCTGAAATTCAATTTATAATCAATTCAACTAATCTAATTGCTAATTAATAATTAACTACCCTAACATAAGTATCCAATCCCACTTCTTGTGCACATCCTGAACACATATGACACTGCTAGGTTACCAAACGTTAAATGTTGCTGGGATTACTAAGAGTCATACGCATGCTCAAAGAGATCATACTTATGTGCTTAATTAATTAACATGCATGAAAATGTAAATATTAACTAAGTACATGAAAAGTAAATTGCATGGAAAGTAAATCTAATTTAAGTCAAAGTGCTGTAATGCATAAGAATCAATCTTAATCTTATTGCCACTCATGGAATATGTTGAGGTACATTGCCAGTTGAATAAGACTTCATACAACTAACTTGGATCCACTTTGTGGGCACTCACTAACTATTCTCTAAGATTATGGAATAAAACTACAAGATTTTAGCTACTCTATTGACAAAACTATGAAAAACTAATGCAAAACTATTGCCCAAACTGTGCACCCAAGTGCTATATTTATAGGCTAGTCCATACCCCTTGACATCGGATATTTGACATCATGTCCTAGGCTTTGACATTGGATACTTGATGTTGGAACCTTGTTATTGGGGCCTTGTTATTGAAGCATTGTTATTAGGGCCTTGTTATTGGATCCTTGTTATTAGGGCCTTGTTATCGACACCTTATTATTAGAGCCTTGTTATCGGGGAATTGTTATTGAAGCCTTGTTATTGGGGCCAACCAAAAAGTTGACTTTTTATTAGATAACCCAACCAATTGATGAGTCATCATACCCCCATGACTGAATAAAAACTTGTCCTTGAGTTAACAAGATAGGATCGAGCTTTCTTTACAAAATTGGGAAGGTATGGAATTATTGACTAATGCTAACTATTGATTCACTCTGAGTGCCGCATTACAAAATTTTATTCAAGTGGATGAATACAAAATGATAGAGTGACAAAAAGACTAGGCAGACTTTGAAGATTACAAAATTTGCAGAGGTCTTCAAGAATCCACTGAAGATGATTCTTCATGTTGTCTCTAGTGGTGGCAAACTTCTAACCTTGATTGCTATGTCGATGCTTCTTTGGTTATGCAGAACATTCTTGAAGGATGGGCTAAAATTTCTTCTCATCATTGATGCTTGAGCTACTATCTTGTATGTGCTACAATTTTTCCATGGGCATATCCTCCATTGTCCCTCTCTTGGCTTTGTTTTCATGCTTGGAAAAAGGCCTTATTCCTTACGTGTTTCTTTTAACATCACCTGTAGTCACCAAAGGATCAACATGAGTTTTGGTAAATTTTTTCTTAATAATCAACCCTTTTTAGTTCCCTTAGTTTTCTTTTACGCATAAGGTGATTATAGCATACAATTCTCAAGGCTATGAGGTAACTAAAATCATCAAGCTGTTCACATTATTTTGATCAAATACTATTAGTTATCATGATGTTCAAAAGTAGGATGTTGGAAAAATTTCAAAAATTTTAAAGTAGGCATCCCTAGCCTCCATGATTAATAAGCATAACTTTGGAAGCACATAGGTGTTTGAATAATTAAAACCAAAGATCTAATTTAAAAGATGGCCAAGAAATATTAATGGATATGGAAATAGAAAAGTAGGAAAAATAAATAAAACAAATGAGAAGTAGTCCCAAAATCATGTGTAGATTCAGAGAAACCATCATTGATGTTTTGGAAGATGTGAAGGTTAATTCAAAGCCATGATTAACAAAAGTTATGCAAATGGGTCCTCCCCAAAGTAGGCTCTTGCCATAATGCCCTTGCATAACCACTTCCATAGATGTCCATGGGAACCTGAGAAGTTAAATGTAGACCATGCCTTTGTTCCAAACAACACACAACTACTATTGTTAGGATGTTGCACTGTACTACACAAAACCAAAAGGCTCATAATTGCATGTAGCAGTGAGGTGAATAATAGGATGAGAAGGGATTGCAGAGATCACGATGTAAGGTACTTGAACATGTTCACAAAAGGTTCTTGTGATAAGTATGATTAAAATGATCAACATACCTATCCATCCAAGTTTAGAGCAAGTTCATACCATGAACAGTGACCTCACATTAATATATTCCATCCTACCAACCACCATGAGTCCACAACCACCTCAAAGAACAATCATCACTCCAAAAAGAGAAGAAAAGAGAAGAAGGAAGGAAGGGCCTTGGTTAGAGGGGTGCCTTCAAGCATGGGTAGCATGTCTTTCCAATTCCATAACTAGTGCTTGTAGCCCATTATTGTGTCTAAGGGGTGTGCTTTGAATTTCCATCATTGTTTATTATCTTTTTATTTTTTTTTCTGAATGGGAACCAAACTGTGCAAAGACAGAGCTTCCTTTTTATTGGTTGATGGAGGAGTGATGATACATTCTAGGAGGAGTCATAAACCACATAAAGGAAGTCAAGAAGAGAATCCAACAAGTCCCCTTAAGGTCACACCTTTTGCCATTCACACTTGGTCATTCCCTCTTTCTTCAAGGTATAATGATTATCGATTAATTTTAGTTTCATAAAAGAAGAACCAAGTTGTTTCCATGGAAAAGACCTTTTATTCAAAGAATTGAAGGGATGGATGAGGTGGTCTCACTGCTTTACATAATTACTTACCCAATTATCTTGATAGCATAACACAAAAAACCCAACACATAGATTTGACTTCTACATCATGACTTGGTAATTTTATTAATAAAAAAATAAAAGAAATTCATAAAACATAAAGAGAATGACTCAAGAAAATAGAAAAATATAAAGAAAAGAAAAATATTAAGAAATGGAAAACATATGAAGAATTAGAAAATTCCATAATTGATAAGCAAATTAGTTACTTTCATGCATCTTTGAAATAGTTTTATATTCTCATTTTCAAATCATTGAGTGTCTTCTAGTTTAGTGGCTATTGAATAGATTGGCTTTTGCTCACACACTTGCTCCTAAACTTTATGATGGGTTGGTATAGGGGTTGTGTTAATATTTTGAACTTTTAGCGCACAACTACATCCTTTATCATTATTGGTAATGCATGGATTCTTCTGTCTCTTCACAATGATAGGTTTATCATTTATGTCTTGTGTTGGAGTGGTGATCGTTGTTGGCTTTTGTGTATGATTAGGAGACATCATTTTTGTGAGGAAGGTTGTTGCATCAGATTGGTCTTATGCTAGCTCACGTGATGTGGTGGGTCCATGCATGTTTGCCTTAGCTTACGGTCTTTTCTACAGAAGGGAGGTTTCCTATGTTGTAGTTGATGCCCACTGGTATTAGCATGTCTATGCACATTCGTAGCACAAGTGGTATCTATTTGTTGATATTGTGGTGTCAAACCTTCCTGTGTTGCTAGTGGTGGCATGTGAGTATAAAAATATTAAGGATATGCCAAAGGTTAAGATGTGTGAGGTGGTGACCTCCCATAAGATGTTGCAGGATGTTGATATTTGGGAGAGTGGTAGTAGTGATTTGAGGTAGAGGGAGTAGAACTAGTCGGAAAAATAGATTGTTGAACATAATATCTATATGGGTTTGGCTGGCAAGAAGGATATTGCTAGTTTGGTGGTGGCCTCCCCCACGACTGTGGTTGTTGCCATTGCGATTGATACTAGTGTTGAGGCTAGTAATAAATCCCCCTAGGATATGGTTGGTTTTGGGGTTGTCTAAAGTTACTATGCAGAAGAAGAAATCTCCTAAGTATGTACTTTTGTACAAACTTTGGATTTAATGCCCCTACCCAACCCTTATGTAGATGTAACAAGATCGAGAAATGGCCCTTTGAATGGTCATATATGCAAATGTCACATCCATTATCTTCGTCTGTGGTTGAGTCTATAGCCTCACTTTCTTTAGCCATGTTTCTTGTTTGTTAATAAGTGTTCCTAGCTATTTCTTGGTTCTTTTTCTTCCTTTTGTTGTCATTGCTTGATTTTCTTTTTGTCACTCTCTCCTCTATGATTTCTACACAAGCTTTAACTTTCTCATTCATCCCTTCCAACATCTTGCCTAGCTTTGCTTCAAGCTCATTGATAAAATTTTGTATTGACAAGGTTGGTTGTAAAATCACCTCATTGAGAGCTACCTCTTTTTCCATATCATAGATATGGACGCTTTTCTTTTGTAGAGTTGGATCCTAGTTATTTTCCTCTAGATTCTCTCATCTACATAGCTCTCCTTCTTCTTTTGCCACACGCTTGATCAACTCTCAGATTTGATGGGCTTTTAATTCATATAATTGACCTTGAGCATACATCCCAAGGGTCTCCCTTGTTTCATTACAAAGCCCATCTATGATGTGAAAATGTTTCCTTTCCTTAGAGAAATCATGGCTAGGACATCTATGTAGTAGCGAATAGTATCTATCCAAGGCCACATCCAAGGGTTCATGATTTTTTTGCTTCCACTCTTGGATTTATCTCCTCAAGTTGGACACCCTCACATAGGTTTGGTATTTTTCATTGAAAATTTATAGCATTGTTGACCACTAGTGAATGGAACTTGGTTCCAACGATCTATACCAACTTTCTGCTTCATCGATTAGTGTCCTAGGAAAGAGCTTAAGCTTTTGCCATCCATTTTCAATATTGTGTGAGGCACAAGCATCATGGAAGGCTTGTATATGATGTTGTGGATGTGAGTTGTGGCCTCCTGCAAATTTAGGGATATTGTTTATATGAAGCCTAGGTAAGTGACTATCCTTGTGATGCCTGTGAGGTATCTTAACTACCTCCATGATCTCCATCAGGCTCTTAGTGGCCAACAATGGTTCATTGTCATCAGACATGTTGTGATGAAAGTTTCTATTTCTATTTATTTTATTACAATGATCTTGACTATGTTCATTATGATGTCTTTGATTTTTCCCTTGGGTTTGATTTCTATCTTTATCTTGACCCTGTAGTGGAGCTCTATCTCTATACTTACATTCATCTTCGTCAGAACTAGACATTGAAGAGGAAGAGGAAGACGAGGAACTGGGAGAATTACCATGGCTTTTATAGTTCTCCCCATGATCCCTTGATTTATCTTTTCTAAGTTTAGAGGAGGTCCTAGGCCTTGAGGCCCTCCTTGTTCTAGGAATTTCTCCATCTCCTCTAGGATTATCTGCACTAGTTGAATGTAGTCTTTGGATGTAGTAAGGATCTAAATGAGCATAGGAAATACCTATTTGAGGTTGTTCACTCTAATTTTCTTTAGTATATATCCTATAATTTCTCTTATGAGTGTTCTCATCATATGATGCATTATGGGTCCTATGTGAAGAAGACATGGTGTTGTCTAATAATGTGTGTGACTTAAAATATTAATGTTTTTTAAAAGATAGATCGTTAATACCTTTACAATGATCATGTATAATACAACTAATCTAGATAACTAGCACCATCCCTAGCAATGATGCCAATGATGAGTAACAAGGTATCCCTATGCTAACCATACAAATCACAAGTGTTCATGCATGATCAGGTTGAATTCTGTGGATGGGACTAGTTGTGGCATCTAGATCGCTATGCCTTGATCACAATTCGCTGTCTTCCCACTTGGAGTAGTTGTAGCTTTGTCATGTATGATTTAGTCCAAATAAAGGCATATGATTTTTATTATTTTATATTTTATTATTCTACGATAAAAAATAGGTTGAAATTCAATTTATAATCAATTCAAATAATCTAATTGCTAATTAATAATTAACTACCCTAACATAAGTATCCAATCCCTCTTCCCGTGCACATCTTGAACACATATGATGCTGCTGGGTTACCAAACATTAAGCATTGTTGGGATTACCATGAGTCATATGCATGCTCAAATCGAGTGTACTTACGTGCTTAATTAATTAACATGCATGAAAATGTAAATATTAATTCATGGAAAGTAAATCTAATCTAAGTTAAAGTGCTACAATGCATAAGAATCAATCTTGATCTAATTGCTGCTCATGGAATATGTCCAAGTACATTACCAGTTGAATAAGATTTTGTACAACTGACTCAGATCCACTATGTGGGCACTCACTGATTGTTCTCTAAGATTATGGAATAAAAATACAAGAGTTCAACTACTCTATTAACAAAACTATGAAAAATTAATGCAAAAATATTGCCCAAACTGTGTGCCCAATCACTATATTTATAGGCTGGTCCATACCCCCTGACATTGGATATCTGACATCACATCCTAAGCTCTAATGTTAGTATCCAATGTTGGGGCTTTGTTATTAGAGCCTTGTTATCGAGGCCTTGTTATTAGGGCCAACCAAAGAGTTGACTATTTATCAGATAACCCAACCAACTGATGATTCATCATAGACCATATACTATCTTCTATCATCACCTCTATTAAAGGCAACATCTCTCAAACTACCACAATAGGAGAATTAAATATTTCAAATAATAGGAAAGAACACATAGATGATGAATTAAGTTGTAAACTAGGGGTCTACAAAAGAATGATTAGTGCTAGAATCAAATAAGATTATGAATGAAAATCCTTTAATGTTACCTATGTTATCCATAATAGTGTTGGGTTATTCATCCAAAGGTTAATTTGTTAAAGCATAAAATCTTTCCTTATGGCCTGAGTCTTTATTCTAAACTTTCTTTGTGAACTACCTACTTTAGCAATCTATTTTGTAGCTATCTTGTTGAGCATTTCTAGATCTTATGTCTTACCTTGCCACATGTACAACAATTTAAACATTCATTTCTGAGATGTCCAATATTACCACAAGTAAAGCATATGGGAGGGATATCAAAAGTTCTGTGAATACTGCTACCCCCAAAATCCTAGCTTTCTTAGAGCTACCAGCTTTGATCATTGGTATGAATGATTTGCTACACCTTTAAGTTGATGGACAAACAAGTGAGGTTGTTGTATCAAAGCATAATCCATCACTCGAAAAGCTTCTTTCATCTCATGTAACCACTCCAAAGCACCTACTAGATCTTTTGCATCATTAAAAGATAAGAGTTTCAACCTCTTAAACTACTCCATGAGTGCTTTCCCAATGAGCCTCCTACCACCATTTTTGGTGTGATCAAGTTGATACTGTCCATTGTTCACAACATTAGATTGATATAATCACTGAATTTTAAATTTACAAATCCTTCTAGTTAATACATAAATAACTCTTCTTATAGATACCTATTGAGAAAGGTAGATTTTAAATCATGATGATACAATTTTTAAGCATAGAAAAGTCCTAAGGATAATATACACTATATGGTCTTCTATGTCATAATGGGTGCAAATGTTTCTTAATAATTGATATCCTTCCTTTATTCAAAGCTACTAACAACCAATTTTATCTTATATTTATTCATGGTATTATTAGCTTTTATGTTCATACAAAAAACACATTTACATGTTAATATATTTATTTGCAATGAACTCTTAATGAGTTCCCATGTTCTTTTTTTATTATAATCTTCCTTCATTATCTCATATCAATATTTTTTTTACATAGCTTGTTGTATATTCATAAGCTCTTCTTCAAATATCATTTTCACATTAGAATGATTTGTTGTTAAAAATATTTTTCCACTTCATTATCTTTATATAGATAATATATTTATGTTTTCCAACTTTGTCAGTCTTAAGTATTTCAAATGACTTTTAAACCACCATGATTATCATCATGCTGAGGATCCTATGAAGTTGAAATTCTAAGTTGTACTAGCTACTTTATTATTGATGAGTTGTGATTTGACTGGCTCCAATGTTAGATACGCAATATTGGAGCCCCAACGTCATGTACTTGACATTAGGGCCAATAAGCGATGTCAGATACCTGACATCACCTCATCTAAGTTCTGCCTATAAATATGATGCTTAGGAAATTGGATGGAGAAGTTAGTCAATAGTCGATAGTTAGTTTTCAAGTTAGTTTTTAATTTCTTTTCTATTGTTTCTAGTGCACGAGTGTAGTGTGATGTTTTTAATCATGTAACACCTTTGTTCAAGTGTGATGTACTTGGACACGTTACATGATTGGCAATAAAGATTGAGATTACTCCCATCATTACAACATCCACTTAGATTATTATTACTTTTGATTGTTAATTATTTATTACTTTCTTTAGTTAAACATTTCCATTTATTATTATTTACTATTCTTGTTATTAAGTGGAATGCATATGCCTTAATCACAAGCATTTAAGTGTAAGTACTTGGTAACTCAGAGGTGTATCGTTTGACATAACCAGTGGCGTACACTTGGTAGTCCTAGAAGTAGCTCCATGACGTGTATGGATGATTAAGAGTAGATACCATCACCTTAGGCTAATTTAGACTTTTTTTCCATTATTCATTAGTTAATTAATTTATCTCTTTTTGTCATCAGTAGTAGCATAGCATAGAACTAGGAACCACATCATATGCCTCACTTTGGACTAAACGATACATGACAAAGCTACCACTAGTCCAAGTGGGAAAACAATGAACTGNGACTAAACGATACATGACAAAGCTACCACTAGTCCAAGTGGGAAAACAATGAACTCCGATTAAAGAATAATGATCTAGATTCCACAACTAGTCCAATACATGGAATTCTATCGAATCATGCGTGAACACTTTTGATTCATATGGTTGAGCATAGGGGTACATCCCTGCTCATCATTGGTGTCGTTGTTGGTGATGGTGCTAATTATCTAGATTAGTTCTATTGTATGGTTGAGCATAGGGGTATCTCATCGCTCATCATTGAAGCCATTGCTAGGGATGGTGCTAGTTATCTAGATTAGTTCTATTATATAAGATTTTTGTAAAGGAATTAATGATATATCTTTTAGAAGCTATTGCTTCACACACACGATAAATCAAGAACAGTGTTTCTCCCACACTGAAGTGACAATGCATTGTATAGTGAACACATTCACTGGAGAAATAACATGATATACAATTAAGAAGATTGGAGAGATCAACCTTATGTAGGGATTTCTTATGATTATGACCACCTTGATGACACTCAAAGACTACATTCATCTAAGGCAAACAATCTTAGAGGAGATGACATGGATCCTAGACTAGGGGAGGCCTTAAGAGCTAAGACCTCCTAAAAAACTAGAAACAATAAATTAAGGGACCCTGGAGAACACCATACAAGCCATGGCAACTCTTCCAGTTCCTCATCTTCCTCTTTCCTTTCAACATCTAGTTCTAACGAAGATGAATGTAGGTATAGAGATGGAGCTCCATTAAAGGGTCAGACTAAAAACGAAAATCAAACCCACAAGAAAAGTCAAAGAGGACACCATGAACACCGAAATTTTTCACATGATCTGTTTGATGAAGATGAACCCCTGATGGCTACTAAGAGCCTAATGCATATCATAGAGGTTGTTAAGATATCTTGTAGGCATCATAAAAAGAGTCAACTACCTAAGCTTGACATGAATAATATTTTAAAATTTTCAAGAGGCTATGATGTAGATCCACAACATCATTTACAAGCCTTCCATGATGCCTATGCTAACTATAACATTGAAAGAGGATGGAAAAAGCTTAAGCTCTTTCATAGGAAACTAATTGATAGAGCCTAATTGTGGTATAGATCATTAAGACCAAACTCAATTTGATGATAGTCTATAATGTTAGAACTTTTTAACGAGAAATACCAAACCTATGCAAGAGTGTCCAATCTAAGGAGAGAAATACAAGAGTGGAAACAAGAATAACATGAACCCTTGGACGTGGCCTTAGATAGATATTATGCCTTATTTAATCGATGCCTAGGCCATGGTTTCTCTGAGGAAGAGCAACTTTGCCACATCATAGATGGGCTTTGTAATGAAACAAGGGTGATCCTTGGGATGTATGCCTTAGGGCAACTATTTGAGCTTCAAGCTTGTTAGATCAAAGAGATAATAGAGCGTGTGGCAAAAGAAGAAGGAGAGATGTGCAAATGGGAGAATGTCAGGAAATCTTAATGGGACCCAACTCTTCAATCAAAGGAGGCCCAAATTTATGATAAGGAAAATGAAACCACTCTTGATAAGGTGATTCCACAACAAACCTTGCCAATGAAGGAGCCTATTGATGATCTAGAAGCAACGTTTAATAGGATGTCTAAATGGATACATGAAAACATCACAAATTTTATTGAGATGGTCATGGAGAAGATTATGTAATACATGCTAGGCGAACACAATAAACAGAGGACATAGAACCAAGAAACAGTTAGAAACACTTTTCGATAGATGAGAAAAGTGGCTGACAAAAGTGAGGCTAAAGAATCCATGACAAACGAAGATGATGGATGTGACCTATGCATATATGACCATCTAAAGGGCCAATGCCCCATATTGTTGCATCGATAGGAGTATTGGGTAGGTGCCTTAAATCCAAATTTTTTTGCAAAAGCACATGCTTAGAAGTCTCCCACAAGGTAATTTTAGATAGTCCTACAACTGCTCATACCATCCTAGCAGGACTTATTACTAGCCTCAACATCCTTAACCACGGTGGCAACAACCATAGTCATGGAATAGGCCACCACGAAATCAGCCATATCCATCAAAACCTCACAAATATTATGTTCAACACCCTATTTCTCCAACTAGTTCGGTGTCCTCCACTTTAAATCGCCACTACCACTCTCCTGAGTACCATCAATACATGACATCCCCTAAAGGATCACCACCTCATGCTTCTTACCATCAAACTTACCCTCAATATTTTCATCATCCACCTCCTTATATGCCATCACCAATGACTTAGGAAGGTTCAATACCTTAATATCAACCAATGAGTGCCACTTATGCTACAAATGTGCAAAGACATGTTGCCACTAGTGGATCCCAACTGTAACACAAGAAACATCCCTTCTAGAGGAAAGGCCATAAGTTAGGGCAAACTACACATGGATCCACCACATCATTTGAGCCACCACAATGCTAATATAGCATATCACCTTCCCTATCTAAACCAACATCCTCCGACCATACACAAGGGCCACCATCTATTTGTACTCCAATCCCACATCCAACTGATGGATATATGAACATGGGGAGGCACATGAATCCATGCATACCATCTCATGCTCAATGGTGCAATCATGGACTAGTCATCCATAATGTTCACACACCTCATATCCTAAACCACCATCATACATATAACAATTAGGTGTGTGATAAAAAATTTTTCTACCCAACCACCACACCATCAATAGGCACCTAGTGGCTAGGCCATGATGGGTTCCCAACGTTTCATACATGCATGGATCCTATTCATCCACTTTGTAATGCTAGGCATGATCAAATGTTTAGTCATGGGGGTTACCCCCCATTCTAATCTTTATGGTTTTAAAGTGCTTTTTATCTTTTTGTTTTACATTTTTTTTATCATTTTCCTACTTTTTCTAGTTGTTTTTTTAATTTTCCTCATAGGTAATCTCACTATTGATCATGTTGCCCATTGAGGTGAGGCTTTTCTCTATGTTGTTGAGTCATAAGGAATTGATTATTTGGACATTGAGACCTTGAAATCCATCCACCCATTTCATTAATAAGAGGTTTTTGCTTTGGTCATAATGGTAATTCTTTCTATCATCCAAACTCTAAATAACTTCATAATCATTGTGTCTAGATGGTAGAGTGTAGAACACATCAAGGGGATTTTTGAATTCTCTTTGGCTACTTTTGTATGTTCTATCATGTTGATGAGGTTGTAACCATATCCTTGTAGATCTAACTAAAAATGGAAGTAAGAGCAACTTTAAACGACACTAAATAAACTTCTGCGGGTTTCACTAGAAAGACATGTATCCATGGCTGAAGGTTGGAAACTTCTCAGAACCATAAAAAACCAATAATTGTGCCATACTAACACTCCTCCCCTGGAAAAAATGCCAAGTGATGTTACTCCTCGTGACTTTGGTAGTCTTATGGTTGTCTGCCAATGGGATGAAATGATGCGGTGTTACTGCAATGTGGCTTAGACTTGGTTTGAATCTTGGAAAGAAGGACACATGGTTATTTAACCATTAATAACACACAGTTTTATTATGACCATGGTGTGACACCTCATGTCCCAATTTCTACGATCCCTTCTTCAGTCCATCCCATCTCATTGTCTGAATGTTCATAAATTATGGTTTTGTGTAACATAGAGTGATTATCTCAAGTTTGGGGTTTTAACATGTCTATGTTTTGTTTCACAGGTATGCATTGCACGCAACCCCTCTAGTGCCTATGGACACTATAGGTGTGGTTACTCAAGGGCATCATAGGCTAAAGCCTACTTTGGGGAGGATCCACTTATGTAACTTTTGTGACTTGTACTTGTTTATTATGCACACAAAATCTTTCACCTTCCAAAAATTCAAATTACTTCATCCTATTGTTTCCCTTATCAAAAATTAATCTATCCCACAACTACACTTTCAACACCCTTTTTCTTGCTCAATTTTGTACTTTTAACATTGATGACTTCACCTTGTCCTACTTTCAGTGCCTTCAATTAGTTTTTCCACTTGCCTAAATTGCAAAATTTAACTCTCAATGTTTTAATCAAACCTAGAGCTTCAGTTTTCGTGTCCTTTGGCCCTACAAAAATTGGAATTTTTGGACCTCTACGTCATGTACCCAACATTGGGTTTGTAAAAAGTATATATAGTGGACCCTTACTTAATGTAAACTTCATATCTCTCATTTCCTACTTGGGGAGTTGTTGCAATTTTTTCCCGCATCTTAGAGCTTTGTGCCTCCATCTTCCTTGTGTCAATTTGTTAAATTTTCTATCGCCTAGAAGGTATTATAAGGGTAAGAATGTTAAAAAACTTAGGACTTATAATGAAAAATCACTAACAATAATGCCAGACATCCAATTTTTCTAACCCTCAGGCCTATAACCATTATTTTAAGCCACATATAACAAAAAAGGAACTAGTTATGATGGGTCGTAAAAAAGAGTTAGACACTTCTTGGGGGATTTTTCTTGAAAATTTTCCTAACCTTGCAATCATATGTATAATGAGCTTAATGAACTAAGGTTATGAGTAAGGTATGAGTTGATTAATGATAATAAACATCACCTTGGTAACACTTGGTTTTTGCTTGATTGTAGATGGCCCCAAAAAGAGGTGCTTATAGTGAACCTTTGTAGAGAGCTACTAAGCATCCATGTGGTGACCGAGGTTAGCAAGGAGAACATGTGAAACATGCTGAACAAGAGGCCTAGTTTTTTAGTATCCATCAAGAGGCCCCCCTATTATTAGGCAATCGGCCCAAGGTGAGATGATGAAAGTACCAGCTCCTAAATAAAAACAATGTCTCACATTGCCCCCTAACTACCTTACTGCCATCTTGGAGAAGTCCACATTGGCTTTAGTCATTGTGATTGGAGGCTGTGTAGACACAACTCAAAGAATCTCCATTATGGCCAATCTTGTTGGACAGTGGTGAATGGTACCTGGGGGAAGTTTATTAATTATGGCATAATAAGGATGAAGGTGCCACTATGAACATTTGCGGGGTGAATGTCTTCTATGTAGTCAAAGGCATTGCTACACCTCTCAACCTACCCAATGAAGGGATCAAGGTTGCTCACCTGTCCACTAGATTCGATCTTGAATCGAAGAGATTGTGGTTGAGGAAAGCATACAACAAAGAAGATAAGTTAGATAAGTCATACAGTGAGATGAATTTGGAAGAGAGAACCTACTTCAAGAGATTGGGACATACCACCTATTTCCCACCAAAGGGCTTAATCGAATTTCCACTTATGCGGCTAGGGGAAGTGCTATCCTAATGGGAAAATTTATAGCCAACCTTCCCTAGTACTATTTCACAGAAATTCAACGGTGGTTTGAAGAAACAAAGTTAGGGAGACCAACACTTCCATTTCTTGTTTCAATAGAAAGCTGTGAAAGCATGTGGGAATCTTAGAATATACCAATGATGTCCTTAGGAAGGCTCAACATGCCTCCTTTGCAGAACTCTTGAAAACCACAACACCAAGAAAATATTCTAGTGAGGAGCAAGAAAGAAATTGAAAAGGAGGCAAAACCAAGAGTAGAAACGCAATAAGAGCCTAAGAAATGCTTGCAAACACAAGCTCCACCACTGACCTTGCAAAATTATAGATCATCGATGACCCACTTGTAAAGAATCGCTAAAATAGTTAGTTGAGGAAGCAGGGATAAGGCCAATCTCTTTTGAGTCATGGACGATGCCATATGACCCATCGTATCAACTGACCCAATGTAAGGAGAGATCTTAATATAGTTAGGAGGAGGGGATCCCAATGGTCATGCCAAATCTTTGAAAATGCTTCATCCTTTCAAGTCACCTTGGAAATTGATCAAGGTGCCACAGTTATGGTGCTACAACATGAGGATGCAACAAGCATAGTAGTGGTGATCACTAATCATATTAAGGAGTCATTTAATGTTCTTCTTGTGCCTTTGACTGATCTATCAGGAAATAGAGACATAAAAATGTTGGCTGGGACCTCAATGACTCCTATGATGCATGAGAACATGCTTGATCATTTACTGCAAATAGGTCAAGTGATGACCACTCTATTTGACATCCCCAACAATGTCACTGTAGCTCAATCAGTCCTCATCACTACTAAAGGAAAGTTGATCATGGTTGAGGTTAGGGTAGAACATGTGAAAGTTGAAGTACAAATATTACAAGAAGAGTTGGCTACCTTACAAGCTAAACAACAGGATCCTACCCAATTTGTTGCACTTGACTAGCTAGAACAATTCTAGATAGAAGAGATTGCCAAGCTAGTGAAGGAGAGGGAAGTTGTAGAGCAAGAGAAGGAGATGATGATTTGGAATGACTTTGTTATAGAAGTGCAATCTCATGTGCATAAAAAGGCACTAACTACCATGTAGGAAAAATAAGCAACTTGCTATATAAAATTCTCGGTTGACCATCATAGAAAAATAAAAGAATATCTTAGAAGAAAGCATCCACTAGTTATGAGAACAACTAGTAAGGGTCAACCAAGATATAAGTAGATTGGCTTGGGAGAATAGAACCCTCTCCATGGAGGAGGTATGCACTGTTTGTCAAAAATCTACAATTGAAATCAGCATGTGGTAGAATGAGGCCAAGAAACATGAGAAATTAAAAGAACACTTTCATGACCAAGTTGGCATGTACAAGGAAATTAATGAAAAGGAAATCAAGATGGCCAAGGCCCACATCAACTCCTTGGTAGCACAAAACTCTTAATGACAGGCCATCTTGGACAGTTATGCCATGGTCTAACAAGTAGAAGTTAAAAACAAGGACCTACAAATAGAGGATTTAAAGGAATACATGGTGTTGGCTAACCTTAGATATGCCAACCTTGCCATGTTAACAATAGTTTATCCCCGAAGAAAGTTGGAGAAACAAGTGACAACCACCTATGCACTTTATGAGAAGGATTTTGCGGATTGGAAAGACACTTTGTAAAAGTTGCAGGTGGCAAACTTAGAATTGAAGGTGGTCAAAGCTAGTTACCAAGGATAGAAAGATGTAGCCTCAAACCTAGCTCAGAGATTGACAGATTATCATGAGCTAAGGGATAAAGTTAGGGATTTTGAGGAAGAATGATAGGAGTTTGCAACATGGTATGTAAAAGTAAATCAAATGTTTCTACAATTGCCTTGTCCTTGAGATGTACCAACACCAGCACACATTAGCACAGTAGCTTGGATGATGCATGACCGAAGGAAGAAGGAAGAAAAGTTGTAGGCTTTACTCAATCGATACAAGTTTCAATGACTTGGCGATAAAGGGAAGCAGCCAATGGAAGAGCCACCACCTCCAGGCACTACACAAGCTTCCCAGTCTTATTTTTGTCTTGTTTTATTTTATAATAATGTGTCCCCTTTTTTGTATTGCATCACTATAGCATGCGAAGAGTCAGTTATTTTGTCCATTTTTTGAGTCAGTTAATAATCCCATACTTGCCCAATATTTTGTAAAGAGCTTGTTCCTCATTTTTGTTTAACTTGAGGAAAAGTTTTCATTTAGTTGTGGGGGTATGATGAGTTGTGATTTGACTGGCTTTGATGTTGGATATGCAATGTTGCATACCTAATGTTGGGCCAATAAGTGTCATTGGATACTTGGCGTTGCCTCATCTAAGTTCTACTTATAAATATTATGCTTAGGCACTTGGATGGGGGAGTTAGTTAGTAGTCAATAGTCAAATTTAAAGATAGTTTTTAGTTTCTTTTTTGTTGTTTCTAGTGCATGCCCACAGTGTGATGTTTGTAATTGTGCAGCACCTTTGTTTGAGTGTGATATACTTGGACATGTTACATGACTAGCAATAAAGATCAAGATTACTCCCATCATTGTAGCATCCACTTAGATTATTATTACTTTTGATTGTTAATTATTTACTACTTTCTTTAGTTAAACATTTCCATTTATTGTTATTTACTATTCTTGTTATTAAGTGGAATGTGTATGCCTTAACCATGAGCATTTAAGTGTAAGAACTTGGTAACCCAAAGGTGTATCATTTGGCATAATCAGTGATGTACACTTAGTAGTCCTAGAAGTAGCTCCATGAACTCCAAGACATGTATGGACGATTAAGAGTTATCACCTTAGGCTAATTTAGACTTTGTTTACATTTTACATTAGTTAATTAATTTATCTCTTTCTATCATTAGGAGTAGCATAACATAGAATTAGGAACCACATCATATGCCTCACTTTGGACTAAACCATATGTGACAAAGCTACCACTATTCTAAGTGGGAAGATAACAAAATGCAATCAAAGCATAATGATCTAGATGCCACAATTAGTCCCATCCACGGAATTCGACTGGATCATGTGTGAATGCTTGTGATTCGTATGGTTGAGCATAGGGGGTACCTCACCGCTCATCAATTATTATCTTTATAAGAGGTCACAAATGGTCATGAGTCATCACCGAAGTTTATAAGGATTACAATAGGAAGCTTTTCAACACTATGGCTTATGGTGGTACTAGATTTATGAAATATGTTCTTAAAAAAATACATCACGTAACTTTAACACTAAGTCATCCTTTACATCCAATACTCTATAGGATCTTTGATCTATGGAATAACCAAGTAGTAATCCTGTGATGGATTTGGGATCTAATTTTTCATAATGTACTTGTGTAACATGAACATAAGAGATTTTACCAAATGCATGATAATGAGCTATCAACAATTCCCTATTCTCAAATCATCTTTTAATTGGAGAGATGTTATTCAAAGATGCAGTTAGAATTATATTAATAATATAGAAAACATTGTATGTAGCTTCTATCCATAATGTTTTAGGTACTTAATCATCATTTAAGATGTATCTTATAATTTTACTTATTGATCTGTTCTTTCTTTTTGCAATACCGTTTTCTTCTAGTGTATATGGCATTGTGAACTCTTTATATCATGATCACTATAATACCTTTTAAATTCATTTGAAATGTATTCATTGCCACCGTTAGATATTAATTTACTTATTTAAACATTGTTTTCATTTTCAATACTCATTTTGAAATATTTAAATCTTTCTAATACTTAGGACTCTCAAACCATTGCATAAAGGCAAGTCATTTGATTGAAATCATCAGCAAAATTGATCAAATATGTTTCATATCTTATTCCCTATGGTAAAAAAGGATTACATACATCTCAATGTATGATTTCAAATGGTCTTGTAGTTTTTATTTGATAATATCATGTAAATGGTAGATAGTGCATTTTTTCAAGCTTAGAAAATTCACAATTTGGTACTTTATTATTATCAAATTTGAGAATATCTAGATAGAACTAATGCATTTTTCTTAAAGCCTTGTCATTTACATGCCCAAGTCTTAAATGCTACTTTTTGTTAAATTTTTATTTTCCAGTAACCTACATTCTTACAAATTAGTGATTACTATAAATATATCATTACATGTGACACCATAAGCTACAGTGTCACCATCATGATATATCATGAAATGACATGGGAAATTATTATTTTTCTTAAATTTAACACTTAAAAATTCATTCATTAAATAATATTTATTTTATGAATATTTCTAACACGAAAACTAGGAAGTTCCTACTTTTAATAATTTTTATCAACTTATCTCTCCACTTTTTACCTATTGCAAATTTGATATATTATTTACATTTATTAATAATGATATATTTAATGTAAAATTTTCCAAGGCACCAAAATCAATATATATAGAATTATTAAATGATGAGTGGCGAGGTACCCCTACACTCAACCATACGAAACAAGGGTAGCACGTGCGATCTGGTCAAACTCCGCAGACTAAATGCCTAACACTGCAAGGAACACCTGGGGTTAATTAATCATTATCTTCCCAGACTTGTTGTTGTCATGGTGTATGGTTAAGTAAGTCCTAGGTATATGATTTTTTTGGTCTTTTCAGGTTTATCTCCTATGCTAAAGGGTGAAGGGTTGAGAGACTAAAACTAACTCTAACTATAGTGCTAAGTCCTAGCGTCAACATCCATTCCCACTTGCTGTACACACCCTGAACTGTGCAACTATGGCTACCAAACACTAATCGTTACTGGGATTACCACACGTAACACACGTGCTCGAAGCGGTCGTACTGAGGCACCTAACTAACCTAAGTGTGACAAGCAGCCGATTCCTTGACTAGCCATACACATCCGTAGATGCTCATAATCAAGTCGTACTTGTCCCACGTTCTAGGAGATAAGGGTGAGAGAATCTAATCGCGATGAGTAGCCGATTCCTTGGCTAGCCATACACATTCGTCAATGCTCGTAACCAAGTCGTACTCATGCCGCGTTACTAGGAAAGCAATAAATAACATTAAATAAACCTATCCATGTACTACAAGGTTTATCCACAAAGCCTGTCTTTATTGCCGTACACAACTTGCGTTCAGGTACAAAGCTGCTCGAATAAAGAACCGTTCACTTGGGGGACTTCTACTGCGGGCACATGAAAAATATTCTATCTCTGGGGTGATCAATCTACTAGAGCTTCACTACTTCTAGCCTAGGATGAGAAATGAGGGGAGTGTCACCTCTTATTTATAGCTTTGGCGGCGGACCATGATATCGCGTACGCGATATCGCAGGGGATGCGATATCGCAGCGGCCACGATATCGCGTACACAATATCGTGGCTTGTGCATATCGCATCTCATCATACCCCCATGACTGAATGAAAACTCATCCTCGAGTTCCTTACAATAATATTGGGAAGGTATGGAATTATTGAGGGGCATGGAACTAATGGGATGACATGTGAATAGATCATTATTACAAGACTTGACAAAACTGGTGTTCATGACAACAAGGGTGAACACCTTATTACAATGACATTAGGCCTTTGTTGGCAGCTTGAGAGAAAGAGAGATATAGAAAGAAGTGTTGCTATTGCCAATGCCAAGATTGCGCTTTTCGTTGTCCATCCATAAGCACGCCATCGATCTTGCTCCTTGCATAGCTACTTCAGCGCTGCTCCATTTCAAGTGTTTGCTCCAACGCCAGATCCATTCCGTTGTTGTATGATTGCCATCTGCACACACAACACAATCATATATTAGCAAGGGTAATTGAATCATCATGTAATTAATACCTTGCTTCAGTGTAGGTCAATCAGCTAGGTTTTGGTATGGCTAATATGGATCGGGAGATGTAGTAATGATGACTACTGAAGGGGTAGGGGTTAGGAAGAAAATCAAAAAATTTCGGGGCTAGGAGAAAATCGAAAAAATCAGGCCTCGTACCTCCATGACTAATCACGAACCTCCGGTAGCGTTAGAATGGAGAAAGAAAAGGAGTAAGAAAGATAGGTAAAAAGGGACAACTATGGCATCAATGAAGTGGATGTCAAGATGGAAATGAATAAAAATAAAATTAATTGCAAAATGTTAAGGAAAAGAAGTTAACTAATGTTCCAAAGAGGAATGTTAGTGGGTCCTCCCCAAAGTAGGCACATGTCGTTAATGCCATGACAGACCCACATTCAAAGAGTCCATAGGCTCTGGGAATGTCCTTGGAACAAGAGTTAAAGTCTTAACCACAAGAATTTACCAAAAAGAAAACAATATATCTACCAAAATATACACTAATGATACAACCAGCAATGAGGTGAACAATGGAGAGAAAGATGGAGAGGAGAGAAGAGAATGGAATGGAATCTCACAAACAAGGTGGTGTACAGTCCCTTGTGTGTTTTATGGTTAGTGTGACTTGGCAAGTCTCATTCCAACTCCAGGCTCAAACCAACCACTTCCAGTGACTTTGCATCAATGCATTTGGTTAAACCATCCACTCAGATAACAAGGATGCATCTTCAAAGAGCCACCACCATTCCAACGAAACAAAGGAGGCAACGGGAAGCGAGAAGGGCCTTAGTTAGAGGGAACACTTTTGGTTCCATAACCAGTGCTTGTAGCCCAAATTTTATTTTGTCTAAGGGGTGTGCTTTGAATTCTCACTTTCTTCATTTTCATTTTTTTTGTGTTTTGTGTTTTTATGCGTGAGAACCACACCATGCAAAGAATTCTTATTTTTATTGTCTCAGCTTCCGATAATTGGGTAACATTAGAATAGCAAGAAAACTCAAGAAGAAACATCTAAGCACCCAAGTGAATGACCAACACAAAAGCATCAAGTTTCCTTGAAGTCACACCCTTTGCAATCCTTGAGTCCTTCCTTAGTTTGAGAAATACCCAGTCACCAATTCGTTAAAGTTCTTATTAGAAGGGAACTATACATTTCCAAGCCAAGAGAAACCATAGAAATTGGTGGATGGATGGATGAAGTGATCTCATTGCCTGCCATATCAAAAGAAACATACCTTAGTATCAACATTGTAACTTAAAGGTAAAAACCAAACATTAGCAATCAATATGAAAACAGTTCATACCATCAGTCCGAACACTTATTGGGTGACGAACTTACATGGTGGATGGCACACACACACACACACATAAAATAGAAAAGTATAACGATGGTGTAAAACAAAAATAGAGAAAGTTAAAGAAATTTGTAAAACAAAAACGTGTAAAACAAAAAACGTTGTAAAACAAAAATTTGTAAAACAAAAACTAAAAAAGGAACTGAGGACCCCATATGATTAGCATAGGTGGCCATCTCCCCCATGACTGAGTTGTAAGGGAGAGATTTGAAATAATGAGCATCTATTTGAATTTATCAGAAGTGCCCAACTTCTCCCAATTGATGATCTTAAGTTGAGGGGTGGAAGTTGGCGACGCTCACGTTCCAATGTGTCTATGCCACAGTTGTTAGCATGAGTTGTCTCCTCAATTCGTTCCATACATATTTGCTTACTCTTTCGAGTGGCTGTTAACCACGAGGTGTCTACTACTGGTTGCATGGTTGCTACATACAGGCATCTTTGTTTCTCACTCTCAAGGGCACACCTCTCACATGGAGACATATCCTCCATGTCATCACCCGATGAATCACTGTATGTGATGCATGGAACTTTCCTCTTCTCGATCTTTCTGTAAATGTTTATCTTAGAAATTTGCAAGGAAAGATAATGAATTTCTAGGTACGCGTCTATGGTACTTAGCCATGGTCTTCCCATTATAATGGGGAAGCCCCCTTCGTTGCTAACCTCGATCACCAGGAAATCGGCTAGGTATGACCACCCACACATAGTGGTGATAATGTCCTCCACCAATCCTAAGGGAATGGTGATGGACTGGTCATCTAGCTCTAGTTGTATGTTACTCTTCTTAAGTTGGGGCAGGTTCCAGGCTTGATACATCTTTTGTGAAATTAGGTTGACTTTGGAACCTGAGTCAAGAAGAGCTCGATGTGGTGCATTTCCGGTGACCTGTAAATGAATTAAGGGGTTCCCAGGGTCAGATAGTTTCTTGGGAAGGTGGCCCACCTTTATCCAGTCAGTTACAGCATGTGTCAACATAACCATTTGCGTACTTAGTTGTTGGACTGAAGGGTTCTCCGAAGCATTAGTGGTTAGAGGCCTATACATGTGTCCAACCGCTTGTTGTTACGAGAGTTTGGCTGGGCTCCTAGTTCTGAAAAAGGGTCTCTTCTTTGTATAGTTGTTAGAACCAGCACCCGGTTGGATATTTACATGCTGAATATTTA